>QXEO01002107.1:0-23586 GCA_007115705.1 Dactylis glomerata | reverse complement strand
GGTTTAGTTTTCGGGCGAATACCTAGAACCATGTGTGTTTTCCAATAAACACCTTTCCAACTTTACCAACTCATCTTCCAAAAACCTTTGATTCCTTTTCAAGAATTACACTTGGGCAAAGTCAAGACCTTCCCAAGGTTTTCAAAACATTTCCCAAGTTTTTGAGTGTCCCAACCTAGAGTTTTGCTCCATCTAAACTAGCTACAAGGGGGGGTAGTGGGGTAACATGATGGTAAGCATAAATCTACAACTAATATAATGGAGTAAGTAGGTGTTTGAGGGGTGTCATCTTAAAGATGATAGCAAGTGACTAGTGGAGCCTAGTCGCCAATGAATCGCTATCAAGAGGTAATAGCAATTACAAGAAAAAAATGCATCTTTGAAATAAACATAAAGGGAAAACTTGCATAATAAGAAAAATGGGATCAAGATATGCCACAAGTAAAGGTGGCTTGCCTTGGGTGGCTTGTCCCTGGTTGTCTTCAAAGTCTTCAAAGTATTCCTCTTCGAACTCGTCAACGGTCGGATCTAGCGTCGTGAAAGAAAACAAAGTACAACAATCAACATACAAGTGCACACATCATACCATTACACCATAACAAGCAACTCAAGAGTGCCACTCACAAGATTTATATCTACGTTGTAGTACAACACAAAAGTTTGCTTGGCAAGACTTTATTAAGTTTAATGGTTTTCTTAACATTACAGAGTTCTCTTAATAAGCTCCAAAACTAATTGCATTCGCACCAAAGCATGGCTCAACAACAAAATCACTATTTAAACTATGCAAGTGCTAAATGGTCTGGGAACCCAGTTGTAAGAAATAAGGCTAGTAAAAACAATACTATTCTACTGCAGGTATTCCAGCAAAAAAATTAGAATTTGAAACAGACTACAAGCATTAGTAGATTTCCAGATTTTTAATAGAGGTATCTAACAACACTATGCAAAACAATTATATTAACACAGAAACTTAACAGGGGTAATTGTGAAAAGGACTATGACTAATGGAAAGAGGGTAAAATTTAAGAAATTTTGGTGCATGTTTCACTTAATTTGGATTTACGATTTAGAAGATAATCACATTTGAAGTTCACAGAATTCAAACAAAGATTAAATCCAATTCGTAAAAAAAAACTGGGCGGACTGGAAGCTTCCTGGGCCGAGCGGGGCAGCATGCACCGGCCCAGCAGCACCTCCCGGTGCGGGAGGGAAAAAAAAGGCGGCCTGGCAGGCGGGGCCCGCCTGTCGGCGTCTCACTTAAAACGAAAGGGTATCAGGGATTTCTGGCCGTTAGATTAAAAGACCATCCGACGGCCGACATCTATCTTCTACGTCTGATCGATACGCGAGCGACGCGAAACCTAGCGAGTACTGGGAAGAAGAGCGGCGGCTGGGGACCTCACCGGAGGGCGGCGGGGGTCGACGGCGAGGTGGCGGCGGGGTCGCAGGGGGTCGGGGGTGGTCCGGCAGCAGGCACAGCTCCAGCGGCGTCGTCTTCTGCGGGCAGCTCGGTCACCTCGTCCGGCGGCGGCGCTCCCAGGCGAGGTCCAACGGCGACGCTTCCGGCGAACTCTGCGCAGGGAAAAGGTTCGTGCGGGTTAGCAGGGGCTAGTGGACGTGCTTTCGGAGAGAAACGAGGTCCGGTTGAGCGGGGAGAGGGCGGACACCACCTTGATACCTCGCAGATAGCCTACGCTCTCTGTCTCTCTCGCTCGCCTCGGCGAGGAGAGGCAGCGCTCTCGCGCTCGGGAGGGGTGGAGAGGAGTGGAGTGGTGTGAGGGGGAGAGTGGGGCGGGGTGGGGGGTTTTATAGCTGGGAGGGGCGACGGTAGTGCTTCTGGGCGGTGGCAACACCCAACCAGCGAGCGAGGGCAGCGGTGGCAACGCCCAACCAGCGAGCGAGGGCAGACGTCAGCGCGGGGTCGTGAGCGTGACGTAGTAGGGCTGGCGTCAGCAAGAGTGGGAGGCTAGGGCTGGCTCGGTCGCTTCCCCTCCTAGCGATGCAACGTTTGCCTGGGAACGTGACAGGGTCCGTTTTTTTTCATTCTGCCTGCTGTACGATGGAACACACACGGGAGTTGTGGGCTGTGCTTTTGGTGAGAAGAGTTTCAGAGAGAGAGATGGGCTGGCTTCACAAAAATTTTGGAACCAAACTTTCTGAAATTTGAGTTGGAAGGGAATTCCTATAATCAAAGATAAATTTGTTGAACAAATATTTTGAGAAGATAGAGTTTAATACAACTCCAAGTGGTGATCAACATGATATGAGCCCAAGAAAATTATAAGGAGGAAAATGGGTAAGAATTTGAGACGAATAAGAATAAAGAAGGAGAATTGGGATAGCATTATTTTGAGCTAAGGATCAAAATTTAAATAAGTGAAGAAGCAAGAAATTAGGTCTAGGGCAAGTTTTTGTGGGGTAGAGTTTGATTCCGAAAGTAAGAATGTGCAAGAGGAAGGTTTTATTTGCTGCAAGAAAAAGGGCTTGATCACTAAATTGAGATGGTAATCTAATAGGGTTCTAGGTAACAAGGGCCAAAGCTCTACCTAACCGGGCAAGTCCACCCTAGAAAACACAAGTTGCAAGCAAGTAACAAGCAAGGACACAATTAAAGTGGGCATTTTGCTTATCATTCCAAGATTTTGGAATGTGAGATTTTATGTGGGAGGATAATAGTGGTGTAGCTTGATTGGCAAAGATCAAAGGTGAAGCCCTAAAAAGAGGATAACACTTGAGTACACAACTAGAGATCAACACAAAGTGAGCACTACAAGAAAGAACTAAGGCAAGGTCACAAACAAAACTATTATGCAACAAAGGAAATAAAGTTTTTGTTGGCTCCAAATTTTTCACAACTCAAGGTCATTACAAGTTTTCCAGGTTTACAAAAGTGGGTTGTTACAGACCTTCCCCCCTTAAAAGAATCTTGTCCCGAGATTCCAAAGCTATGACTCAAAGAGATAAGGGAACTCGCTCCTAAGATAATCCTCTTGCTCCCAAGTTGCTTCATCTTCGGAGTGATTGCTCCATTGGACCTTGAAAAACTTGATCTTGCGCCTACGGGTGAGTCGGATGGATTCCTCCAGGATACGAATAGGTCTCTCACGATAAGTCAAGTCATGGTTGAGATCAATAGAGCGATGGTCGATGTTCTTGAACACTTCGGGCTTGTCGGGAACTTGGAGACACCTCCGGAGTTGGGATACATGGAAGACATCGTGAAAATCCGACAACTCTTTGGGTAACTCCAACTGATAAGAGACTTCTCCTCGACGAGCTAGGATCTTGAATGGGCCAATATACCTTGGCGCTAATTTTCCCTTAACATGGAAGCGCTGCATTCCCTTGAGTGGGGTGACACGAAGGTAGGCAAAATCTCCAACATTAAAAACCAGCTCACGACGCTTCGGATTTGCGTAGCTCTTCTGACGAGATTGGGCGGCCTTCAAACGGTCACAAATGAGTTGTACTTGCTCTTCGGCTTCACAAATGATATCGGGTCCAAACACTTGGCTTTCTCCGGTTTCAGACCAATTGAGAGGGGTACGGCACTTGCGTCCATAGAGAGCTTCAAAAGGGGCCATTTGTAAGCTTGATTGATAGCTATTGTTATATGAGAATTCGGCAAACGGGAGACAATCTTCCCACTTGGATCCATACGACAGGACACATGCACGTAGCATGTCTTCAAGGATTTGATTCACACACTCGGTTTGTCCTCCAGTTTGGGGGTGATAAGCAGTGCTGAAAGAGAGCTTGGTACCCAAAGCTTCATGTAACTTCTTCCATAATCGGGATGTGAATTGGGGGCCTCTATCTGATACTATGGATTTTGGAACACCATGGAGACTAACAATCCGAGTGATGTAAAGGTCGGCTAGCTCGTGACCGTTGTAGGTAGTCCTAATGGGAATGAAGTGAGCGACCTTGGTAAGCCGATCGATTATAACCCAAATAGAGTCATGCCCACGATTTGACCTGGGAAGTCCAGTAACAAAATCCATTCCTACCTCCTCCCATTTCCAGACGGGAATCTTCAAGGGTTGCAAAAGTCCAGCAGGACGTTGGTGTTCTGCCTTAACACGCTGACAAACATCGCACCTGGCAATGAAGAATGCAATATCACGCTTCATGCCATGCCACCAAAATGTCTCCTTGAGATCTTGGTACATCTTGGTTCCTCCGGGGTGAATGGAATAGGATGTGTCGTGTGCTTCCTTCATGATGAGTTGCTTCAAATCGTCGATGGTAGGCACGCAGATGCGTCCATTGTACCATAGGACTCCTTTATCATCAATCTTGAACCCAGGGACTTCTTCTCTATCCATACGCCATTTTATACCTTCGATGCTCTCATGGCCTTTTTGAGCTTCCTTGATTTGATCCATCAAGGTAGGTTTAAGCTCAAGACGAGCTAAAAACCCATGGCTAACAAGCTCAAGCCCAAACTTCTCAAATTCTTCATAGAGCTTTGGTTGCTCCACTTTGATCAAGGCATTCAGAGAACAAGGTTCCCGGCTAAGGGCATCGGCGACTACATTAGCCTTACCAGGATGGTAATGAATACCGATATCATAATCCTTGATAAGCTCCATCCATCTCCTTTGCCGCATGTTCAACTCCTTCTGAGAGAATATATACTTCAAGCTCTTGTGGTCGGTGTAGACTTCACAACGATTTCCGATAAGATAGTGTCGCCATGTTTTAAGTGCATGGACAACAGCAGCTAGCTCCAGATCATGGGTTGGGTAGTTCATCTCGTGAGGTCGGAGTTGTCTTGATAGATAGGCAATAACCTTGCCACCTTGCATAAGAACACTTCCTAGTCCAAGCTTGGAAGCATCACAATAGATATCAAAGTCCTTTGTGACATCCGGCATGGTCAAAATTGGGGCTGAAACAAGTCGCTTCTTGAGTTCTTGGAAACTCGCTTCACACTTGTCAGTCCATTCAAACTTTTTGTCCTTCTTGAGCAATTGCGTCATCGGACGGGCTATGCTTGAGAAACCTTCAACAAACTTGCGGTAATAACCTGCTAGGCCGAGAAATGATCTCACTTCAGTTGGATTAGTTGGAGCCTTGCACTCCATGACGGACTTGATCAAGGAGGGATCAACAGAAACTCCTCCAGCTGATAGAACATGTCCAAGAAATCCAACCTCCTTTAGCCAAAATTGGCATTTGCTAAACTTGGCGTAAAGCTGATGCTCACGAAGTGTGCCGAACACTAGTCTCAAGTGTTCTTCATGTTCTTCTTCGGTCTTGGAGTATACGAGGATATCATCAATAAACACCACGACGAACTTGTCGAGATACTTCATGAACACCTTATTCATGAGATTCATGAAATAGGCTGGGGCATTTGTCAATCCAAAGGACATCACGGTGTACTCGTACAATCCATAACGAGTGGTGAAGGCGGTCTTGGGAATGTCGCTCTCTCTTACCTTAAGCTGGTGATAACCAGTCCTAAGATCAATTTTTGAGAAAACACGAGCTCCATTCATTTGATCAAACAAATCTTCAATCTTGGGGAGAGGGTATTTGTTCTTGATGGTAACATCATTGAGTTTCCGGTAATCCACACAAAGGCGAATAGTACCGTCCCGCTTATCCACAAAGATTACGGGTGATCCCCAAGGTGAGGCACTCGGGCAGATCAATCCTTTTCTCAACATGTCATCCAACTGTTTCTTCAACTCGATTAACTCTTGGGGGTTCATGCGGTAAGGTCTCTGCGCTATGGGAGCAGTTCCGGGAATTAACTCGATAATAAACTCGATATCCCGGTCAGGGGGCATACCTGGAAGCTCTTCAGGAAAGACATCCGGGGACTCGCAGACAACGGGAACTTCTTCTAAGATTGGTTCAGCGACACCCTTCTTGCAATAGGCTCGGGATGAGTGCACGGTGGCAATATACTCTACTTCTTCCCCTTCATTACTAGTCAGAGAGATGGCCTTCCTAGCGCAGTCAATTATCCCTTTATACTTGGTCATCCAATCCATCCCAAGTATCACTTCCAAACCCTTTGCCCCTAAAACTATAAGTTCCGCTTGGAAGGGCACCCCTTGGATCACTATGGGAATACTTTTGCAGGAGAGTTGAGTTTTTGCGGTGGATCCGGGGATTTGAACCAGCATAGGACGATGCATTAAGGTTGGTACCATCCCACTTTTTCTAACAAAAGGCTCGGTAACAAAAGAATGCGAAGCTCCAGAATCAAACAAAACTCTTGCGGGCACGGAGTTGACAAGGAACATACCCAGCACGATGTCGGGGTCTTGTTCGGCTTCTTCAGCGTTGAGGTGGTTCAGATGTCCCTTAGCAGCAGCAGGGGCGAGATTCTTGGGGGCAGCCTTCTTTCCAGTAGCAGTACGAGCTTGGCCTTGGTTGGGTCTTGGCGCATTGGGGCGCGGTGCAGCATTGCCCCTGTTGGGACACTCACGGGAGAAGTGTCCTGGCTGGCCGCAGGAGTAGCAGCCACTAGCTTGAGGGCGGGCATTGGGGTTGTTGCGGGGGTTGGCGTTGTTTCCTCCAATACGTGGTGCAGCAGGCTGACGGTTGTAGTTGGTGTTGGTAGGGCAAGGCGCAGATGGTGGGGTCCTCTGCGGCTGGGGTGCTGGTCTTGGTGGTGGCATACTGCGAGATCTTGAACTGCTAGACCCGCCTTGTTGTTGAAGCATCTTACGCTTGCGGTTCTCAAACGCCGTCTTGCGTTTTTCTTCCACCATGATAGCAGCATCAACTAAAGCCTCCAGATCAGGATAAGGTACAGCCACCAGTATGCTTTGCATCTCCACATGCAAGCCATTCAGGAAACGATGCTTCTTCTTGGCTTCAGTATCGGTGTCTTCCGGTGCATAGCGAGCCAGAGTGTTAAACTTGTCCATGTACTCCACAACAGACATACCACCTTGCTTGAGGTTGATGAACTTATCCCTCATTAGCGTTATCAGTCCGGTAGGGATATGGGTCTTGCGGAATCTTTCCTTGAATTGGTTCCAATTCAGCACTTGTCCTTGGGGCTGCATAGCTCGAACATTCTCCCACCAAGATCTTGCGGCTCCGGCAAGGAAGTGGGTAGCAAACAAGACTTTTTCATTGTCTCCAACACCGGCGACTTCCAAGTTGTTTTCAATGGTGCGGAGCCAATCGTCCGCATCAAGAGGTTCAATGCACTTGGAGAACACGGGAGGGTTGGTGTTTTGGAAGGCCTTGAGCTGGGACCTTGGCGCCTCCTCGCCATTCCCGGCATTGTTGTTGTTGTTGTTGTTGGCCGTAGCAAGTTGTTGTAGGACAGCTAGTGTTGCTTGCCGCTCAGCCCGCGCGGCTTCGCGATCCTCCATCATCAAGCGCAAGACTTGCGTCATGTCGGGTTCGGGTGGTGGTGGAGGGTTGCCTCCGGCACGGCCACGGGTTCCCTCGGCCATCTGAAGTTTGATTTGAATAAGTCAAAAAGGGATAATCCGAAACAAGGTTCCTTTCCTAAGGGAAGTGAGGTCCTTCAAAAAGTTGGTTCAAGAGAAACTTCTTTTAAAACAACAAGAGAGAAACACCATAAAAAGACCAAAGCATGCATAATCCATAACATAGCATTAAACATCCAAGCCACATAGACATGTCTCAACATCAAGAGGACTCAAAGTACCACCGACCCAAATCAAGGGCCGGTAAACGATTACATAAGGGTAGGGTTCCTCGTAACATGCTGCGGAATGCTAAGTAACGATAGTGCGGTGCATCTAGTCATCGGCGGAGTCATAGTCTAGCTCCTCGGGGTCCTCCTCCTCCTCCGGGAGTAACGGCTCCTCCTCGTCCTCGCTGCCATCGTTGATGAAGGCAAGATCGTCCTCATCGGGCTCCTCGTCCTCAATGTCCATCTCCTCGATATAGTCCTCATCGTCACTCAGGAGGGCCTTGTTCTCCTTGCGGAGATCCTCACCCTCATCCTCAAGATTCACGATGTGAGACTCCATCTTGGCTAGCATGGTCTCAAGATCGTTGTTCTTGTTCTTCAGACGCTTGTTGATCTTGCGGGTGGTGGATCTAATCTTCTTCTCTCGGTACACATCAGCCCTTGCCTTCTCAAGATCCTTCTTGACCTCCTCAAGCTCCTTGTCCTTCTTCTCTATCTCCTCCTCCTTCAGTTGCAGCAGCTGGCGAACATTTTTGAGGGTGTTCACCTTGATGTCGCGCTGCATCCTGATGTGGTCCATGCGAACCTGGGTGCTATGGAGAAGAGACTCCATGTGCTGCATATGACCACCAAAGTGGTAGTGAGGGACGCACTCCTCGGGAAAGCCGTGCTCATCACGCCTCCCGAAGTACACGAAGCGGCCCAAGTTGTGGCTCCCACGGTGGTAGTGAACCAAGCGAGCCAAGGTCGCCTACATGGCCCTGATAGAGCCCTCCTCCCAAGTACGGTCCAAGACATCCACCTCAATCTCCTCGATGCTGGGATCCAGCACAACACCACGGACCGTACAAGACACCAGCCAAGTCTGCTCGGAGTCCTCGGGCTTGTCGACCCGTCCTCCCTTGAGCTCGGGGTAGGGGCGACCCATCCTGAGACTGAGCTCAATGAGGTCCTCCTCGAAAGTCAACGGCACGTCCAGGGTGCCGAGCATGCGCCACTTGGTGAAGTGGAGCGCCATCTACACAAAATTTTAAGGAGTTTGAGTTAGTGATAGTGTGCAAAATTTTAAATATGCGAAAATGTAACTTAAGACAACTAATGAAGAAAGTAGAGGGTAGACTTAGGCAACATGTTTGCGTATAGTCTCTCTTTATTGGGAGGGAAGATAGCTTTTGGTTATGTCTAACGCCCATGCTAACTAGGTCTCCTAAGGCCAGGATGGCTCTGATACCAGCTCTGTGGGGGCCCCGGACCGCTTGTCCGAAACACCCGTTATGCATACAACTCATGATCCCAGAAATGCTCATGAATCCACATAACCGAACAGGTAAGCAAAGTACATCATCCATACAACCGAATTTAAAATAGTCTTACAACAAATGGCATCATGGCCAAGTCTTACATCAAATGCCTCGAAGGCGAAGTTCAACACATAACACAGCGGATAAAGTAGCATCATCGTCGGGCCCAAGTCATGCCTTAAACCCTACAGGCAGCTGACCGGGAGAACGGCCTAGTTCGCGAAGTCGTCATCGAAACCTTCATCTTCCTCATAGTCATCGAAGTCTGGCCAAGTAAATAGCCAGGGACAAAGCCGTGAGTACATTGTGGAATTGTACTCGCAAACCACCTAAGAGGAACAATATGCAAGAGGAATGCTAGTATGGCTTGTAGCAAGGGTGGCTCTATGCTACGTTTATTTCTAAAACTTTCTTGTGTCGATATAGCATGTTAAGAAACATGATCGACGACATTTCCATATCCTTATTAAAACATTTTTAAAACAATTTTTAGTAAAATCTCTAGGAAGGGTGACCCAAGTTGTCATTTTCCTTTACTCAATTTCCACCTCCACGGTAGTACCCCATCGGTACTCCGAACCATCTCCTTTTTCTTTTTCCCTTTTTTTCACCGTAATCCTTTTGTAAAACAAAACCAACACAGCTAAGCAACGGCCATTCCAACCGTCCATGACCGTGGACACGGCTATTCGAATAGATTTACACTCTGCAGAGGTTGCACACTTTACCCACACCATTCGATAAATCCGCCGGGACTCTACCACGGACCGTCATACAAGTATGCGGGCTTCGGATAATCGATCAAAGCCTTTCACTTAGTCATCCTAGTATAGGCACCTACCCTACGGGCTTAACCTCTCCGGCACCATGGTAGTCCCCTACTCCATGACACCATCGCCACGACAAGAGACCCGTAGTATCGTCCGGCCGTAGGCAACTACGGTGTATTGCTCCCAAAATTTAGCAACCCGGCTTCAAGGGATCAAACACCCTTATAGAGTTGTGAGGTAGCCCATACTAAGACAAGTAAATTACGGACTAAGCCCTGTCCCATTCCAGGGTAATGTGGTTGCACGGTTTAGTTGTTCCGGGCGAATACCTAGAACCATGTGTTGTTTTTCCAATAAAACACCTTTCCAACTTTACCAACTAATCTTCCAAAAACCTTTGAATTCCTTTTTCAAGAATTACACTTGGGCAAAGTCAAGACCTTCCCAAGGTTTTCAAAACATTTCCCAAGTTTTTGAGTGTCCCAACCTAGAGTTTTTGCTCCACTAAACTAGGCTACAAGGGGTAACATGATGGTAAGCATAAATCTACAACTAATATAATGGAGTAAGTAGGTGTTTGAGGGGTGTCATCTTAAAGATGATAGCAAGTGACTAGTGGAGCCTAGTCGCCAATGAATCGCTATCAAGAGGTAATAGCAATTACAAGAAAAAAATGCATCTTTGAAATAAACATAAAGGGAAAACTTGCATAATAAGAAAAATGGGATCAAGATATGCAACAAGTAAAGGTGGCTTGCCTTGGGTGGCTTGTCCCTGGTTGTCTTCAAAGTCTTCAAAGTATTCCTCTTCGAACTCGTCAACGGTCGGATCTAGCGTCGTGAAAGAAAAACAAAGTACAACAATCAACATACAAGTGCACACATCATACCATTACACCATAACAAGCAACTCAAGAGGTGCACTCACAAGATTCAGATATCTACTTTGTTAGTACACAAAGTTGCTGCAAAACTTTATTAAAGTTTTATGGTTTTCTTAACATTAAGAGTTCTCTTAATAAGCTCCAACAAAAATTTGAATTCGAACAAAGCATGGCTCAACAACAAAATCACTATTTAAACTATGCAAGGGCTAAAGGTATGGGACCAGTGGTAAAATAAGGCTATAAACAATACTATTCTACTGCAGGTATTCCAGCAAAAATTAGAATTTGAAACAAGACTACAAGCAATTTAGAATTTCAGATTTTTAATAGAGGTATCTAACAAAACTATGCAAAACAATTATATTAACACAGCAACTTAACAGGGGTAATTGTGAAAAGGACTATGACTAATGGAAAGAGGGTAAAATTTAAGAAATTTTGGCGCAGGTTTCACTTAATTTGGATTTACGATTTAGAAGATAATCACATTTGAAGTTCACAGAATTCAAACAAAGATTAAATCCAATTCGTAAAAAAAAAACTGGGCAGACTGGAAGCTTCCTGGGCCGAGCGGGGCAGCATGCACCGGCCCAGCAGCACCTCCCGGTGCGGGAGGGAAAAAAAAGGCGGCCTGGCAGGCGGGGCCCGCCTGTCGGCGTCTCACTTAAAACGAAAGGGTATCAGGGATTTCTGGCCGTTAGATTAAAAGACCATCCGACGGCCGACATCTATCTTCTACGTCTGATCGATACGCGAGCGACGCGAAACCTAGCGAGTACTGGGAAGAAGAGCGGCGGCTGGGGACCTCACCGGAGGGCGGCGGGGGTCGACGGCGAGGTGGCGGCGGGGTCGCAGGGGGTCGGGGGTGGTCCGGCAGCAGGCACAGCTCCAGCGGCGTCGTCTTCTGCGGGCAGCTCGGTCACCTCGTCCGGCGGCGGCGCTCCCAGGCGAGGTCCAACGGCGACACTTCCGGCGAACTCTGCGCAGGGAAAAGGTTCGTGCGGGTTAGCAGGGGCTAGTGGACGTGCTTTCGGAGAGAAACGAGGTCCGGTTGAGCGGGGAGAGGGCGGACACCACCTTGATACCTCGCAGATAGCCTACGCTCTCTGTCTCTCTCGCTCGCCTCGGCGAGGAGAGGCAGCGCTCTCGCGCTCGGGGAGGGGTGGAGAGGAGTGGAGTGGTGTGAGGGGGAGAGTGGGGCGGGGTGGGGGGTTTTATAGCTGGGAGGGGCGACGGTAGTGCTTCTGGGCGGTGGCAACGCCCAACCAGCGAGCGAGGGCAGCGGTGGCAACGCCCAACCAGCGAGCGAGGGCAGACGTCAGCGCGGGGTCGTGAGCGTGACGTAGTAGGGCTGGCGTCAGCAAGAGTGGGAGGCTAGGGCTGGCTCGGTCGCTTCCCCTCCTAGCGATGCAACGTTTGCCTGGGAACGTGACAGGGTCCGTTTTTTTTTCATTCTGCCTGCTGTATGATGGAACACACACGGGAGTTGTGGGCTGGGCTTTTGGTGAGAAGTGTTTCAGAGAGAGAGATGGGCTGGCTTCACAAAAAGTTTGGAACCAAACTTTCTGAAATTTGAGTTGGAAGGGAATTCCTATAATCAAAGATAAATTTGTTGAACAAATATTTTGAGAAGATAGAGTTTAATACAACTCCAAGTGGTGATCAACATGATATGAGCCCAAGAAAATTATAAGGAGGAAAATGGGTAAGAATTTGAGACGAATAAGAATAAAGAAGGAGAATTGGGATAGCATTATTTTGAGCTAAGGATCAAAATTTAAATAAGTGAAGAAGCAAGAAATTAGGTCTAGGGCAAGTTTTTGTGGGGGTAGAGTTTGATTCCGAAAGTAAGAATGTGCAAGAGGAAGGTTTTATTTGCTGCAAGAAAAAGGGCTTGATCACTAAATTGAGATGGTAATCTAATAGGGTTCTAGGTAACAAGGGCCAAAGCTCTACCTAACCGGGCAAGTCCACCCTAGAAAACACAAGTTGCAAGCAAGTAACAAGCAAGGACACAATTAAAGTGGGCATTTTGCTTATCATTCCAAGATTTTGGAATGTGAGATTTTATGTGGGAGGATAATAGTGGTGTAGCTTGATTGGCAAAGATCAAAGGTGAAGCCCTAAAAAGAGGATAACACTTGAGTACACAACTAGAGATCAACACAAAGTGAGCACTACAAGAAAGAATTAAGGCAAGGTCACAAACAAAACTATTATGCAACAAAGGAAATAAAGTTTTTGTTGGCTCCAATTTTTTCACAACTCAAGGTCATTACAAGTTTTCCAGGTTTACAAAAGTGGGTTGTTACATGCTAGGTGGGGTGGGAACCATGGTTTGGTCTTGGTTATAGGGTCCCACACCCCCAAGGGACCTCCCTGTATTTTTCCCCAATTTTTCTGGTGTGCATTTCTTGTAGCCCCAGTGCAAAATTGGATTAAAAAGGATTTAGGGCAAAAATAATTCATTATATGGCAGCAGGCCGAGATAATTCCTAGCCTCCTGGATGTGGCACCCCTGGCAGGTCCCCTACCCATGAAAAATAGAGTGGTCATGTTTTGCACAATGCCCTTGGTGGCCACTTCACAAAAAAGCACCTGTTTCGACCCCTCTGGGCACCTGAAAAATGGAAAATGCTTTTTTATGTGGAAACTGGAAAAACACTAGTTGCAAAAGTGGGTTGGAATGCAAAGATGCACATCTCCACCAAAAATGGGACCATGGTTCCAAAGTTTGCTGTGGAACTTGCACAAACCATGGTCATCTGCCAAGGAAGACCAAGAGATCTCCTGCCTGGAAGCACCTCTCTGTGAGAGAGTCCACATGTGAACCCTTGGGATGGCATGTTTGGTATTTTTCCTAGGTGATGCAGCACTCACCATGACTCCATGCACAGTTTTTTCCATTTTTTTGATTTTTTCTGAATTCCCCAGGCCCCCCTTCGAGATCTAGGTCAGACTCATGGTGCCATCGATGTCTGCTAGGTGGGGTGGGAACCATGGTTTGGTCTTGGTTATAGGGTCCCACACCCCCAAGGGACCTCCCTGTATTTTTCCCCAATTTTTCTGGTGTGCATTTCTTGTAGCCCAGTGCAAAATTGGATTAAAAAGGATTTAGGGCAAAAATAACTCATTATATGGCAGCAGGCCGAGATAATTCCTAGCCTCCTGGATGTGGCACCCCTGGCAGGTCCCCCACCCATGAAAAATAGAGTGGTCATGTTTTGCACAATGCCCTTGGTGGCCACTTCACAAAAAAGCACCTGTTTCGACCCCTCCAGGCACCTAAAAAATGGAAAATGCATTTTTATGTGGAAACTGGAAAGACACTAGTTGCAAAAGTGGTTTGGAATGCAAAGATGCACATATCCACCAAAAATGGGACCATGGTTCCAAAGTTTGCTGTGGAACTTGCACAAACCATGGTCATCTGCCAAGGAAGAGCAAGAGAACTCCTGCCTGGAAGCACCTCTCTGTGAGAGAGTCCACATGTGAACCCTTGGGATGGCATGTTTGGTATTTTTTCTAGGTGATGCATCACTCACCATGACTCCATGCACTGTTTTTCCATTTTTTTTGATTTTTTCTGAATTCCCTAGGCCCCCCTCTGAGATCTAGGTCAGACTCGCGGTGCCATCAATGTCTGCCAGGTGGGGTGGGAACCATGGTTTGGTCTTGGTTCTAGGGTCCCAAACCCCCAGGGTACCTCCCTGTATTTTTCCCCAATTTTTCTGGTGTGCATTTCTTGTAGCCCTAGTGCAAAATTGGATTAAAAAGGATTTAGGGCAAAAATAATTCATTATATTGCAGCAGGCCGAGATAATTCCTAGCCTCCTAGATGTGGCACCCCTGGCAGGTCCCCCACCCATGAAAAATAGAGTGGTCATGTTTTGCACAATGCCCACGGTGGCCACTTCACAAAAAAGCACCTGTTTCGACCCCTCAGGCACCTGGAAAATGGAAAATGCTTTTTTATGTGGAAACTGGAAAAACACTAGTTGCAAAAGTGGGTTGGAATGCAAAGATGCACATCTCCACCAAAAATGGGACCATGGTTCCAAAGTTTGCTGTGGAACTTGCACAAACCATGGTCATCTGCCAAGGAAGACCAAGAGAACTCCTGCCTGGAAGCACCTCTCTGTGAGAGAGTCCACATGTGAACCCTTGGGATGGCATGTTTGGTATTTTTCCTAGGTGATGCATCACTCACCATGACTCCATGCACAGTTTTTTCCATTTTTTTGATTTTTTCTGAATTCCCCAGGCCCCCCTTCGAGATCTACGTCAGACTCACGGTGCCATCGATGTCTGCTAGGTGGGGTGGGAACCATGGTTTGGTCTTGGTTCTAGGGTCCGACACCCCCAAGGGACCTTCCTATATTTTTCCCCAATTTTTCTGGTGTGCATTTCTTGTAGCCCCAGTGCAAAATTGGATTAAAAAGGATTTAGTGCAAAAATAATTCATTATATGGCAGCAGACTGAGATAATTTCTAGCCTCCTGGATGTGGCACCCCTGGCAGGTCCCCCACCCATGAAAAATAGAGTGGTCATGTTTTTCACAATGCCCTTGGTGGCCACTTCACAAAAAAGCACCTGTTTCGACCCCTCCAAGCACCTGAAAAATGGAAAATGCATTTTTTATGTGGAAACTGGAAAAACATTAGTTGCAAAAGTGGTTTGGAATGCAAAGATGCACATCTCCACCAAAAATGGGACCATGGTTCCAAAGTTTGTTATGGAACTTGCACAAACCATGGTCATCTGCCAAGGAAGACCAAGAGAACTCCTGCCTAGAAGCACCTTTCTGTGAGAGAGTCCACATGTGAACCATTGGGATGGCATGTTTGGTATTTTTCCTAGGTGATGCATCACTCACCATGACTCCATGCACTGTTTTTTTATTTTTTTTTATTTTTTCTGAATTCCCCAGGCCCCCCTTCGAGATCTAGGCCAGACTCGCGGTGCCATCGATGTCTGCTAGGTGGGGTGGGAACCATGGTTTGGTCTTGGTTATAGGGTCCCACACCCCCAAGGGACCTCCCTGTATTTTTCCCCAATTTTTCTGGTGTGCATTTCTTGTAGCCCAGTGCAAAATTGGATTAAAAAGGATTTAGGGCAAAAATAATTCATTATATGGCAGCAGGCCGAGATAATTCCTAGCCTCCTGGATGTGGCACCCCTGGCAGGTCCCCCACCCATGAAAAATAGAGTGGTCATGTTTTGCACAATGCCCTTGTTGGCCACTTCACAAAAAAGCACCTGTTTCGACCCCTCTGGGCACCTGAAAAATGGAAAATGCTTTTTTATGTGGAAACTGGAAAAACACTAGTTGCAAAAGTGGGTTGGAATGCAAAGATGCACATCTCCACCAAAAATGGGACCATGGTTCCAAAGTTTGCTGTGGAACTTGCACAAACCATGGTCATCTGCCAAGGAAGACCAAGAGAACTCCTGCCTGGAAGCACCTCTCTGTGAGAGAGTCCACATGTGAACCCTTGGGATGGCATGTTTGGTATTTTTCCTAGGTGATGCATCACTCACCATGACTCCATGCACAGTTTTTTCCATTTTTTTGATTTTTTCTGAATTCCCCAGGCCCCCCTTCGAGATCTAGGTCAGACTCACGGTGCCATCGAGGTCTGCTAGGTGGGGTGGGAACCATGGTTTGGTCTTGGTTCTAGGGTCCGACACCCCCAAGGGACCTTCCTATATTTTTCCCCAATTTTTCTGGTGTGCATTTCTTGTAGCCCTAGTGCAAAATTGGATTAAAAAGGATTTAGTGCAAAAATAATTCATTATATGGCAGCAGACTGAGATAATTTCTAGCCTCCTGGATGTGGCACCCCTGGCAGGTCCCCCACCCATGAAAAATAGAGTGGTCATGTTTTTCACAATGCCCTTGGTGGCCACTTCACAAAAAAGCACCTGTTTCGACCCCTCCAAGCACCTGAAAAATGGAAAATGCATTTTTTATGTGGAAACTGGAAAAACATTAGTTGCAAAAGTGGTTTGGAATGCAAAGATGCACATCTCCACCAAAAATGGGACCATGGTTCCAAAGTTTGTTGTGGAACTTGCACAAACCATGGTCATCTGCCAAGGAAGACCAAGAGAACTCCTGCCTAGAAGCACCTCTCTGTGAGAGAGTCCACATGTGAACCATTGGGATGGCATGTTTGGTATTTTTCCTAGGTGATGCATCACTCACCATGACTCCATGCACTGTTTTTTTATTTTTTTTATTTTTTCTGAATTCCCCAGGCCCCCCTTCGAGATCTAGGTCAGACTCGCGGTGCCATCGATGTCTGCTAGGTGGGGTGGGAACCATGGTTTGGTCTTGGTTATAGGGTCCCACACCCCCAAGGGACCTCCCTGTATTTTTCCCCAATTTTTCTGGTGTGCATTTCTTGTAGCCCAGTGCAAAATTGGATTAAAAAGGATTTAGGGCAAAAATAATTCATTATATGGCAGCAGGCCGAGATAATTCCTAGCCTCCTGGATGTGGCACCCCTGGCAGGTCCCCCACCCATGAAAAATAGAGTGGTCATGTTTTGCACAATGCCCTTGGTGGCCACTTCACAAAAAAGCACCTGTTTCGACCCCTCTGGGCACCTGAAAAATGGAAAATGCTTTTTTATGTGGAAACTGGAAAAACACTAGTTGCAAAAGTGGGTTGGAATGCAAAGATGCACATCTCCACCAAAAATGGGACCATGGTTCCAAAGTTTGCTGTGGAACTTGCACAAACCATGGTCATCTGCCAAGGAAGACCAAGAGAACTCCTGCCTGGAAGCACCTCTCTGTGAGAGAGTCCACATGTGAACCCTTGGGATGGCATGTTTGGTATTTTTTCTAGGTGATGCATCACTCACCATGACTCCATGCACTGTTTTTTCATTTTTTTTGATTTTTTCTGAATTCCCTAGGCCCCCCTCTAAGATCTAGGTCAGACTCGCGGTGCCATCAATGTCTGCCAGGTGGGGTGGGAACCATGGTTTGGTCTTGGTTCTAGGGTCCCAAACCCCCAGGGTACCTCCCTGTATTTTTCCCCAATTTTTCTGGTGTGCATTTCTTGTAGCCCCAGTGCAAAATTGGATTAAAAAGGATTTAGGGCAAAAATAATTCATTATATGGCAGCAGGCCGAGATAATTCCTAGCCTCCTAGATGTGGCACCCCTGGCAGGTCCCCCACCCATGAAAAATAGAGTGGTCATGTTTTGCACAATGCCCACGGTGGCCACTTCACAAAAAAGCACCTGTTTCGACCCCTCTGGGCACCTGAAAAATGGAAAATGCTTTTTTATGTGGAAACTGGAAAAACACTAGTTGCAAAAGTGGGTTGGAATGCAAAGATGCACATCTCCACCAAAAATGGGACCATGGTTCCAAAGTTTGCTGTGGAACTTGCACAAACCATGGTCATCTGCCAAGGAAGACCAAGAGAACTCCTGCCTAGAAGCACCTCTCTGTGAGAGAGTCCACATGTGAACCCTTGGGATGGCATGTTTGGTATTTTTCCTAGGTGATGCATCACTCACCATGACTCTATGCACAGTTTTTTTCCATTTTTTTGATTTTTTCTGAATTCCCCAGGCCCCCCTTCGAGATCTAGGTCAGAGTCACGGTGCCATCGAGGTCTGCTAGGTGGGGCGGGAACCATGGTTTGGTCTTGGTTCTAGGGTCCCACACCCCCAAGGGACCTCCCTGTATTTTTCCCCAATTTTTCTGGTGTGCATTTCTTGTAGCCCAGTGCAAAATTGGATTAAAAAGGATTTAGGGCAAAAATAATTCATTATATGGCAGCAGGCCGAGATAATTCCTAGCCTCCTGGATGTGGCACCCCTGGCAGGTCCCCCACCCATGAAAAATAGAGTGGTCATGTTTTGCACAATGCCCTTGTTGGCCACTTCACAAAAAAGCACCTGTTTCGACCCCTCTGGGCACCTGAAAAATGGAAAATGCATTTTTTATGTGGAAACTGGAAAAACACTAGTTGCAAAAGTGGGTTGGAATGCAAAGATGCACATCTCCACCAAAAATGGGACCATGGTTCCAAAGTTTGCTGTGGAACTTGCACAAACCATGGTCATCTGCCAAGGAAGACCAAGAGAACTCCTGCCTGGAAGCACCTCTCTGTGAGAGAGTCCACATGTGAACCCTTGGGATGGCATGTTTGGTATTTTTCCTAGGTGATGCATCACTCACCATGACTCCATGCACAGTTTTTTCCATTTTTTTGATTTTTTCTGAATTCCCCAGGCCCCCCTTCGAGATCTAGGTCAGACTCACGGTGCCATCGAGGTCTGCTAGGTGGGGTGGGAACCATGGTTTGGTCTTGGTTATAGGGTCCCACACCCCCAAGGGACCTCCCTGTATTTTTCCCCAATTTTTCTGGTGTGCATTTCTTGTAGCCCCAGTGCAAAATTGGATTAAAAAGGATTTAGGGCAAAAATAATTCATTATATGGCAGCAGGCCGAGATAATTCCTAGCCTCCTAGATGTGGCACCCCTGGCAGGTCCCCCACCCATGAAAAATAGAGTGGTCATGTTTTGCACAATGCCCTTGGTGGCCACTTCACAAAAAAGCACCTGTTTCGACCCCTCTGGGCACCTGAAAAATGGAAAATGCTTTTTTATGTGGAAACTGGAAAAACACTAGTTGCAAAAGTGGGTTGGAATGCAAAGATGCACATCTCCACCAAAAATGGGACCATGGTTCCAAAGTTTGCTGTGGAACTTGCACAAACCATGGTCATCTGCCAAGGAAGACCAAGAGAACTCCTGCCTGGAAGCACCTCTCTGTGAGAGAGTCCACATGTGAACCCTTGGGATGGCATGTTTGGTATTTTTCCTAGGTGATGCATCACTCACCATGACTCCATGCACAGTTTTTTCCATTTTTTTGATTTTTTCTGAATTCCCCAGGCCCCCCTTCGAGATCTAGGTCAGACTCATGGTGCCATCGATGTCTGCTAGGTGGGGTGGGAACCATGGTTTGGTCTTGGTTCTAGGGTCCAACACCCCAAAGGGACCTTCCTATATTTTTCCCCAATTTTTCTGGTGTGCATTTCTTGTAGCCCCAGTGCAAAATTGGATTAAAAAGGATTTAGGGCAAAAATAATTCATTATATGGCAGCAGGCTGAGATAATTTCTAGCCTCCTGGATGTGGCACCCCTGGCAGGTCCCCCACCCATGAAAAATAGAGTGGTCATGTTTTTCACAATGCCCTTGGTGGCCACTTCACAAAAAAGCACCTGTTTCGACCCCTCCAAGCACCTGAAAAATGGAAAATGCATTTTTATGTGGAAACTGGAAAGACACTAGTTGCAAAAGTGGTTTGGAATGCAAAGATGCACATCTCCACCAAAAATGGGACCATGGTTCCAAAGTTTGCTGTGGAACTTGCACAAACCATGGTCATCTGCCAAGGAAGACCAAGAGAACTCCTGCCTGGAAGCACCTCTCTGTGAGAGAGTCCACATGTGAACCCTTGGGATGGCATGTTTGGTATTTTTTCTAAGTGATGCATCACTCACCATGACTCCATGCACTGTTTTTCCATTTTTTTGATTTTTTCTGAATTCCCTAGGCCCCCCTCCGAGATCTAGGTCAGACTCGCAGTGCCATCGATGTCTGCCAGGTGGGGTGGGAACCATGGTTTGGTCTCGGTTCTAGGGTCCCAAACCCCCAGGGTACCTCCCTGTATTTTTCCCCAATTTTTCTGGTGTGCATTTCTTGTAGCCCCAGTGCAAAATTGGATTAAAAAGGATTTAGGGCAAAAATAATTCATTATATTGCAGCAGGCTGAGATAATTTCTAGCCTCCTGGATGTGGCACCCCTGGCAGGTCCCCCACCCATGAAAAATAGAGTGGTCATGTTTTGCACAATGCCCTTGGTGGCCACTTCACAAAAAAGCACCTGTTTCGACCCCTCTGGGCACCTGAAAAATGGAAAATGCATTTTTTATGTGGAAACTGGAAAGACACTAGTTGCAAAAGTGGTTTGGAATGCAAAGATGCACATCTCCACCAAAAATGGGACCATGGTTCCAAAGTTTGCTGTGGAACTTGCACAAACCATGGTCATCTGCCAAGGAAGACCAAGAGAACTCCTGCCTGGAAGCACCTCTCTGTGAGAGAGTCCACATGTGAACCCTTGGGATGGCATGTTTGGTATTTTTTCTAAGTGATGCATCACTCACCATGACTCCATGCACTGTTTTTCCATTTTTTTGATTTTTTCTGAATTCCCTAGGCCCCCCTCCGAGATCTAGGTCAGACTCGCAGTGCCATCGATGTCTGCCAGGTGGGGTGGGAACCATGGTTTGGTCTCGGTTCTAGGGTCCCAAACCCCCAGGGTACCTCCCTGTATTTTTCCCCAATTTTTCTGGTGTGCATTTCTTGTAGCCCCAGTGCAAAATTGGATTAAAAAGGATTAAGGGCAAAAATAATTCATTATATGGCAGCAGGCTGAGATAATTTCTAGCCTCCTGGATGTGGCACCCCTGGCAGGTCCCCCACCCATGAAAAATAGAGTGGTCATGTTTTTCACAATGCCCTTGGTGGCCACTTCACAAAAAAGCACCTGTTTCGACCCCTCTGGGCACCTGAAAAATGGAAAATGCTTTTTTATGTGGAAACTGGAAAAACACTAGTTGCAAAAGTGGGTTGGAATGCAAAGATGCACATCTCCACCAAAAATGGGACCATGGTTCCAAAGTTTGCTGTGGAACTTGCACAAACCATGGTCATCTGCCAAGGAAGACCAAGAGAACTCCTGCCTGGAAGCACCTCTCTGTGAGAGAGTCCACATGTGAACCCTTGGGATGGCATGTTTGGTATTTTTCTAGGTGATGCATCACTCACCATGACTCCATGCACTGTTTTTCCATTTTTTGATTTTTTCTGAATTCCCTAGGCCCCCCTCCGAGATCTAGGTCAGACTCGCAGTGCCATCGATGTCTGCCAGGTGGGGTGGGAACCATGGTTTGGTCTTGGTTCTAGGGTCCCAAACCCCCAGGGTACCTCCCTGTATTTTTCCCCAATTTTTCTGGTGTGCATTTCTTGTAGCCCCAGTGCAAAATTGGATTAAAAAGGATTTAGGGCAAAAATAATTCATTATATGGCAGCAGGCCGAGATAATTCCTAGCCTCCTAGATGTGGCACCCCTGGCAGGTCCCCCACCCATGAAAAATAGAGTGGTCATGTTTTGCACAATGCCCTTGGTGGCCACTTCACAAAAAAGCACCTGTTTCGACCCCTCTGGGCACCTGAAAAATGGAAAATGCTTTTTTTATGTGGAAACTGGAAAAACACTAGTTGCAAAAGTGGGTTGGAATGCAAAGATGCACATCTCCACCAAAAATGGGACCATGGTTCCAAAGTTTGCTGTGGAACTTGCACAAACCATGGTCATCTGCCAAGGAAGACCAAGAGAACTCCTGCCTGGAAGCACCTCTCTGTGAGAGAGTCCACATGTGAACCCTTGGGATGGCATGTTTGGTATTTTTCCTAGGTGATGCATCACTCACCATGACTCCATGCACAGTTTTTTCCATTTTTTTGATTTTTTCTGAATTCCCCAGGCCCCCCTTCGAGATCTAGGTCAGACTCACGGTGCCATCGATGTCTGCTAGGTCGGGTGGGAACCATGGTTTGGTCTTGGTTCTAGGGTCCGACACCCCCAAGGGACCTTCCTATATTTTTCCCCAATTTTTCTGGTGTGCATTTCTTGTAGCCCTAGTGCAAAATTGGATTAAAAAGGATTTAGTGCAAAAATAATTCATTATATGGCAGCAGGCTGAGATAATTTCTAGCCTCCTGGATGTGGCACCCCTGGCAGGTCCCCCACCCATGAAAAATAGAGTGGTCATGTTTTTCACAATGCCCTTGGTGGCCACTTCACAAAAAAGCACCTGTTTCGACCCCTCCAGGCACCTAAAAAATGGAAAATACATTTTTTATGTGGAAATTGGAAAAACATTAGTTGCAAAAGTGGTTTGGACTGCAAAGATGCACATATCCACGAAAAATGGGACCATGGTTCCAAAGTTTGCTGTGGAACTTGCACAAACCATGGTCATCTGCCAAGGAAGACCAAGAGAACTCCTGCCTAGAAGCACCTCTCTGTGAGAGAGTCCACATGTGAACCATTGGGATGGCATGTTTGGTATTTTTCCTAGGTGATGCATCACTCACCATGACTCCATGCACTATTTTTTTATTATTTTTATTTTTTCTGAATTCCCCAGGCCCCCCTTCGAGACCTAGGTCAGACTCGCGGTGCCATCGATGTCTGCTAGGTTGGGTGGGAACCATGGTTTGGTCTTGGTTATAGGGTCCCACACCCCAAGGGACCTCCCTGTATTTTTCCCCAATTTTTCTGGTGTGCATTTCTTGTAGCCCAGTGCAAAATTGGATTAAAAAGGATTTAGGGCAAAAATAATTCATTATATGGCAGCAGGCCGAGATAATTCCTAGCCTCCTGGATGTGGCACCCCTGGCAGGTCCCCCACCCATGAAAAATAGAGTGGTCATGTTTTGCATAATGCCCTTGGTGGCCACTTCACAAAAACGCACCTGTTTCGACCCCTCCAGGCACCTAAAAAATGGAAAATGCATTTTTATGTGGAAACTAGAAAGACACTAGTTGCAAAAGTGGTTTGGAATGCAAAGATGCACATATCCACCAAAAATGGGACCATGGTTCCAAAGTTTGCTGTGGAACTTGCACAAACCATTGTCATCTGCCAAGGAAGACCAAGAGAACTCCTGCCTGGAAGCACCTCTCTGTGAGAGAGTCCACATGTGAACCCTTGGGATGGCATGTTTGGTATTTTTTCTAGGTGATGCATCACTCACCATGACTCCATGCACTGTTTTTCCATTTTTTTTTGATTTTTTCTGAATTCCCTAGGCCCCCTCCGAGATCTAGGTCAGACTCGCGGTGCCATCAATGTCTGCCAGGTGGGGTGGGAACCATGGT
>QXEO01002106.1:270768-777333 GCA_007115705.1 Dactylis glomerata | reverse complement strand
ACTCCTTGGCTTAGCACATAAGCTAGAGCATGGAATACTTGAGTTCTACACAAGAACAACATCTTTATTTCTTCTTTTTGATCATATTGGATTCATCTCTTCTATTCAATGATCTTGATGCCAATACTTAAGATATATCTTTATCTTCATGGCATCCAAGCCTTGAATCCAACACATGGACTTCAAGAAATTCCTATGAACAATTCCTTCATAAAAATCTCATGAAAATATTAGTCCATAGGGATTGTCATTAATTACCAAAAACACACTTAGGGGCAATTGACCCTTACAATCTCCCCCATTTTGGTAATTGATGACAATCTCAACAAGAGGGTTTATATAATGAATGATAGAAACTAATATGCAACTTATCCGGGAATAAATTGCATACAAGAGGTTGTATTTGATATGGTCAAGTAACACAAAGCTACTACCGCATATCAAAATCAATTGTACTCACATAAACTACAACAAATATGGTTGATGTGAGTGCAACCAAAATATATAGAGCAAACTCCCCACAATATATGCACGTGTGATGAACTTGAATTTCATTGCATACATTGTCAAGATAAACCTTTGATGGAGTTTACACTATATATTCAACCATGCAAAACATCTAACAAAGAAGAGATGCATGAAAGGTAAAACACTTAAGCACAAACCAAACTTAAGTATAAAAACCATTTCCCTTAAACCCTCTAAACTTCTCCCCCATTGGCAACGATTGCCAAAATGGATGAAGGAATTTAGAAGGCCAATATAGTATGAGTTCCTCCCCAAGATGTGCATTTCTCATAAAAATGAGTGAAATCATATGCACTTATCAAATTAACAATATTTGGAGGAAGTCAAACCATATTGAGGATTAAAGATTGCAAAAAGATGACATAGTGAAGGAAGCTTCAACGAATGAAGCAAGCAAGCAATCAAGAGACCCAAAGAACCAATTGGACACAAGAAGAAGTGATGATAAGAGCTACTAGGTGCTTTAAATGAAATAAGGAAGCTCCCCAAGGTCCATGCATAAATTTGAATTTTGTTGCATTTGAATACAATATGCACAAACATGGAATCCTCACTCCCTCTATATCATTTAAAACAAAACATGAGCACGAAAGAATACAAAAGGATCAATACGCTTATCAAAGTGAACTTTAGTCCAAAAAGATTCACGAGATATGAGTGCGAGAAGAAGCAATAAAGAATAAACAAGCACTCATAAATCAAGTTCTTACCAACACCATCAAAAACCAAATGAATAATAAAGATGGTCGGCAAAGAACGAGGATATCAAGGGAAGAAATTAACACTCTTATGCATATATATTTCTAAGTGGACAAAAAATCATGATGAACAACCCACAAAGGAACATGTATACACAAGAGGTTAGTTGAAATTAAGGAAGACATGATATCCAAGAGAGAGTCATAGAATATACCAAATAGCTTTGCTAGAAAGCATATATAGCTCAAGGCTCCATTTTCCATTATGGTATATTAATAAACTCCCCACGCAAAATCATCAAAGCCATCACAACTAGCAATAAGGGATCAAAAGATAGTCGGGATGCTTTGAAAGGCAACAAGCATAATAAAGAAGTGAACAACTTGCAACATTATCTATATTGCACATGAGAGAGCGTTGATGAATTAATATGCAATAAATTGCTAAAGGGCATATTGGGATTGGTGAATCATAAACATGATTTTATATACTCCCCATCATATGCAATCATCTCAACATGCTCACATATACAATAAAGAGATTTCTTTATAAGACCTTTGCAAGAACCACAACATTTGCAAATAAATATTATCATGCCAAGAGCCAACCAACAAGACTTGGGATGCTAGAAAAGTATGCATGAATGTTATACTTGTTACCGAGATAGCAATGGTGTAATGTAGTAGATAAGAGTTCGCCGGTCATCCTAGCTTGGCTCCAATAATCATATGGTGATAACACCTTCCTTATAAACGAGACAAGCATCCATTGCATCTCCAATGTACCTAAGACATCATTCAAGTACATCTTGGTCCCCAAACTTATTGGGTCCAAAGTGGTTAGACTAACCACAATACATATGATAGACTCCATAAAAATATGTGCATAGTTAAAGATGAAATTTGAATTTCATGCACATCTTAGCCATTTAGGATTTGACGGAGTATAACATATATATTGGATCAAAGAAAGAACTAAGACACAAAATTAAGCATAAAGAGAATATGCATGCACCTAGCTTTCAAGATCCAAAGAAGATACAATTTAGACAAAAACACCAAGAGTACAAGGAGGTATAAAATGTGTGGTAAAACACATTAGTTGTCCAAATAGTATCAATAGAACAAATCAACAAATGATTTATTCAACAAATTCAACAAATGAACCTAACAACTCATTGAGCAAGAAAAAAAAAATGCTCAAAGATTTATCTCATTCAAGCAAATAAATCATAGAAGAAGAAATGAGATAACTTACTCCCAAAAGAGCAAGGTTCCAACAAATAAACCAAACCCTCTACACTTTTCACAATGGCACAAGTACCGAAAAGAAAAGGTTTGTCTTACAACAACACACACTTGATGGGGATCAAGAGATGAGACAAAGTCAAGCAAAAAGATCCTCAAGAAGGCAATAAGACAATGAGAGTCAAAATAATTTCTTGGCAAGAAATATGGGCAATAAGATGCAAATTCCAAGGTGAAGATGATATAGAGGAATTACCACACATATATACGAATACCAATTATCAAAGACAAGAAGTTCATATTGGAATTATTTCCCGGTGGTGTATTGCAAAGATATTCAAGATCAACTTCACAATAAAAGGCATATGGTTAAATATTCAAATTAAGCACCATGCACGAAAAAGGATTCTTGGTAGCTCCAAAAATAGTCAAACAATCGTGCAAAGCAATGATTAGAGTATCTTGAAGCAAACGGTTTCCTACTTATGATATAGAGAAATATATTTGAGTAAAACCGCACCAAGAATTCTTACTCAAACCAAGACCAAAGAAATGAGCAATAAAATCTTTTAAGAAATAACGAAGCTTGTTTGAGCAAACATGCCACCTAGAAATAAGATTACTTACAATATCAACTCTAAGTGGCAAAATCTCAAATGTTCACATTTCCTAGGCTTGTGATATGCATAAGACATATTACTCCCCCATAATGTGATATTAAATTCTTTTCAACAAAAGGCAAACAAAATCCAACTAGAGATAATTAATGGAGATATAGAATTTGAATTTCTCATGAGCATGGCATACCACATAGTGACTAGATAATCTTGCAATATCAATACTAAGTGGTATTACTCATGTGCACACATTTATAGGATTGTGAGATGCCAAAGGAAAATCACTCTCTCAAAATGGGATGTTCCATTAATCACTCAATAAGAGCCAAATAAGATACCAACAAGATGCATTAGAGGCTCAAAGCAAACACACAAGTATATGATGTGCCAAACAACCAACACCTACTTGAATACACAAGTTAAGAAGGTGTAAGGAACAACATATACAAACACATACTTGGTACAAAATCAAAACATGCAAAGGGGCAAGTAACTTACAATGTAAAGAGGTTAAGTACAAGTTACCGCAAAGAGGCACATTGGATATAAGATGATAGTGTCAATGACTTGGCTTGATAAAATAAAATAAATAAAGATCCCTTAATTCTTCATGAGGTAGCCAAGTCTCCAATGCCCTCCACAAACACCTATTGATCAAGTTTTAGCTTGTTGGTCCCCAACCAAGTTGGGTCCTAAGAGGTTAGTCACAATAGGCTTGGCAACCCAAATGGTCCTTTTCTTGACACCACTTTGAGTTCCAACAAACTTGGCAAACACATTGCCATCCTTATCTTTCCTAAGAGAATAATCATCATCAACAATGATAGGATTAGATAAGGTACCGCTTAAGCATGAAGAAGCAAAGTGCCCCTTCTCACGGCAAATATAGCAACAAGTGCTTCCCTTTCTCTTCTTCATTGAATTCTTGATTTGGGAAGCTTCATCTTGTTTCTTCTTGGGAAGTGGCCTATCTTCAACTTGAGGTCGTGCTTGAGCTTGAACTTGTGGCCTCTTCCCTTGTTGCTTCTCACTCAAGTGCTTCTTCTTCAATGGGCAAGATCTCACATGATGCCCTTCAATCTTGCACTTGAAGCAAACAATCTTGGCCAAATTCTTGAC
The DNA here is from genome assembly GCA_007115705.1 of Dactylis glomerata. NCBI lineage: Eukaryota > Viridiplantae > Streptophyta > Magnoliopsida > Poales > Poaceae > Dactylis > Dactylis glomerata. Next base: position 773,123 of record QXEO01002106.1, on the reverse strand, counting down.
TTGGTCTTGGCCCTTCTTCTTCTTGTTGCTCTTGGACTTGTTCTTGTCATTGGAGTTGAATCCAAGTCCACTCTTGTCATTAGGGGATTTTTGCACACTCAAAATATTATCGAGTGTGGATTTCCCTTCATGACGCTTATCCAAGTCTTTCTCCAAACTAGTGACTTGGGCCTTGAGCTCTTTGATTTCCTCTACAAGGTTAGTAGTAATACAAGTACTAGAGGAGGTAGAAGCTTCATTGTTAGAGCAACAAGGCCTAGCAAGTAATTCATCACAAGATGTAGCAATATTATGCCTAGACAAATTACTTGGACTAGCACAAGATAATATAGCATTTTGGTTCAAAGTAGTGCTAATGTCCAAATGAGGCTCACAAGATGTTTTCTTAGAGATACTTGCCTCATGAGCTAACTTTAGCCCATTATAAGAGATTAGGAGATCCTCATGAGAGCCCGAGAGCTTTTCATGGCTTTCCTCCAATTTCTTATAATTGCTCGTTAGCAACTCAAGTTGAGCCCTTAGCTCAACATTCTCCTTTAATATAGATGCTTCACAAGAACTAGAGTTAGTAGCACGAGCATCATTCATAGATTTAGCATTTGTAAGCTCATAAGATTTAATAGATTGAGATAGGCAAGAATTAGCATGCTTCTCTTCGGATAGCTCTTGCTTGAGGAGATTGAATCTCCATTTCCCTTCATTAACGAGGGAGTTCAATTCCTTAATGGTCTCCTTGTGTTCAAACAAGGTTTCCATTAAGTGTTCGACTTTACCACGGGCATCATTATTACCACGAAGAGAAGCATACACAATTCCCATCTCATGCAAGAAAGCTTCATTATCATCATCATCATTATCATCATCATCATCACTCTCATCATAAGGAGATGTGTCGGGATTCAAAGTACGAGTTACCTTTAAACCGCTTGCCATAAGGCACATGTGAACTTGCGTAGATGATGATGGAACTTTAATAGAAGCACATTCTTCATTTTCGAGTGTAGGACAAGCTCTTGCGAGATGTCCATACTCGTGGCATTCATAGCATTGCCTTCTCTTGATAGAAACCTTCTTGGTTCTTCTATTGATTTCTTCTTTAATTATGTGACCCAATTTTTCTTTAATTTCCTCTACATGGTTAGTCATACAACAACTAGAGGAAATAGAATCATTTTGAGTATGGTCACAACTAGAAACAAGCATATCATCACAAAATTTAATCAAGCAAATTTTAGGAGATATGCAAGGACCTTTAACACACGAATGAGTAAAGAATTTCTTGCAAGAAGTGTTTAGGTCCAAAATCTCTACACCATTAGGATTTATAGAAATAGAATCATTGGTGCAAAGAACAAGACTACCAACATCACATATGATTTCTTCACTCACCGTATCATTACCTTGTGACAAGTCACATGTTGGTGAAGTGGAAGAACTTGAACAATAATCACGACCGGATGTGGAAGCAATTTGGAGCTCTTCATGATGTGAAGGTGAAGAGAGCTCCTTGGGTTCACTTTCAACCTCAAGAGAAATGGACCCACCAAATGACTCTTCTAGCTTGGTCCATATCTCATGAGACGTCTTGCACTTTGAACCCATCAAGCAAACATAAACTATGGAGCTCACAGACAATAAAATTTCATTAAATACTTGAGCTTCTAGATGTAAATTTTTCTCATCCTCTATAGATAGACTTTGAGGATCCATCGGAGGAGAAAAGCCTACATCTAGAAATCGCTCTATATTGGGACACAAAGTCCGAAGATTAGAAAGCATGCGATTTCTCCATAGCATATAATTTGTGCCATCAAAAATAATTGTGTCATTGTGCACTAAATAACTAGCCGACATCTTTACTCTCAAGGCGGTGAAGCCTAAACAAGGAGAGACCTTGCTCTGATACCAATTGAAAGGACGAGATGTCGCCTAGAGGGGGGGTGAATAGGCGTTTTAAAAACAATTACGGAATTGGCTTGAAGGAATGCGGAATTAAACTAACGTTTATTTTCTTCAAGCACAAGACCTAAAAATGCTAGGCTCAACTAAGTGCAACAACAACAACTAGATATAAGCAAGATAGCACAAGATATAATTCACAAGTGATAAGCAAGATATAAGTACTTCAAGCATGATGGCTATCACAAGGAAATAAACTCGGGTATAGAGATAACCGAGGCACGCGGAGACGAAGATGTATCCCGATGTTCACTTACATAAAGTAAGCTAATCACCGTTGGAGAGATGCGGGTAACCACGAAGGCCCCCGAACGCCACGAAGGCTCACCTTCTTCTCCGAGTCCCCCACGAAGCTAGGGACCCCTTCTTATGGTTAGCTTTTCCTCCACTCCGGAGATGGCAAGCTCCACAACCACTTCACAACTCCCACGAAGGGGAAGCCCGGGCCTCTTCACAATCTTCCACGAAGAGGACACCGTGGCACAATCACCGAGCCAACTAGGAGGTCACCCTCCAAGAGTAACAAGCTCACGGTCTCTCACTCGAACTAATCGTAATGGAGAGCTCAACACTATGCAAGGATGCAAAGCAAGAACACAAGGGAAAGTGCTCAAATCCTTCTCTCTCAAATCCCACCAAAGCAACAAATGCTATGGAGGAGTTAGAGAGGAAGAACAAGGGTGGAGGTCAACCAATGACTCCAAGATCTAGATCCCAAAGGTTCCCCTCACTTAGAGGAGGAATGAGTTGGTGGAGATTGTAGATCTAGATCCCCTCTTCCAAATCCCTCAAAAATATGCAAGAATCATTGGAGGGAAGAGAGAGGGAGCAAGCTCAAGAGGTTCAACAATGGAGGTGAGAGAAAGGCTCAAGAACACCCTAGAACACTAGGAAACCGTTGGGGAAGAAGCCTCCTTTTATAGGGCAAGAAAACTGCCCGTTAGGGAGATTTTTCGGTCATTCCGGAGCAGCCCGGAGCAGCCCGGAGCAGCGCCCGGAGCAGCTCCGGCCGGTACTCCGGAGCGAGTACCCGGCCACTGCTCAGCCCGGAGCAGCCCGGAGCAGCTCCGGACGTCACTCCGGATTTGCAAAACAGCAAAACCACTCATACGAAAAACGCGATAACTTTTGCATCCGAACTCCGTTTTTAGCAAACTTGGACTTTTTGAAAAGCTTAGAAAAAGTACTACAACCTTATGCAGAGAAACACTAAGAAAAGTCAAGAGGAAAAATACCAAATGTGGAGAGGTGTGAAACCTCCCAAAGTGAAGAACCGGTAAAACTCTTCAACTCGAAAACGCAATAGACGATGCATTTGGATTCCGTTTTCGATGAACTTGGGCTTGTTGGAAAGCTAGCAACAAGCTCAAGAACCTCACATGGAGAAACACCAAGAAGCAACAAACTAGGAAGATGCAAAGTATGCAAAGGATTGAGCTCCCTATGACGATGTGATCAAGTTACCCAACCGAAAGCCCCTCTTGATAGTGCGGCTATCTATCCTATAACCCGGTCTCCCAACAAACACCTTGAGACCGGTAAAAGGAAAACCTAGCAAGGACATACCTTTGCCTTGAGCATCCCGCTTGATCTTGATGATGAAGCTTCATTTGATTTCATTCTCCCATGGGCCATATTGAATCCTTCTTTTGATGTAAGCCCATGGGAAGATACTTGATTCCACTATTCTCTCTTCATCTTGGTCAACCTTGTATCTACTCATGCTCTATCGAATCTCTCTTAAGATGCATAGGGAATTCTTCATTTGATTGCATTCTCTAAGTCTTGGTCAACCATGGCTCAACCCATGAGACCATCGTGACCTCGACATAGAGCCATAACTTGAATTCTTCTCATGTAACCAAACTCTCAAGATCTTGAGACTCCTTGGCTTAGCACATAAGCTAGAGCATGGAATACTTGAGTTCTACACAAGAACAACATCTTTATTTCTTCTTTTTGATCATATTGGATTCATCTCTTCTATTCAATGATCTTGATGCCAATACTTAAGATATATCTTTATCTTCATGGCATCCAAGCCTTGAATCCAACACATGGACTTCAAGAAATTCCTATGAACAATTCCTTCATAAAAATCTCAATGAAAATATTAGTCCATAGGGATTGTCATTAATTACCAAAAACACACTTAGGGGCAATTGACCCTTACAACTCATCAGTCGGCGCACAAGATGAAGTGGTTACTACGACGTGCAGGTTTTTATTGGCCGACGATGATAAATGATTGCTTCAGATATTATAAAGGATGCGAAGCTTGTCAAAAGTTTGGTGACATTCAGTTGGCTCCTGCTGCTATCTTGAATCTTGTTATCAAGCCGTGGCCATTTAGAGGTTGGGGATTGGATTTCATTAGCATGATTCATCCTTCTTCTTCGAAAGGGCATCGGTTCGTGTTGGTAGCCACTGATTATTTTACCAAATGGTCTGAAGCAATACCTCTCAGGAATATGACCCATAAGGAGGTGATCCAATTCATAACTGAGCACATTATACATAGATTTGGCGTTCCTCAAACTTTGACCACAGATCAGGGTTCATCATTTATGGCAAAGGAAGTAAAAGAAATCGCCGAATCATATAAGATAAAGATGCTCAATTCATCCCCATATTATGCTCAAGCTAATGGACAAGCTGAATCTAGCAATAAAACTTTGATCAAGCTCATCAAGAAGAAGATTGAAGATCATCCAAGGAGATGGCATGAAGTGTTGTCTGAAGCTTTGTGGGCGCATAGGATTTCAAGGCATGGTGCAACAAAAGTAACTCCATATGAGCTCGTGTATGGGCAAGAAGCCGTTTTACCAGTAGAGGTGAATCTGGCTGCTTTGAGGTTCGCTAAGCAAAATGATTTATCGGCGGTGGATTTTCATTACTTAATGATGGATAACATTGATGAAGTCGCCAATAAACGTCTAATTGCTCTAAGAGACATAGAGAAGGAGAAATTGCGGGTAGCAAGAGCATATAACAAAAAGGTAAAGTTGAAGAGCTTCCAGGTTGGTGACCTAGTGTGAAAGGTAATCCTGCCAGTTGGTTCAAAAGACAAAAAATTTGGCAAATGGTCTCCGAGCTGGGAGGGTCCTTTCAAGTTCATGAGAGTAGTTCCTGGAAATTCATATTTGGTTGAATCTATGGAGGGAAATTTATTACCTCGAGCTCTCAATGGAAGATATCTAAAGAAGTTTTACCCGAGCGTGTGGCAAGAAGCTTAAACACACATATCGCCGATATACAATTATCGCCCTTAGCATACATGGCCGATATAGAGTTATCGCCCTAAGAACAGATGGCCGATGGAGTGTTGACATCATCCTTAGACAAAATATGGTGCAAGTTATTTTTCGGCATGCAAGTATTGCCAAAAAACAGGGGGGCATGTGTTGACAACCATTTTTGGCTTACAAAGAAGATATCTTAAGATGGCCTCAAATGAAAAAGTTGTGAACACAAAAGTTGTGCGTCTCGTCGAAACAAACAACTTTGCTTTTTGGATCATTGTGATCCGAAGTAATATGCAACCTCCAGGTCGAACGCACTCAATCAGACATATATACTAAGATGTCTGGTTAGGTGCGTAAGATAGTTATTCAAAACTGCTTCCGCAAATTGGACGGACTTTTTACGGTTCGGCCTAATTTAAGTGATTAAGATGAGCTCGGATGGGAAAGTGCTAAACATGAAAGTTCTTCGTTTTTTCGAGACGAACAACTTTGCTCATTACGAAATTTTGATCTGAGATTGTTTACTGCCTCAAAATAGACCCGCAAGATACAGGCAAGTTTTTGACCGAACAGTTTTGGAAAGTTCGGACCCACCCATCCGAGTTCGACCCAAAATAGGGTTTTGGACGTGAATCCAAGCCTTCTTCTTGCACGGGAAGTCCAGACGCCTCTTATATACATGAGGGGTGACGGCCGATTGAACAACAACACACAATCGCAAAAACCAATCTACAAACCTCTATTTTTTCTCTCTCGCCCTTGTTTTCTGCTCATCGTTTGTCGGTGTTCTTCATGTTGGAGAGCTTCGATCTGCGAAGTCCTAGGGGCGGGCGAACCGACCTAGGGTAGCCCATCACCGCCGTGCGCCCAGACGGGGTCTCTCCCGGGCGTGTGGGGTTTCGGGTCTTCAAAAGAGCCCGCCGGATTGTCTTGCGTATCGCGCTTCCGGCTAGCCTCCTCCGGCGACGTGTCCTGCGTATCGCGCTCGATGTCGGAGGTACACGGTGACGTGTTCGTGTGCAAACAGGAAAACCTCGACTTAGGGGAATCATCGGGTCACTCAGATAAGGGTTCCAACAAAAGTCTTGACAATTACCCAGTAAAGGACTTCACCACCTGAAGCGGCGGTGTCTCCGACAGCAATGAGGGCACACGAAAGCCAGAAGGGAAGCACACCAACAACATACACCAAATGTGCGTTATAATAAGTGAGGCAGTAGAAGACGACTACGGAGGGAACAACCCGATGATTAACTCACAAGGCGATAATCCAGGAAATATCCACAGGAAAGAAAGGGAGGAAGTATATGTCTCGGCAGGAGAGTGGAAGATGATTAAATTAGCAGTCAACCACGGCACGACAGTACCTGTGGATTCCCAAAGAGAAGTTCTAATGGGATACCAGTACACCATGCACCAGCACAATAAGCAGCTACTACACGGGAAAAGCAAGCTAAGGAGAAACCATGAATCCAAAAGCGCAGCAAACAGAACACAATGGGAGGAACGCAGTGATACGTCACAGTCAAGCGAAGAAAGGCACTGGGAGCCAAAACACAACAGAAGAAGGGTAGAGCGGCCAAGAAAAGAGAGCTGCACACAAAACCTCAACTCATCATTTTTAACAGTCGATGAAGTAGGGAGTATCATGCCAGAGATGCCAGAAGCAGCCCTAGTGGCAGCACAACCATACATGTTAACCACGCAGCCAGAACCCGGATACCCACGAGAAAGCATGAACCAGGCTGCCATAAAAGGTCTCGGGTTGATTTGAGATGAGTTGAAGCAGGACCCTTTGGAAAAGGAGACAACACAGAACGAGCAGAAGGAGAAAAGAAGTCAACGGTCCCAAACTCCGCAAACCCGAACATCCAGTTCACCCAATAAGAGAAATTACAGATCACGAGGGGAAGATGCAAGGAACATCATCACACAAGCCAGGGTAAACAGGTCACGTTATGAGTGGGATGAAGGAAATTATGAGGACGAGGAAAAAGAAATGGGAGCGCTATGCTTTACCCAAAGGGTTCGCAGAACGCAGGTACCCAAATGATTCAAGTTACCTCACGACCAGGAAAAGTATGATGGGTCACAAGAACCCGAACTATGGCTATCTGATGACCCACAAGTATAGGGGGTGTATCGTAGTACTTCCGATAAATAAGAGTGTCGAACCCAACGAGGAGCAGAAGGTGTTGACAAGCAGTTTTGATCAAGGATTCACTGTAAATACTAGCAAACGGGTTTTCAGGGGTATTTGATAATGCAAGTAAATAAAGTATGAGTAAATAAAAGACAATAATAATAATTGCTGCGAGCGGCCTAATCCTTTCTAGAGCAAAGGACAAGCCAGTTGTGTTACTTATGATTACCAAGTGTTCCTAAGGACACACGGGAGTTTCTGTCAAGCGCTTTCGCTTCATATAGCTAAGTAATCTTCATTGGTTTGATAAGTGTTATGGGGGTGAACCTATGCTAATGCACTACCCCAACTTGGACTAATACACACTTGTGATTATACCCCTTGCAAGCATCCGGAACTAGAAGAAAGTAATTAAGATAAATCTAACCACAGCCTTAAACTCTGAGATCCTACGCTCCGTGGTGCACTGGTTTCCTAACGGGGGTTTAGGTTTCTGTCGCTCCGGCAACCCCACAATTAGTAGCCAAATACACAATGCATTCTACTAGGCCCATAAAGGTGAAGTATCATGTAGTCGACGTTCACATGAGACCACTAGTAAAATAGCACCACAACATATAAATATCAAACCATTAAATATTACTCAACATAGTTCCACTAGTAACATCTTGACTTCTCCCATGTCCTCAAGAACTAAACGAACTACTCACAAGACATCATATGGATCATAATCAGAGGTGAAATAATGATAAATAACAATCTAAACATAAACCTTAATTCAACGGTTTCACTTAATAGCATCAACTACAAGAGTAATCAACACTGAGAAAGTTTCCCCTATGAACTGGACAAGATTCACCCCAAGATGTTATAGCGGGATGGCGTGGTGATGAAGATGATGAAGGTGCTGGTGATGATGGTGATGATGATGATGATCCCGATGAAGCCCAGCTCGATGACGATGACGATGGCAATGATTTCCCATCTCCGGGAAGGAATTTCCCCGACAGATTTTTGCCTGCCGGAGAGCTTTCTCTCACTCTGTGTTTTCCGCCCCGCAGAGGCGGCGGAGTCTAACTGCGATCCCCCTGGGTCTTAGGTTTTTGGGGAGACGATATACGCGAGGGGGCGCTGGCGGAGGTGGGCCAGGGTGGCCACACCACCAGGTGGCACGGCCTAGGGCTGGCCCGCGCCACCAGGTGGTGTGGGCCCCTGGTGGCTCACCTCGCCCTCTCCTTCTGGCTACTTCTGTCTTCCGGCGAAATATGAATATCTGGGTATTTTCATGGAATTGCTGGTCTTCAGAAATATGGTGTCTTGACCGTCCTTTTTCCAGCAGAATCTAACTCTGGCAGTGAGCTCTCCAATAATCATCAAACATGTGAAAACCGAGGAAACAACATAAGTACCATCTCTAAATATGAAATATATCAATGAATAACAGTAAATTATGATATAAAATAGTGATGCAAAATAGACGTATCAACCCCCCCAAGCTTAGATCTCGCTTGTCCCCAAGCAAAAACTGAACTCAGTAAACATGACCACAAGTTTATGGAGTGAAGTGTCGATAAACAAAATACAGACAAGAAGCCTCACACTTACCAATGCACAAGTCATAATAGACAACAACTTCCCTTCATATAATTGAACTTGCAATGAGCAAAGGGAATCACAATAAAGGTGCACAAGGTAAATCATGATTGGTGATGGCAAACCTTTGTTCTTGGTCAGAGAACAATGAACAGATTGTACTTATATTTCGATCGAAGCCTTTTATATCAGAGCTTGCAAAGAAAAAATCACATGCTCAATCATAACAATCTCTTTACAGTCATTAATAGCTTCTAAAGATATATTCCTTCAGATAAAAGCATCCTACTAAACAAAGGAAGATTGGAAACATGACTGAATAAATCAACATATTGATGGTTGGATCACAACAACTCAAATGCTTGCTTGAGATAGAGGGGAATAGGTTGACTCAACTTAAAAGTAAAAGATAGGCCCTTTGTAGAGGGAAGCAGGGATTAAACATGTGCTAGAGCTTTTCATTTGTAAAATAGAGAAAAATTGTTTTGAGAGGTGGTTGTTTCTGTCAACGACTAGTAACGGAGGTCTTGCCATCTTCCATACTAAACAAGTGAGAACGGTTCCGAGTTCTTTGAAAAAATTGGCACTTTGTGCTCTTTTATAAAGCTTGGCACTCCTCCCCACTTTTCTTTTCACAAACCATGGCTAACCGATTCCATCGGGTGCCCACCAACTTTCACATACCATGGAGGAGTGCCTTTTTTCTTTCTTTTTTCTTTTTTGTTATAATGGTCTGACCAGCTCCCTTGCAAAATTAGTGACGAGCATATGAAGCATGCAAGTCAAGGGGTACTTAATTTAGTATAGAAGATAACAAACTCAACCACTACGTCCTCATGAGCTAAAAACAGTGTCACAAAATGAGAAGTATTTGAAGGTTTTTTGAAAGGTAGCACAGGAAAATTTACTTGGAATGGCTTGAAATACCATGCGTAGGAATTTATAGTGGACTCTTTTGGAAGTAACTTGGTTTTTGGGAATTGGATGCACGAGAAGTATTCCCTCTCAGTACTAGGTTTTTGGCTAGCAAGGCTGGGTAGCAAGCATAAGAGTTGAATGAAACAAACAAACATACATGTGATAGAAAACAATCATGCAAACTTCCTTGAAAGTACAAACGATCTTAACTTGAGAATACTAATGCTTATGAGCCAATCATGAAGGAAAGATGAAATGATGTATCTACATGTATTTCCCTCTTTTCTACTCAAGCCTCAAAGTATTGCTATTACTGACCATTGCTAAGTTTGCCAAAACCAACTAGATTTACTCATGCTCCCAAAGTGATAACAATACTAATCAACAAGACTAATCATATAAGAAAAATTGCAAACTAACATAAAGTGTGTAGAAAGTAAATGATAAGACTTCTCATTAATATTTCATAACCACAACTCACACCAAGGGATACATAGATAACCAACTAAAGGAGGGATACTTCCACACTGCAAACTATCCTATAAGGTAACTTCTCTATTCATGATATGACTCTACTTGACAAGTAAATGGGTAAAAGGTAATGATGTGATACCGCGGCACTCCCCCAAGCTTGGAACAAGCCAATGGGATACCAATACCAATGACGAGTTACTCCTTCGGTGGTGGTGAGTCTTTAATAAGCTTCTCAATCAGCTCCTTCAACTCATCAATCTTGTAGGTGAGATTACGAATCATCTCCGAATTGTGCTCAATACGGTTCATGAACATGTCGGACTGCAAATCTCAGCTCTTGGAATTATTTCCCCACTCTTCTTCACGCTTAAGGCCCTCTTTCTCTGCACGGCAAGAACGATCTATATCCCAACTAGAGGGTAATTTTGCTTTAGGCACCCTTTGGAATTGATGTTCATGTATTAGAGTATGGAAGGGGTTGCTGCCTGAAGAAGATGTCCTTGGAGCTAAGGGGTGGCGTGGAACACCCCCACTGGTGCTTATCCGCACACTCTTCTTGAACTTGTTATGGTTTGTCACCACTCCAATGCTTGCAATGATGGTGCTAGGGCACGGACTCTGGTCTTCTTCTATCTCTTCTTCTTAGGATTCACTCTCAACCTCCTCCTTCAGCTTGGGGTCTTAGCGATCATCTTCTGAAGGCGTCTTCTCCTTATCGTTGTTTGCGGAGGCTATGGTGCCTCTAAAACTGAGAACAGCTCCTGACAGAAACATATCAAAACAAAAACACGACGAAAACATGATATACAGACCTCGGGCAATCCGGGGGGTTATATAGGCAAAAATTAAACAACAAAACGAATGCACAGGAGGAAACCGGGACGGAAATGAGTTCTGAGGCGACCTCACCACCAGGTGGCGCGGCCAGCAGGGGCTCGCGCCACAAGGTGGTGTGGAGCCTCTGGGCTCCGTTTCCTTCTCATTTTCGTCTCGTGATTTTTCATATTTAATAAAAACAACAAAAGTATAAGCAGAAAAGTTTCCTGCATTTGTTCTTTGATGAATTCTTCCGGAGTCACCACTTGAATAACATCGATATCTTCATTATAAGAATCTCTAGAAATATAATGCTTGAGTCTTTGCCCATTCACTACTTGCGTAGTGTTATCTTTAAGCGAAGCAATCTTTATCGCACTTGAACGATACACCTCTTCAATAATAAAGGGTCCTTACCATTTCGAGAGTAATTTTCCTACAAAAAATCTGAGACGAGACCTATACAATAGAACTTTCTCACCAACATGAAATTCTCTCTTAAGAATTCTCCTATCATGCCACTGTTTGACTTTCTCTTTAAAAAGTCTGGCATTTTCATAAGCTTCACTTCTCCATTCATCTAAAGAACTCAAATCAAGCAACCTTTTCTTACCAGCAAGTTAAAATCTCTATTAAGCTCTTTCACTGCCCAAAAAGCTTTATGTTCTAATTCTAAAGGTAAGTGACACGCTTTTCCATAAACTATTTTGTAAGGAGACATGCCCATGGGGTTCTTATAAGCAGTTCTATAAGCCCATAAAGCATCGTTTAACTTGCTAGCCCAGTTTTTCCTAGATCTATTAACGGTCTTCTGCAAGATAGACTTGATCTCTCTATTCGATAACTCTACTTGCCCACTAGTTTGGGGATGATAAGCATAAGTAATTCTATGATTAACGTCATATCTAGCAAGAGTCTTCCTAAAACCGCCATGAATAAAATGAGAACCTCCATCAGTCATAAGATATCTAGGCACACCAAACCTAGGAAAAATAACATCCTTAAGCATCTTTAACGAGGTCTCACCATCAACACTTTTCGTAGGTATAGCTTCTACCCACTTAGTAGCATAATCAACAATAACAAGTATATGAGTATAACCTTCTAAAGGGGGAAAAGGACCCATAAAGTCAAATACCCAACAATCAAATGGTTTAATAACAAGAGAATAATTCATAGGCATTTCATTGCGTCTAGAAATATTACCAACTATTTGACATTCATCACAAGATAAAATAAATTTTCTTGCATCTTTAAAAAGGGTAGGCCAATAAAAACCTGATTGTAGAACCTTTTGTGCAGTTCTATCTCCAGCATGATGTCCTCTATAAGCACTACCATGACATTTCCTAAATATCTCTTGTTGTTCATATTATGGAACACATCTTCGCATAATACCATCCACTCCTTCTTTATATAAATGTGGGGCATCCCAAAAATAATGCCTCAAGTCATAAAAGAATTTCCTTCTTTGCTGAGCTGTAAAGGTTGGAGGAAAATGCTTGGAAACAATAAAGTTAGCATAATCAGCATACCAAGGACTCTCTCTCGCGAAGTTACCTTTATTGCAGCCAACTGTTCATTTGGAAAACTATCATTAACATGAATAGGATCATAAGAAATATTTTCCAATCTAGACAAATTATCAGCAACAGGATTTTCAGCACCTTTCCTATCTACAATATGCAAATCAAACTCTTGCAAAAGCAACACCCATCTAATAAGCCTAGGCTTAACATCCTTCTTTCCCATAAGATACCTAATAGCAGCGTGATCAGTATGAATAGTAACTTTTGAATCAACAATATAAGGTCTAAACTTATCACAAGCACAGACAACAGCAAGGAACTCTTTCTCAGTAGTAGCATAATTCTTTTGAGCAGCATCAAGAGTCTTACTAGCATAATGAATAACATTCAACTTCTTATCTATGCGCTATCCAAGAACAACACCTACAGCAAAATCACTAGCATCACATATGATTTCAAAGGGTAAATTCCAATCAGGTGGTTGGACACTAGGAGCAGTAGTTAAAGCCTTCTTAAGAGTTTTGAAAGCTTCCTTACAATCATCATCAAAAACAAAAGGTACCTCTTTTTGAAGAAGATTAGTAAGAGGCTTTGAAATCTTAGAGAAATCTTTAATAAACCTCCTATAAAAACCAGCATGACCAAGAATACTACGAATACCTTTAACATCCCTAGGACAGGGCATTTTCTCAATTGCTTCAACTTTTGCTCTGTCAACTTCAATACCCCTTTTAGAATTTTTTTGTCCAAGAACAATTTCTTCATTCACCATAAAGTGGCAGTTCTCCCAATTAAGAACAAGATTAGTTTCTTCACATTTCTGCAAAACTTTATCAAGATTGTGCAAATAATTATCAAAAGAAGTTCCATAGACGGAGAAATCATCCATGAATACCTCCACCATTTCTTCACAAAATCCATGAAAAATAGCATACATGCATCTCTGAAATGTAGCAGGAGCATTGCACAAACCAAAAGGCATACGTCTATAAGCATAAGTTCCTTAAGGACAAGTAAAAGTGGTTTTCTCTTGATCTTGCTTTTTAACAGCAATCTGAGAGAAACCAGAATAACCATCAAGAAAACAAAAATGAGTTTTCTTAGATAACCTCTCTAACATTTGATCTATAAACGGTAAATGATAATGATCCTTCTTAGTAACTTTATTGACCTTTCTAAAATCGATGCACATCCTATAACCAACTACTACTCTTTGAGGAATAAGCTCATTATTCTCATTAGGCACAATAGTAATTCCTCCTTTCTTAGGAACACAATGAATAGGACTAACCCATCTACTATCAGCAATAGGATTAAAAATACCAGCATCAAGGAGTTTCAATACCTCATTCCTTACCACTTCCTTCATCTTAGGAATTAAACGGCGTTGATGTTCAACAACTGGCTTTGCATCTGGCTCCATATTAATAGCATGCTGACATATAGTGGGGGAAATCCTTTTTAAATCATCAAGAGTATATCCCATAGCTCCTCGGTGTTTCCTCAATATTTCCAATAACCTTTATTCTTCCTTTCCTGAAAGTTTAGCACTAATAATAACAGGATATATTTTCTTATAATCAATATAAGCATATTTAAGATCATCAGGTAAAGGTTTTAAATCAAAAACAGGATCTTCCTTTGGTGGCAAAGTGGTACCCAAATCCTCCACGGGTAAATTGTGTTTAAGCATCTCTGGTTGATGAAGAAGAATCTCATCAATCTCATTTCTTTCTTCCCTAAAGATCTCACTTTCGTGGTCCTCCATATATTTCTGCAAAGCATCGTTAGGAGCAAGAGCAATAGAGGCAAGCTGTTCAACTCTAAAAATCTTCATTAGGCAATTCAGTTTCATAAGGAGCTTTGGTAAACTTAGAAAAATTAAACTCTTAAGATTCTCCATCAAACTTGGTTAAAATTTTCTCCTTTTTACAATCTATGATGGCGCCACAAGTATTCAAGAAGGGTCTACCAAAAATAATAGGACAAGTTTTACTAGCAGTAGATCTGAGTACTAGAAAATCAGCAGGATATTTAGTCTTACCGCATAAAACTTCCACATCTCTATCTATACCAATTGGAGAGATTGTTTCTCTGTTAGCGAGCTGAATAACCACATCAATATCTTCTAGTTCACAAGAGCCAATTTCATGCATGATTTCTCTGTAAAGCTCATAAGGAATAACACTTGAACTTGCACCAATGTCGCATAAACCATAATAGAAATGATCACCAATCCTGACAGAAAGCACAGGAACACTTGTTTTCCTAGATCTACTAGGATGTGAAACAATATTAGAAGCATCTTCGCAAAAGATAATATGTCCATCTTCTACATTTTTAGTAACAAGGTCCTTCACTATTGCTACTGCATGTTTAACAGTTATTTGCTCATCAGGTTCTAAAGCTTTCTTTGAACTTATATTAAGCACACTAGTTAACATAGAATGCTCTTTTACCTTAGCAGGGAAAGGTGTTTTCTCAAAATAAGGCTCAGGCAAAATACGATCAACAGTACAAACTTCAACATTTCTAGCAGGAACACAACTAATAGCATCTTTATAAGGCGCATGGTACTTGTTCCAATCCTTCTTTGGAACATCAAGATAAGAGGCAAAGGCCTTAAAACAGTTGGCAAGTATTTGAGAATCAAGACCATAAACAACACTAACATTATGAAATTCATCGGTTCCCATAAAAAATTTAATGCATTCATAATCATAATTTATACCTGACTTTCTATCTTTGTCGTTCTCCCATCCTTCAGTATTTTCCTGAATACGGTCAAGAAGATCTCATTTAGCTTCTTCTTTCATACGTGTAAATGATCCAGAGCAAGAAGCATCCAATAAATCCTTGTCGTGAAGAGAAAGCCTTGCATTGAAGTTATTAATAACAATATTGCTGGGGATCTCATGAATGGGGCATTTGAGCATTAGTGACTTCAATCTCCCCCACGCTTGGGCAATACTCTCTCTATCATGAGGCCAAAAATTATATATTTGGTTCTGATATTTATGAGTCTCACTCGGAGGATAGAATTTAGAATAAAATAGTGGTACAATTTCCTCCCAACCAATAGATCGGCCATTCTTCAGCAGCTTATACCATTCCGCAGCTCTGCCCTTCAGTGATAAAGAGAATAGCTTCCTCTTAACTTCACTTGTTGTTATACCTGCTGACGAGGGGTTAACTCGACAAATGTCCTAGATGAAGGACTTAGGATCGGGGAGATAGGGCGTCGGATGAACTCGAAGGTAAAGTTAGTCGAAATAGGTGTGTGTCGAAAGTAAACTTGGGTGTTCAACCTGGCTTGCTTTCAATCTGCCCTCCACCGTCCCCTCCTGGCCCCTATATATAGATGGCCAGGTCTCGAGGATCGGGTAGGGTCCGATACAGATTACAATATCGACATACGGTAAGAACTCTTATTCGACTATCATAACAATTGGGCCTAGCTTAATGGGCCTCAGGGGTACTCAACATACGGGCTCTATTAACTATACCCTTGTCACCTGCACACTTGAACAACTCGCATAATTCATGTATAAAGAGCAAATGATCACCCGGATGGACAGTTCCATCTCCTGAATAGCAGTTATTCATAACACATTCAACAATTTTTATAGGTATTTTAAAAGGATCTAATTGAGTAGGCGGTGGTTCATCTACTACCATAACGGTGGCAGTAGTATTCCCAAATAGGGAACCAAATGGAGACTTCTCCATAATAAAATAAAATAAAAGACAGAAATAAAAACAATACTCACAGGGAAAGTTACCTTTACCAATTCCACTCTTCAATAGCGCTTTACTCCCCGGCAACGGCGCCGGAAAATAGTCTTGATGACCCACAAGTATAGGGGGTGTATCGTATTACTTTTGATAAATAAGAGTGTCGAACCCAACGAGGAGCAGAAGGTGTTGACAAGCAGTATTGATCAAGGATTCACTGTAAATACTAGCAAACGGGTTTTCATGGGTATTTGATAATGCAAGTAAATAAAGTACGAGTAAATAAAAGACAATAATAATAATTGCTGCAAGTGGCCCAATCCTTTCTAGAGCAAAGGACAAGCCGGTTGTGTTACTTATGATTACCAAACATTCCTGAGGACACACGGGAGTTTCTGTCAAGCGCTTTCGCTTCATATAGCTAAGTAATCTTCATTGGTTTGATAAGTGTTATGGGGGTAAACCTATGCTAATGCACTACCCCAACTTGGACTAATACACACTTGTGATTATACCCCTTGCAAGCATCCGCAACTACAAGAAAGTAATTAAGATAAATCTAACCACAGCCTTAAACTCTGAGATCCTACGCTCCCTGGTGCACTGGTTTCCTAACGGGGGTTTAGGTTTCTGTTGCTCCGGCAACCCCACAATTAGTAGTCAAATACAAAATGCATTCTACTAGGCCCATAAAGGTGAAGTATCATGTAGTCGACGTTCACATGATACCACTAGTAAAATAGAACCACAACATATAAATATCAAACCATTAAATATTACTCAACATAGTTCCACTACTAACATCTTGACTTCTCCCATTTCCTCAAGAACTAAACGAACTACTCACAAGACATCATATGGATCATAATCAGAGGTGAAATATGATGGGTTCGTAGCATAGAAAACAAAAATTTTCCTACGCAAGAACACATAAACTAGCCAAGATACTCTACGAGGTGGTAGCAATGGAGACTAACCCTCGATGACCGTAAGCAGGGATTACGTTCCCGCACAAACGTTGACGATGGAGAGTCGATGAAGACGCACGTAGTCGACGTAGTTGTTCAGTTGACGTAGTCGACGTAGTGGTTCACTTGACGATCACAAGATCGTGTACACGGCGCCACAAGTGGCAGCGCCCCCGTGCTCGGTCACACGTACAGCTCGACGTCGACTCCTCCACGCCCTCGGTCCAGCGGGGCAGCGGAAGAAGGGATCCACCGGACACTCCACCACACACTTCTCCAAGTGTATGAACTACGAACTACAATTCCGGCAGAGCTTCGCTAAGCTGAGACGGATATTGGGCAGCAACTATGTGAGGGAAGGGAGGATCAAGAAGTGTGTCACATGGAGGAGAGGGAGGGGTTTATATAGGGGAGGAGGGGGCAGCCCCCAAGGGGGGGTGCGCCGGCCCCAAGGAGGAGTTCCTCCTCCTCATCATGGTGGTAACCCCCTCTTCATTCCCTTCATGGTGGTAACCCCCTCATCAACATGAGGTAACCCCCATTTTAATTTTGCATGACATTCATGCTAATTAAAATTCACACTTATTGATTTAATAAAACATTTTTATTTCTTTAATATTTGTTAATTCATTCAATTAACAAACATTAACAAATACACCCTTGAGTTATTTCGATATCCCGAAACAGTTTCGGTGCTTTTCTGAAACAACCCTTATGTTGTCCTGTAATTCGATCGGAGTATCGTATCCACTTAAAAACGACGGCGAACCTTAAGTGTGTCACCCTACGGTTCGTGAATAACGTGGACATGATCGAGACTCCTCTCCGATCAATAATCAACAGCGGGATCTGGAAATCCATGATGACTCCCACTTACTCAACGATGAACTAGTGATCGTGTGAACCAATAACGAACATAGTTAATTCCTTTTGTCTCGCGATATTATTACTTGTCCGAGATCCGATCATTTGGTATCAACCATACCTAGTTCGATCTCGTTCCCGACAAGTCTCTTTACTCGTTCCGTGATAATGCATTCATGTGACCTAGTCACATGCTTGCAAGCGATTCTAATGCAATATCACCGAGAAGGGCCCAGAGAATATCTTCCCGTCATCGGGTCGGACAAATTCCACTCTTGATCCATGAGCCTCAACTAATACTTTCAGAATACCCAAATCAACCTTTATAATCACCTTGTGACGGTGTGACGTTTGATATCATCAAAGCACTCTTCCGGTATCAGTGATTAACATGATCTCATGGTCTGAGGATTAGAACTATTTCGTATGAGTTTGATATAGCAATGAACTTGATGACTTGATCGTATTGCTATTCGTACTATGGGTGTGAGTGTTCATCACATCATTCTTCTAATGATATGACCCCGTTATTAACAACATCCAATGTTCATGATCAGGAAACCTTGATCATCGGTTAATCAACGAGCTAGTATAAAAGAGAGGCTTTACTAGGAACCCTTTTAGTTTATTAATCACACAAGTATTAATGTTTCCGATTAATACAATTCTAGCATGAGAAATAAACATCTATTATGAACACGGAATAATATAATAACAACTTTATTATTGCCTCTCGGGCATATTCCTTTCAGTCTCCCACTTGCACTAGAGTCAATAATCTAGATTATATAGTGATGAATCTAACACCCATTGAGTTCTGGTGCTGATCATGTTTTGCCTTGGGGAGAGCTTTAGTCAACGGATCTGCCACATTCAGATCCGTGTATACTTTGCAAATCTTTACATCACCATCTGTGACATGTTCACGGATGGAGTGAAATCGGCGTTTCACATGCTTGAATTTCTTGTGAGACCTTGGCTCCTGAGTATTGGCTATGGCACCATTGTTTTCGCAATAGATAACCATTGGATCCAATGCACTCGGAACCACACCCAGTTCGGATATGAACTCCTTCATCCAAACTGCTTCCTCCGCCGCTTCTAAAGCAGCAATGTATTCCGCCTCTGTTGTTGATCTCGCCACCACGCTTTGCTTGGAACTTCTCCAGCTTACTGCTCCTCCATTCATAACAAATATGTACCCGGATTGAGACTTAGAGTCATCCGGATCAGTGTCAAAGCTAGCATCGACGTAACAACTTGCGACGAGCTCTTCTTCACCGCCATATACGAGAAACATATCCTTAGTCCTTCGTAAGTACTTAAGGATATTCTTGACCGCCGTCCAGTGTTCCAAACCTGGATCAGATTGGTACATACTAGTCAAACTAATAGCATGTGCCATATCTGGTCTTGTACATAACATGGCATACATGATAGAGCCTATGGCAGAGGCATAGGGAATCTTATTCATCTCTTCTCTATCTTCAGCTGTAGCCGGACCTTGAGTCTTACTCAAGATCTTTCCTTGCAACATAGGTAAGAACCCTTTCTTACTATCCTCCATTCTAAACCTCTTTAGAATCTTGTCAAGGTATGTACTTTGTGATAGCCCAATTAAGCGTCTTGATCTATCTCTATAGATTTTGATGCCTAAAATATACGCCGCTTCACCAAGGTCTTTCATCGAAAACTTACTGTTTAAGTAATCTTTTACGCTCTTCAAAAGTTCCGTATCATTTCCAATCAGCAATATGTCATCCACATATAATGTTAGAAATGCTACAGAGCTCCCACTCACATTCTTGTAAATACAAGTTTCTCCATAAGTTTTGACAAATCCAAACCCTTTGATAACTTCGTCAAAATGGAGGTTCCAACTTCGGGACGCTTGCTTCAGTCCATAGATGGATCGCTGAAGTTTGCATACCTTGTCAACATCCTTAGGATCAACAAAACCCTTGGGCTGTACCATGTACAACTCTTCCTCAATATTACCATTAAGGAACGCGGTTTTCACATCCATCTGCCAAATTTCATAATCGAAAAATGCAGCAATTGCTAACATAATCCTGACAGACTTTAGCATCGCTACGGGTGAGAAAGTCTCATCGTAGTCAATTCCTTGAATTTGTCAGAAACCTTTTGCGACAAGTCGTGCTTTATAGACGGTCACATTACCATCAGCGTCTGTTTTCTTCTTGAAAATCCATTTATTCTCAACGGCCTTTCGGTCATTGGGAAGTTCCACCAAAGTCCATACTTGGTTTTCATACATGGATTCCATTTCGGATTTCATGGCTTCATGCCATTTGTTGGAATCTGGGCTCATCATCGCTTCATCATACGTCGCAGGGTCATCGTTCTCAACAATGGCATTTACGATAAGATCACCGTACCATTCAGAAGTGGCACGTGTTCTTGTCGACCTGCGAGGTTCGGTAGCATCCTCTTTTGGAGTTTCATGATCTTCATCATTAGCTCCCACTTCATTTGGTGAAGTCACCACCGGAACGGTTTCCGGCGCTGCGCCACTCGCCAATTCATGAAGAGGAGGTTCAATAACCTCATCGAGTTCTACCTTCCTACTATTCACACCTTTCGAGAGAAACTCCTTCTCCAAAAAGGATCCGTTCTTAGCAACAAACACTTTGCCTTCGGATCTGTGATAGAAGGTGTACCCAATTGTTTCTTTAGGGTATCCTATGAAGACGCATTTTTCTGCTTTGGGTTCGAGTTTATCAGGCTGAAGTTTCTTCACATAAACATCGCATCCCCAAACCTTTAGAAATGACAGCTTAGGTTTGTTTCCAAACCATAATTCATACGGTGTCGTTTCAACGGATTTAGATGGAGCCCTATTTAAAGTGAAAGCGGCAGTTTCTAGCGCATAACCCCAAAAAGATAGTGGCAGATCGGTAAGAGACATCATAGACCTAACCATATCCAATAAAGTACGATTACGACGTTCGGATACACCATTTCCTTGTGGTGTTCCAGCGGGAGTGAGTTGTGAAACTATTCCACATTCTCTCATATGTGTGCCAAACTCGTAACTAAGATATTCTCCTCCACGATCAGATCGTAGAAATTTAATCTTTCTGTTACGATGATTTTCTACTTCACTCTGAAATTCTTTGAACTTTTCAAACGTTTCAGACTTGTGTTTCATTAAGTAAATATACCCATATCTACTTAAGTCATCAGTGAAAGTAACAAAATAACGATATCCACCATGCGCCGACACACTCATAGGTCCACATACATCGGTATGTATGATTTCCAATAAGTCTGTCGCCCGTTCCATTGAACCGGAAAACGGCGTTCTAGTCATCTTGCCCATAAGACATGGCTCGCATGTCTCAAATGATTCATAATCAAGTGATTCCAGAAGTCCATCCGAATGAAGCTTCTTCATGCGTTTAACACCAATATGACCTAAACGGTAGTGCCACATATATGCGGCTATATCATCATTTGACTTAATTCTTTTGGCATTCACGTTATGAATATGTGTTTCATCACTATCAAGATTCAAAAGAAATAAACCTTTCTTCTCAGGTGCATGTCCATAAAAGATATTATTCATATAAATCGAACAACCATTGTTCTCAGACTGGAATGAATAATTGTCTCGCATTAAACAAGATCCGGATATAATGTTCATGCTCAACGCAGGCACCAAATAACATTTATTCAGGTTTAAAACTAATCCAGATGGTAAATGTAGAGGCAGCGTCCCGACGGCGATCACATCAACTTTTGATCCATTGCCGACGCACATCGTGACCTCATCCTTCGCAAGTTGCCGCTTATTCTTTAGCCCCTGTTTCGAGTTACATATGTGAGCAACCGAACTAGTATCAAATACCCAGGTGCTATTGCGACTACTAGTAAGGTACACATCAATAACATGTATATCATATATACCTTTGTTAATCTTCCCGTTCTTCTTATCCGCCAGATACTTTGGGCAGTTGCGCTTCCAGTGCCCCAATTTCCTTGCAGTAAAAGCACTCAGTTTTAGGTTTAGGACCAGCCTTAGGTTTCTTCTCAGAACCGGCAACAGATTTGCCGTCCCTCTTGTTTCTTCCCTTGGACTTATTATCCTTTCTACCTTTCTTGAAATTAGTGCTCTTATTGACCATCAACACTTGATGTTCCTTTTTGATCTCCACTTCTGCAGTCTTAAGCATTGAGAGAAGCTCGGGGAGAGACTTCCTCATGCCCTGCATGTTGTAGTTCATCACAAAGCCCTTGAAGCTAGGTGGGAGAGATTGGAGAACCCGATGTATTCCCAACTCATTGGGAATCGTTATTCCCAAAGAGATGAGCTTATCGGTGTACCCAGACATTTTGAGTACGTGCTCACTAACGGAGCTGTTCTCTTCCATCATGCAGCTAAAGAACTTTTCTGAAGCATCATAACTCTCCACGGCAGTATGGGAGTCGAAGATCAGTTTCAACTCTCCCATTGTATCATAAGCGTTGATGTTCTCGAAACGTTTTCGCAGCTCCGGCTCAAGTCCATACAGTATGCCACAATGAACTAAACTGTGGTCCTCCTTACGAGTCAGAAAAACATTTTTCTCTTCATCGGGAGCATCTTCTGCAGGCGGGTTACCTAGCGGTGCCTCAAGCACATAGCCCTTTTGAGAGGCATTGAGGAGGATCCTCAAGTTAAGTGCCAGTTGGTGAAGTTGCTACCGTTGGTGGCTAGTTTTTCTTTCTCCATGAACGCATTGAAATTTAGAGCAGGTGGTGCCATGATCTATAAATTATTTGCAAAGTTAATTTAGACTAAGTTCAAAATAGAATGAGTTCAGGTTAAATCAAATTCTATGTGAACTCCCACTTAAAAACAACATCCCTCCTAGTTTTCTTAAGTGACTACATGAACCAAATCCACTATACCGCAACCGATCATCACGTGCAACGGTATAGTTTCAAAGGCAAACATCACCATGTTCATCATATCAACTATATGACTCATGCTTAACCTTTCGGTTCGTGTTCCGAGGCCATGTCTGTACATGCTAGGCTCGCCAAGTAGAACCATAACATTTGCGTGTGTAAAACTGTCTTACACCCGTCGTATATGAACGTAGAGTCTATCACACCCGATCATCACGAGGTGTCTCAAAACGACGAACTTTCTTGACGGTGCATGTTATGGGAGAACACATTTTTATCTTGATATTTATGTAAGAGGGATCATCTTATAATGCTACCGCGCGATCAAATCTAAACAGAATAAGATGCATAAAAGGATAAACATCACATGCATATATAATATGATATGATATGGTCCTTCACGCATTCGATCTCCATCTTGTGTGTCATGGTATGATCTCCATCATTCCACCGGCGTAGCACCAAGGTCCATGGCGCACCACCTTGGTTGTCTTCCTCCATTACAATATATCACTTGGATATATATATTCAGCACGCAGGCCATTTAAATGTAAAGACAACCATATGGCTCCTGCCAGTTGTTTATAACTTACAAAAACGATCATCGCATACAATTTATAACATAAACAATTTAATCATATCACATCACATGCCCTGCAAAAACAAGTTAGACGTTTCTAATTTGTCTTGCATATTTTACGTAGTTTGGGGCTTTCTAGGAAGAACCGTTCTTACCTACGAATATGAAACCACAACGGTGATAAAAATATTATTAACAATTATTTGTAAAATAGATCATAACTATAGTGGGAGAAACGTACACCCGCAAAGCCACATATGCCGAAGCATGTCAAGTGTGGGACAAGTCTCATGAACGCGGTCACGTAAGGTTAGTCTCGGGCAGCTTCAATCCCACTATGCCACTATGATTCAAAATACAAAAAAATTGCAATAACATGATCATCAACGCCCACATCCACATGTGTTCTAGCCGTGCATAACAACTACGCATAGATATGGCTCTGATACCACTGATGG
Organism: Dactylis glomerata; assembly: GCA_007115705.1. NCBI lineage: Eukaryota > Viridiplantae > Streptophyta > Magnoliopsida > Poales > Poaceae > Dactylis > Dactylis glomerata. Next base: position 748,927 of record QXEO01002106.1, on the reverse strand, counting down.
GTTCGTAGCATAGAAAACAAAAATGTTCCTACGCAAGAACATATAAACTAGCCAAGATACTTTACGAGGTGGTAGCAACGGAGACTAACCCTCGATGACCGTAAGCGGGGATTACGTTCCCGCACAAACGTTGACGATGGAGAGTCGATGAAGACGCACGTAGTCGACGTAGTTGTTCACTTGACGTAGTCGACGTAGTGGTTCACTTGACGATCACAAGATCGTGTACACGGCGCCACAAGTGGCAGCGCCCCCGTGCTCGGTCACACGTATAGCTCGACGTCGACTCCTCTACGCCCTCGGTCCAGCGGGGCAGCGGAAGAAGGGATCGGCCGGACACTCCACCACACACTTCTCCAAGTGTATGAACTACGAATTACAATTCCGGCAGAGCTTCGCTAAGCTGAGACGGATATTGGGCAGCAACTATGCGAGGGAGGGGAGGATCAAGAAGTGTGTCACATGGAGGAGAGGGAGGGGTTTATATAGGGGGGGAGGGGGCAGCCCCCAAGGGGGGGGGTGCGCCGGCCCCAAGGAGGAGTTCCTCCTCATCATCATGGTGGTAACCCCCTCTTCATTCCCTTCATGGTGGTAACCCCCTCATCAACATGAGGTAACCCCCATTTTAATTTTGCATGACATTCATGCTAATTAAAATTCACACTTATTGATTTAATAAAACATTTTTATTTCTTTAATATTTGTTAATTCATTCAATTAACAAACATTAACAAATACACCCTTGAGTTATTTTGATATCCCGAAATAGTTTTGGTGCTTTTCTGAAACAACCCTTATGCTGTCCTGTAATTCGATCGGAGTATCATATCCACTCAAAAACGACGGCGAACCTTAAGTGTGTCACCCTACGGTTTGTGAATAACGTGGACATGATCGAGACTCCTCTCCGATCAATAATAAACAGCGGGATCTGGAAATCCATGATGACTCCCACTTACTCAACGATGAACTAGTGATCGTGTGAACCAATAACGAACATAGTTAATTCCTTTTGTCTCGCGATATTATTACTTGTCCGAGATCTGATCATTTGGTATCAACCATACCTAGTTCAATCTCGTTCCCGACAAGTCTCTTTAGTCGTTCCGTGATAATGCATTCCTGTGACCTAGTCACATGCTTGCAAGCGATTCTAATGCAATATCACCGAGAAGGGCCCAGAGAATATCTTCCCATCATCGGGTCGGACAAATTCCACTCTTGATCCATGAGCCTCAACTAATACTTTCAGAATACCCAAATCAACCTTTATAATCACCTTGTGACGGTGTGACGTTTGATATCATCAAAGCCCTCTTCTGGTATCAGTGATTAACATGATCTCATGGTCTGAGGATTAGAACTATTTCGTATGAGTTTGATATAGCAATGAACTTGATGACTTGATCGTATTGCTATTCGTACTATGGGTGTGAGTGTTCATCACATCATTCTTCTAATGATATGACCCCGTTATTAACAACATCCAATGTTCATGATCAGGAAACCTTGATCATGGGTTAATCAATGAGCTAGTATAAAATAGAGGCTTTACTAGGAACCCTTTTAGTTTATTAATCACACAAGTATTAATGTTTCCGATTAATACAATTCTAGCATGAGAAATAAACATCTATTATGAACACGGAATAATATAATAACAACTTTATTATTGCCTCTCGGGCATATTCCTTTCAAAATAATGATAAATAACAATCTGAACATAAACCTTAATCCAACGGTTTCACTCAATAGCATCAACTACAAGAGTAATCAACACCGGGAAAGTTTCCCCTATGAACTGGACAAGATTCACCCTAAGATGTTACAGCGGGATGGCGTGGTGATGAAGATGATGAAGGTGCTGGTGATGATGATGATGATCCCGATGAAGCCCAGCTCGATGACGATGACGATGGCGATGATTTCCCCTCTCCGGGAAGGAATTTCCTCGGTAGATTTCCGCCTGCCGGAGAGCTTTCTCTCTCTGTGTGTTTTCTGCCCCGCAGAGGTGGCGGAGTCTATCTGCGATCCCCCCTGGGTCTTAGGTTTTCGGGGAGACGATATACGTGAGGGGGCGCTGGCAGAGGTGGGCTAGGGTGGCCACACCACCAGGTGGCGTGGCCTAGGGCTAGCCCGCGCCACCAGGTGGTGTGGGCCCCTGGTGGCTCACCTCGCCCTCTCCTTCTGGCTACTTCCGTCTTGCGATGAAATATGAATATCTGGGTATTTTCCTGGAATTGATGGTCTTTAGAAATATGGTGTCTTGATGGTCCTTTTTCCAGCAGAATCTTGACTTCGGCAGTGAGCTCTCCAATAATCATCAAACATGTTAAAACAGAGGAAACAGCATAAGTATCATCTCTAAATATGAAATATATCAATGAATAACAGTAAATTATGATATAAAATAGTGAGGCAAAATGGACGTATCACTGTCAGACTATCTTCAAGCTGTTAAAATACTCGGGGGATCAAGGGCAACCGCAATGCAAAGCCTGTAGCTACACCTCACCTGCGCAGCATGGTCTTGGTTAAGCAAGTTGCCAGACGATTCCATCGGAAGCTGGGGCAAGCTAGAAAAGCAATTCACAAACAATTTCCAATCAACATACACGCGGCCAGCGTCAATAGAAGAAGTGAAATCCTGTGTGCAGAAAAGTGGTGAGGCACTGCGATCATACATACAGCGCTGGACCATAATAAAAATTCAGCAGAGAACGTCTCCGACGAGCGAGAAATAGATGCCTTTGCACTAGGGCTTCGTCGTTTGGACCTCATTGAAGAAATGGGAAGAATCAAACCCAGGACTGTGTCAGAATTGATGGAAATAGAAAATAGATTCGCGGATGGAGAGGATGCGTACCACAACAAAAGGGCACGGTCGCCGAGCGTTATAGATCAAATAGATATAATAACCAAAGACGTAGGTCTCTCAATGATGATGGCCACAACCCGCGCAACCAAGTAACCGCTGGGTATAAGAGAAGTGGCGTAGAAGGACGTGAGCGTAGGAACAGCGGGTATCATAGAAGAGATGACTCGGGAGGAGATAGATCAAGAAACTTCGACCCATCACCCGAGGACATCCTTAGTGGACCATGCCACATACATTACACATACCTCGATGGTAAGAGGGTTTCCAATCACTTGATGAGAGATTGCAGGACATTCATGAAATTACAAGAAGCCATGGAATTCAGCCAAGCAGAAAAACCAGGATCCACAGCATACAGCGCGCCGCCACCACCACCCTACAACTAGGGCATAGTAAACCAAGGGTACCCAAGACAAAGCAATCAAGGTTATCCCCAATCAAAAATACATATCACCGCAATGATTCAGCTAGTTCCCAAGTCTAAAAAGGAACAGAAATGCATATCCAAACAAGTAAACCTAGCCATATCGTCGCCACCAGCCACCAAAGAATACCTACGGTGGTCTGAACAGACAGTCAGATTCACCAGAGCAGATCATCCAAGGAAAGTACCTAGACCAGGGCACGCACCAATGGTATTGAAGGCGGAAATCGGAGGATATGACGTTGGATGAGTATTCATGGACGCAGGCAGCGGCATAAACCTAATATACGAAAGAACCCTAAAGGCAATAAACATTTCACTAGATTGGCTACAAACAACAGACTGCTTCGTACCAGGAAGTGCAAATCATTCACTAGGAAAAATTGAATTTGACGTTTGCTCTGGTGACAGAGAAAACTTCCAAAGGGAAAAGCTAGAATTCAATGTCATGGATTGGCCCTTATAGTATCACACAATCCTGGGTAGGCCAGCATTTACGTGGTTCATGGCAGTGCCTCACTATGCGTATATCGTGTTAAAAATCCCAGGGCCAAACGGAGTTATCATGGTCAAAGGAAACTTCGAGGTCTCAGACACCTGCGACAGGGAATTCAATAAAATGGCGCAAACCTTCGGCATGACAGCCAAATATGCAAGACTCAAAGGGGAGACTGATCATAACACACTACCCGACGTAGGTCAATCCCTACCAGATCAGGCTTTTGACTCTACTCGGGATTTCAATAAAGTTTGGGTTCACCCCACGGATCCAGTAAAGACAACTTCCATCGCGGTCGACCCGGACCCTGCATAGGAAAGCGCGCTCGTCGAGTTCCTCTATGAGCTCTGGGAAATCTTCACATGGTGTCCTTTAGACATGCCAGGGGTTCCCAGGGAACTCGTCGAGCACACACTAAATATGGATCCAAAAGCACGACCAGTCAAACAACTATGATGATTCGATGAGCCAAACCGTAAAGCGATAGCAGCTAAGCTTCACAGACTGGAAAATGTTGGCTTCGTCAGAGAAATCAAAACATCAACTTGGGTGTCTAATCCAGTGATCATCACAAAGAAAAACACATATGTATGTCGCGTCAAAGGTTATGCTTCATCACACTTGGTCAAAGGTTGGGATAAGAAGCCATAAGACATGTTTTCTAGTAACGTTGGAATGAGCAATAAATTGAAATTCACATCAGTAAATACCACCAGAAAATTAACAGTTGTTATTAAAGTCCTAGACCAAAAAACAAGATGCAATCCAACAAAAAATTCCATCGGTTAAATACCAACCACCATCTAAATATTTTCAATCATCCATTTGAATGTTTCACCCCTTTTACTAAAAGGTCTAGCTGATTTAACATTTTCAGCATCAAAAGTTCCAGCACTTCAACCAACTTCATATATAAGATCTGTTGGTCCATAAGCAAGCTTACTTAAGAATGACACCTCTTTCCTGGATCTCTATATGATTACCCTAGGAATTGGAGGTGTTAAACCTTGTGTCTCGTCGTTTGGAGCTCATCAGTTTGATAACAGTGATATAACAGAAAGAGTAAAGCAGCCTATATGCAAACTAAATAAACACACTGCGAGTGTTCATATGAAGATTAAAACTATGCCCTTAAAGTTCTACAACCTATGTAGGACACAACCACACACATGTATAACCAGATCCATTTTTACCCACGAGCCCCCGGGTCAAGTAGCCTGGAAGCCGCCGACGCGACGGTCAATGGCGGCTGTCGCGCATTCGTGCTGCTCCCAGCGTTGCCGATCTTGTCTGGCTGCATTGGCGGGTCCCCGGCGCACACCATGGATCCCTGATGCAACCCCCCTGTGCAAAACCGCAACAACAAATCCACCTAAGTATCACATCCTTATAATCGGGGGAATCAAATAAAATACCCTCCCCAAATCATATCCAAATGACTGACGGATCATGGGTCTCACATGCAATAGATGATGAAACAAAAAGAAAATACAATGGCAGCAACAGATCATTTATTGTTTGCATACTGAACCATATGTTATTTTGCAGCAAGCTGCTGAAATAATTATTTGTGCAATAGTTGTGTTAGAATTAGTAAAAGAACAACACATTGACTTGATATTATCCTAAGATCTTGACTTGTGCTATATTCACAAACCATATATTACCTCGTTGCCCATTATTTGCAGTGCTGCAGCGGACACATTTTTTGAAGTGAAATTGACGAATCCATTCCTTTGTATTTCCTAGTCAAAGTATGACATATTATTTACACTGCACGACACATCCACAAGAAATTGAATAAAACGCATACCTAAGAAGAGACTGATGAAGCCGAATTACCAACTTCATATTTGTAACCGTGACATGAAGCAGCGCTTTTCTCCCCTAATTCAGCATCACCAATAAACCCTAGAAATAATCCCTAAATAAGAGCATGTAGGAAATAAAATGAAAGATTGACACAGGGAACATGTTGAGAGTTGAGACCAAGTTGGACTGTTGGAAGAGGGCAAACAATTTACCCTTCCTCTCAATCCACTTCACATGGAGCCATGCGCCATCACTTCAGCCTCTGGTGGAGACAGAGTGCACGACGCTGGAGAGGTAGATGTGCGGCGGTTGCCGTTCATCCGCTTGGAAGAGGAGGACGAGCGGGTTGCCACTGGAGAGAAATCGGGGGCCATGGGGTGGTCCTCCTCCTGCTCGTCGACCCGACGAGCTGTCTTCGTCCCTAGATCCTGCCGTATCACGAGTGTCGGCGAATCCGACATGAGTAGCTCGACCGGCCGACTCTGCTGCTCGGAGAAAGGAGTCCACTGTAGGGAGCTGTGCCTATGGGACATCGCCAGACACGGGCAGAGGCCGCTCCTCTCCGCAACGCAGCGATAAGTGGAGGAGGTTGAGACCTTGTGGGGAGAAGTCGTGAGGCGTGGGATCCTTCCGTGGCAGAACCGCAGGATCCTGGCTTTTTTTTGAGAAAGGATCATGGATTTTCTGTCAGGGAGGGGAGTGGACGGACGCACGGTTTCTTTTTTTCTAGAGATTTTGCGTGGTGAAGACGGAACAGCCGGGAGGACGTACCAACTACAATCGGACACCACCTTTAGACAATTAATATAGTAGAGATACCAATTATCTTCAACGAAAATGACATCATGATAAGGTTTATTTGAGAACATTTATAGCTTGATAGAAAATCTCATTGCATGCCTAGCCAGCCTAGGTTCGAGTGCTCACTGAACTGACAAAGAAACGTTGGCACTTGTCTGCCTTGTTATTTTGTATAGCGCCCTACCTTTTGAAAAAAGCAGAACTTCTATGTTAAGTGATATTTCCTGGATCACTGATAGCATCACAATACAAAATATAGTAGTCATTGCAATATTATCAAAATTACAATGGAGTTCCAGTTACATAAGTCTCAACCTTGCAGATACACAATAGAAAGCATAGTGGCAATGATCCTCCATCTTCATCACGTGCCATAGGCAGACAGGTTGGAATGTAGACTCGAGATCCTACTAATCGTTCCTCATCCGATAAAACCTGTACATTTGATATGCAACCCCAATAAAAGGGGTCAGTACAACAACATACTGGCAATTGACACATATTTGGTGGCTGTTGTGAAAAGAATTATACTACATGACATATGGCTGGTGGATCTCATAGGCTAATTTGCATAAATCCAATTTTATCCTATAATTCTTTGCAAAACTTTCTTTTAAAAATTTAGTTTATAAGGGTCGAAATAACTCCCATACACTACATACTGGCCGATATGTAGTTCTGGGCAAAACATCAACAAAGTTGGAACAACAACAACCACCACCCCTCAGAGTGCATGGCCCTGAGCTCCTACCTAAGGGTTTCTAGTCAAATTTTAAAGCATTCAGAAACGGTGATGAGATTCTTCCGTACATTTCATGACTAGAGACTCAAAATGTCCATAACCGAGGATACGGCTAAACGCTTAGATTTGACACCCAGCAGGGGTTGTGCACTTTCACCTTAAGACTCATTCTACCCAAAGAGCAAAATGAGACAAGACCTTTCAGAAGAAGCATTCAACCAAACTAGTCTGACCGTACCCATTATAATTCTGCTACCACCTCGTGTCAGTACTCATGGTTGAATCCTTACATCATACTCAATCAAGACAGAGCCCATAGTGTCATAAGGCTGTACTGGAAGTACTCTAAAATATGGAAGACATAGTAATCACTTTAATCCTGAGTGGCCATCCCGAGTGGCATCCTGAGTACACATCCTCTGCAAGGCATGTGCCCCAGAACCCACCTGCATCGCCTCCTCTTATCAAACCAATCCACCAAGGTGATTCATTTTAGTTGAAGTTCTTAATTTGTTCACAAAACAACTTTAACAAGTGATCATAGCATGGCATCAATATTTTTCAAAGTATTTAGCATCCTTGGCGGAATCTCCCCAGTGTTCATATCTAATCTAGATGGTGTCATGGAAGCGTTGCCGGATCTTCACCGACAAATTACGCGTAGTTCATGTGCTTGATCAATTTTTCCACATGGAGATTCTTGTCCCGTACGTGTGGATACCTAGGAGCACATGCGACGCTGGATAGTGGGAGTAAGGAGAGGATAATACATCTTCTTGCGACTAACAAATGTTAGTTGCTAGAAATTGACTCACATATACTTTGATACCGTCATCGTCAAAGGTATGAGAACCGTTGCCTACTCCCTAATTTGTCGTAGAAGAACTCCAAGTTCACGCCTCTATCGTCCTTGATGATCATGTCATGACGAGGGACACATGCCGTCATGATGTTTCGTAGGGTCTTATTGTCCCAAAAACAAGTAGGACCACTAACAATAGCAAACCGAGCTTGCAAAACACCAAATACAGAAGATTGTACAAATAAAGATCTCTTGTATCATCTAAATCATGTAGAAATCAAACAAATTGTGCCTCAACGGTGTGTGCTTCTACTTTGACTGCTTCTTCTCCGATGGCAAATGAGCAAGACTACCTACCTCGATGACGGGTCTGAGGTACGCGTGAGATCCATGGCTGCCGCAAGCTTCCCTCTCCGGTTGTGGATGGGCCCCGTCTCAAATTGAACTGGCGACCACTCCATGGTAGGGGAATAGTGCCGACAGACGGTCTAGGGCTGCCAGCGGGAGGAATCGAGAAACGGCGACCCAAATCACGGGTGGCAAGCGGCGATGGAGGAGCTCAGAGGCGGAAGAAAGGAAATGACCAGGGTGCATGCTGAATGTTCTTTCCCGCCAAGCCGTTTTGTGTGGTACAGGGCACCCTTAGGTCACTCGCCGAAATCTTGCTTCTACAGGCTAGCGCATTGAGTTTGCTGCCCCCCGCAATATTTTTTTGGGCCTTGCAGTTTTATCGTATCTGGCTTGCCGCGCTTTTTTTTCGGAACACTAAATATCGATTATTTTTGACATATTGTGTCTAGATACGTCCATGTAAAGACATGTACTTGTGGTCGGAGGGAGTAGCGTTGCTCTTATATACGCCTTTGAGTAAAATACATCATAAGTCACTGAACTTGAGTCGCTTACTAGTCGTGTTTATCGTACATAGCGATACATAATTTACGGTCACCGAATATGCATCACAGGTTCATCCCAAGTCAGCGGAGCCCATATAACTCCGTATTTGCTAATGTGGCACTGAATTGGACCCACCTGCCAGGTCCCAGTCGAATTTTATTTTACAAATAGCCCCAAAAGTTTCTCTTTTCACCCCCACTAGGGTCCTCCTTGATTTCTCCAAATAAAAAATAAAACATTAAACTCTTCCCCTCCCCTACATCTTCCCGGTCGACGACACCCCACCCTACCTCGGGCCTAGCCGGCGCCACCTCGCCCAAGCCTCGGGCCTGGCAGGCGGTACCCCGCGCCTGCCTCGCACCCAACCCCTGCCTTGTGCCCCTCCCTTGCCTCGCACCCTGCCCCTGCCTTGCGCCCAGCCGGCTACGCCCCTGCCCTGCCCCTACGCCGGCTATGGTGACCTGCAGCCGACCATAGTGTCGTCGCCACCGGCGGTAGCCGAGGGGGAGGAGGAGGGTAGTCTGTGCTGGCACAGCTGCTCCTCCGCATGGGGAGGTTGCTGAAGAATGGTGCACCGATGCGACGCCCCTCCCCTCTGATACGTCTCCAACGTATCCATAATTTTTGATGCTCCATGCTTGTTTTTACACCATTTGCTTAGTGTTTCGTTACACTTCGTGGAACTTTTATGCATTTTCCGGAACTAACCTACTAACAAGTCGCCACAGTGCCAGTTCCCTATTTTCTGTTGTTTTTGTGTTTCAGAAAAGCTACACAGGAAATATTCTCGGAATTGGACGAAACCAAAGCCAGTCGCCCAAAATTTCACCGAAGCTTCCAGAGAACCGAAGAGGAGATAGAGTGGGGCCACGAGGTGGCCACACACCAAGGCGGCGCGGCCCAGGCCCTGGCCGCGCCCCCTATGTGTGAGACCGCCTCGGTCCACTTCTGACGATGCCCCTTCGCCTATAAAGACCCCCCGACGGGAAAAACCTAAGGGCCCGATCACTTTTCCAGAACACATCGCGATCCGCCGCCGCCGTCGACCTGAAGATCGGGAGGGTCCAGAAGCTCTTCCTGGCACCCTGCCGAAGAGGGGAATCACCATCGAAGGTCTTCTTCATCACCATGCTTGCCTCCGGAGCGATGAGTGAGTAGTCTACCTTGGACTATAGGTCCATAGCAGTAGCTAGATGGTTGTCTTCTCCACCATGTGCTTCATGTTTAGATCTCATGAGCTGCCCTACATGATTGAGATCACCGTTATGTAATTCTACATGTTTGGTTTGTTGGGATCCGATGAATATTGGTGTTATGCTTGAGTTGATGTACTGAAATTTATCTTATGTTATCTCTATGTTGTTTATGATCTTGCATGCTCTCCGTTGTTAGTAGCTATCTTGGCCGAGTAGTTGCTAGTGACTCCAAGAGGGGGTATTTATGCTCGATAGTGGGTTCATGCCTCTATTTAATCTGGGGGAGTGACATAAACCTCTAAGGTTGTAGATATGCTGTTGCTACTAGGGGGAAAACAACATTCATATGCTCGAGGGCATATGCTTTGTTTACATTACACACTTTGCTTAATGTAGTTATCTGTTGTTCGCAACTTAATACTCATGGGGTGTTCGGACGATATCCCCATGAGTGGATTATTAGTCATAGATGCAGTTGGATGGTGGTCTATGTATCTTGTTGTAATGCCCAGAGTAAATCTCATAGTGATCCTCTCATCATATGCACGTTGTCTTTATTCTATCAATTGCCCAACTGTAATTTGCTTACCCAGCATGTATTATTTTATCTTATGGAGAGACACCACTAGTGAACTGTGGATCCCAGTCCTATTTCCTTTATATTGCTATCACCTATTTACTTTACTCGCACTGATTACTTTACTCACATACTATTATCATTTTCCACTCGATACGCTCATACCCTTTGTTTCAAGCAAACCGGTGAGATTGACAACCTCATCGTAAGTTGGGAACAAAGTATTTGGTTGTGTTGTGTGCAGGTTCCACGTTGCCGCTTGCAAAGCAAAGCTTGGACGAGGCGCCTTATAAATTGTCCAGAGCTGTCGCAAGCTAGTGGGCATCACCTTCAGTCATTTGGCTCTTTCCTCTTCTGATCGACAAACCTTGGTTTCTTACTGAGGGAAAATCTTGCTGCTATATTCATCACACCTTCCTCTTGGGGTTCCCAATGGGCTGGTCATTTACTCGGCATCAAGCATATTTTCTGGCGTCGTTACCGGGGAGGAAAAAGTGACTTCTGCGAGGGGAGTTTTCGCACGCACATTCTTTACTTTGTTTATTGTTTTGCTTTACTTTATTTATTGCATCGTTTTATCAAAAACCCAAAAAATTTAGAATCCTTGGTAGTTGTTATTTCTTTACTATTAGTCATTATGTTGTTCCCTAAGTACGTTTTGGAGGACCTCTCAGTAGGGAGTGGTTCGATTATTGGAAAAAGTAACATTGAGGAGTTCTTTAATCGTATTAGTATGCATAAAGAAGTTGAGGAAAAGTCTTTGGTTGTGCTTGCCCCTAGTATTGAAGTTGCTTCTTCTTATTTAATCCACATGTTGGAAGCTAGGTTTGCTAGCCTTAATCCTTTTATGCAACACATGTTCCTTAAGCTTCATGAAATTGAGGATCCTGAAAAGAAATCTTTTATCTTGGAAACTTTGCGCTTAGAATTTAGAGATGTTGCCATTGAAGCTAGGAAAGTTCTTAAGCGTTTTAATAAGCTAGGTTCACCTATAAAGGTTATTAGTACAAACAATGAGGGAACCGAGATACCTATACCTAGCAAACTCTTGGGATTGTATGAAGCTTTTGAAAATAATTTTGATTGGATCTGTCCCAAAAATCTTTTTAGTGATTTGAGTGAACCAAAGCGTGATCACAAAGGGGCTACAAAAACTTATGTGGATGAAATACAATGCCTTATTGAGAAGACCTCTTCAATGGATCTTAATGATTCTCTTGATGTTACTTGATTCGCAATTTTCTGCGCCTAGCTCAAAGGCGTTAAAGAAAAGCACTCTTGGGAGATAACCTAATGTTTTTACATTCAGTTATTTTTCTTTTATTTGAGTCTTGGAAGTTACTACTACTGTAATGACCTCTCCTTATCCTTTTTATTTCGTTTTTGTGCCAAGAGAAGCCTCTAATTTGAGCGAGGTAAGATTTGGGGATGTTGCTGTCCTGGAAAGTTTTCGGTGCTGCACCGTAAAAATTCGTGAAAATTCTCTGTATATCTTTTGGACCTGCAATTTCTTATACATATGCCCCAGGTTATATCCAAACTTTCATTAGTTGAACACTTTTTGATTTGAGCAACAGAAAACCCCTTAAAAATTTGACCTTTGTCAGCTATTCTGTTTTAACAGATTTCTGCCAATATTTGTGTTGCCGCTTTATCGCTTTCTTTTTGAGTTCTTCTGATCACGGAACTTTTGGGGAAGTTGCTACAGTAGTATATGCTTTATATGTGGTGGTTTTAGGTTGAAACCTAAAGCAAAAAGAGGTTGATTCCATGTTATGCTTACACTAATGTTGCTAATAGATTTGTGTTTAGTTTTGTATGAAGGAAGTTTTCAAGTGTAGGGATCGGAGAGTGATGAGATGAGTTGAAGAATGGACAAAAGCTCAAGCTTGGGGATGCCCATGCATCACCCCAAGAAATATCCAAGAAGTACAAGCGTCAAGGCTCGGGGATGCCCCCGAGGCACCCCTTCTTCATCAGCAAAAATCAGGTCACCTTTCAACACACTATATTTTTATTGCTTCATGCATTATGCGTTTTTCTTGGAGCGTCAGTTGTTTTTAGTTTTCAGTTTAGTTTAGTTTTGTTTGCTGCAATAAATGGTTGGACCCCAACAAATTTCTTTTGGATAAGTTGCCTTGCTTTTCATTTGCCAAGAACACTCCGTTTTTCATTCTTATAATTTCAACGAGTGTTCTTCTTTTTCTAGAACTGCGTTTAGTTTTCATTTTCGCCTTGATTTGCGTTCAGATCTTGTTATATCTTTTCATCAAGGTGTATTTTTGCCTCTGGTCTTTATTGGTTTTCATCAAAAGAGGTGTTTATAAAAAGTTTGAATGGTGTTGGAAAAGAGAAAAGCTTTATGCAAAAAAGTGGTACAATAAGGAGCTTGTGTAGACTGCGGCCTAGGCTTTTGCATGTCGTGCTTGATGTCTTTTTGATAGTATGCTTAGTGGTTTTGCTGTAGCATGACTTGTCTCAAATAACTGAGATTGCTTAATGAGCCTTTGAAAAAATCATGCGTTGTTTTTATCGTTTGGAAGCATTATTTTGGTTTTCTCCTTGATGCTTTATTTGGGTTGACTTGGCGCATGCTCACACATGTTAGACTCATCCAAAGTCGCCAATAGCCTCTATGATCATTTAGTTTTTGACTTTTGATGCCATCTTATGCTTCTTTTAATGTCGCTTTGTCGCTTTGCATGATTATGGCTATTATTGCTCTCTTAGTTGGTCGCTCTCAGTCTTTTGCTAGCCCTCGCCTTGTACTGAGTATGAGCTCTACTCGTGCATCCAACTCCTAAAAACCAAGTGACGAGGGTTAACTCGACAAATGTCCTAGATGAAGGACTTAGGATCGGGGAGATAGGGCGTCGGATGAACTCGAAGGTAAGGTTAGTCGAAATAGGTGTATATCGAAAGTAAACTTGGGTGTTCGACCTGGCTTGCTTTCAATCTGCCCTCTCCGTCCCCTCCTAGCCCCTATATATAGGTGGCCAGGTCTCGAGGATCGGGTAGGGTCCGATACAGATTACAATATCGACATACGGTAAGAACTCGTATTCGACTTATCATTACAATTGGGCCTAGCTTAACGGGCCTCAGGGGTACTTAACTAACAGGCTCTATTAACTATACCCTTGTCAGTAGCCCCTGAGATTCTACCAGAATTGCAGATTCAGGTTGAATCTCTAATCTTCAAATCTTCAACTTGATTAATTCTTCGACTTCTTCATATCTTCAAATCTTCGACTTGGTCTTTTCGACTTATTTTCATGATATTTTTTCGCAAGGGGGGTTTGATGAACAAGCCTGACAACTCTGACGGATCTAGAGGTCAGTTAACTGCCGGAGCAGATACTTGTCACCTACTTCAAATTCAATCCCCTTGGACTTGAATTCGGGATACCGGTCAAACCCACTCTTTTGCCGCATTTAGGACTTACAAAGAATGAATCCCAGTGATTCTCAGGGTACCCAGTGCGTCCACCAGGATTTTCTTCGCATCGTAGACACGGATACATACCAGCAGAGCGCATCCATGTGAGTATACCAGGCCACACAGGATGGATCCTGGGGTCTTACCTTCGTGACAAGTCACGGCATTCAAGTTTCGTTGCGATAACGCAACTCGAGAATCTTATGTCGCAGTCAAATTCTGACTGAAAATATTCGGGTTTCTACAACCATAAAACTCGCTCCCGATGGGAGTAACACTTCTCCAATCTCCAATCTCTAATTCTTAATCAACAAATATCATCGGGTGCGCGCTCAGCGCTCCCGATGGGAGTAGCCCCCGAGGCTATAGTCGAAACAAGGGTTTTTCGAGTATAGGCTCAAGAGATAATGTAGCTCATCATACTTCAACTCAAAACACTTCAACTCCGAAGTTCTTCAATTCGAGATACTTTCAAGGATACCTTGTCGTCGAGTTCGAGTTCACTACTTCAATGAAGAGCTCCATTCGATTTTTTTTAAAGTAACAGCCCCCAAGGCTATAACCAAAAATCCTTCATATATGATTTTTTTTATAAACTCGGCATTTGTCGGCGCCATCCTTTTACCTTTATATATATATTCGGTGACGTGGCCGAAGACGTGGCTCTTCATCAGTGCAAACCGTTTGATGGGTAGCACTGTAAATTTCATGATTTTCTGACCGTTAGCGGGCTGCACGATTTTTGACCGTTAGTGGGCTAGCGTTTCCGATCTTTGCGCCACGTCTCAGCCCACGATCCTTCTTCCAGAAGGTATATAAATGGCGTAGTGGGGAATCGCACTGTTTACCAGCTCGTTCCCTCCGCCGCCTCCATTGCTGATCTCATCTATCTCTTCCTCTCTTGCGAAGCCCCCAAGCGTGCTTTGAGCTGAATGCGCGTGAAACATCTGGGCGTTAAGAGCATCATGGCCAAGACGTCTGCCACCAAGTGGGTGCGCTCCACCATCACCAAGAAGGAGGTGGAGAAGGCCAAGGCGGACGGTCTTATCTCCGCCCAGGATTCCATCCAATTCCCAAGTACTGAGCGGATCCCGAAGCCCCCGAGCGGCTACCGGGTAATGTTCCTCGCTTTTCTCCTCCGCGGTTTGTCCCTTCCTGCCCACGAGTTTCTCCGTGGGCTGCTGTTTGTCTATGGTGTGCAGCTCCATCAGCTCACACCAAATTCCCTTCTTCACATTGCTTGCTTCGTGACTCTCTGTGAGTCATTCTTGGGCATTGAGCCCCACTTCCTTCTCTGGAGATCAATCTTTCAACTCCGTCCCAATGTTTCTCTGGCAAGCAAACCCGAACTGGGCGGAGCCGTTGTTTCTGTGCGTCCTGAAGCACAATATTTTGAATTTTCTATGGCCGCGTCTGTCCAAGGGTGGAGGACGAAGTGGTTCTATATCAAGGACCGCAAATCCTCGCCTGAAGATGAATTCGGCTTGCCTCCTTTTGATGCTGCCCAGGAGGTAAAGAAATTGGCATCGTGGGACACACTCCCCTCAGATGCAGAAGCACAAGAAATTCTTCCTCTTCTTTCCCGTATCAAATCTTTAAAAGGAGGTCAAGGGGGTGCTCTATCGGGTATGCAACTCATGGCGTTCTTTATTCAACGTCGAGTTCAACCCCTACAGCACCGCCTTACCAAACTGTGGAGTTTCTCTGGCTTGGAAGATCCTACTCGCATATCTGAAGATCTGATATCGAAAGAAGATGTCGACAAGCGAGTCCGGAATCTCACCAAGCTCACAAGGGAACATGCAGTTGCGGATTTAGCCGCTGATTTCTTCGACTCTGTGCACCCTCTTCCTGAGGTATGTACTTTTGCGTCCACTTTTTGTCAGACTTTGCTTGTTTTGACTTGCATTATTACTTGACTTTGCACTCTACTTACTTATTTATATGCAGGGTCACCAATTCCTTGTTTCTCGTCCTCCTCTTCCAGAGGAAGGGCCCCTTCCGGCTGATCTAGCCTCTCCTGCATCTGAAGCCCCCGAGGCTGACGAAAGCCAGGACGGAGATGATGTCGAAGATTCAGAAGAGGAAACCAGCTCATCAACATCGACTCCTCCTGTATTTGCTGAAGATATTGGTGTCGACAAGAAAAGGAAACGTGTCGACGAAATTGCTTCATCGAGTTCTGCAGCGGCTGGAAAAACCCCCGCTCTTGCAGAAGATATGGAGTACTTCGACATGCTTGCATCGTAAGTATTGTAGTTGAACTTTTCAATTGCCTTGTTCTTGCCTTTTGTCTATAACTTATACTTTTCATGCAGTGATGATGAAGAACCACCAACATATGCGACGGCTGTTCCACCACCTTCTCCTGTGGCAGTTGATGAGCCTGTCGAACCAGATGTTGCGCCGAGGGCTACCAGGTCCGGTGTGAAGAAGGTTCCTCAAACTCGTTACCCGAAACGCTCAAAGAAGGCCAAAGAAGCCGAAGTTTCTCTGGAAGCCCACGCATCTATAGTTTCTTCTGATGATGTAAGTAATTCTTCTTTCCCTTCTTTCCTTTCATGCACTTCTACTCTTACACACTTCTTTTATCAGGCTTTGGTGATGAGGTTTATCGCCCTGGGCACGGAGTGCGCGGGGTACCTAAAGGTTGCGAAAGCTTCCGAAGGTATAACTTTGACGTCCAATCACCACTTGTCTTCTGCATTTTATCCTTTGTTATCTATCTGATTTCCTGTCGACTTCCTATGCAGCTGCCTTAGCAGCCGCCAATGCTCGAATTGCTTCGCTGGAGGCAGAGCTCAAAGCTTCGCAAAAAGCTTACGACGTTGCGACCGCTGCTAAGGCCATTGCTGAGAAGTCGCAGAAATCTGCGCTTGCCAAGGCGAAGAAAGCGGAAAAGGCTTTAGCTGATGCCAACAAGGAAAATGCTCAGCGGGAGCAGGCCGTGGCAGAGCGTCTTCACACCATGTCTACTGCTGCTGAAAGTAAGTTCTTCGACTTGTCTTCTATTTTCGTCTCCTGTTGCACTGGTGGATTTGTTGACACTTATCTCTTCTTTTCTTTTCTATTGCTTAGAATTCACAGGGGCATCTCCGTCGTCCCTACAAACGGACGATGATCCTCTTATGGATGCGGTTAACCTACTCGAAGAAAACTGGATATCTATCCAGGAAACTTTTGAGTTGGCTAGCCGCGTCCTGTCACGGCTATTTGCCGGGTTGTGGCCGAAGAAAAGGATGGCGATCCCGAAAGACAACCTGACTGAACTCGCCAAGACTTTTGACAGCGATGAAGACCCTACTCTCCAGCTGAAGGGGCTGTCCATTAAGCGCGGCGCCGAAGGTGCCATTGCACTTTCTCTTGCGCATGGTACAGACTTTGACTGGGAGAAAGTTAACTCCCCCCATGGCCACACCCGTGACGAGATGAAGGTGTTTTTTGAGAAGGCGAAGAAGTTGGCACCTGCATTGCTGACAACGATTTCTCCTTCGGCGGCCTCTGCTGTGCCTGCTGCACCACCTCCAGCGCCGAAAGCTCCAGTGCCACCGTCGACTTCTAGCGAAGAACTGGCCGCGCCCCCTTCTTCCATGGAGCACAATGCTGAGGTGCCGTAGACTCAGCTTCTTTGTAGTATTAGTTTTCTCCTTTTGAATGTAAAGAGTTCAATTAAGTGCAACCCGAGAACCTTAGCCATAGGGTTGTACTCTTATGTAAATATATCCTCTTCGTATGAAGTTTTATGCTGCCTCTCTGAAATTGTTTCTCCTTTCTTTTCCTTTTGGCTTGCAGTCGACACGCGTCAATGATTCTTTGACTCATGCTACTGCTCCTTCCTCTGCTTGTGGATTCGATCCTCAGATTTCGTCGACTCCTAGTCGATGCAGTCAATGCTCGAAATACTCTTCCAGGATATCAGACCTTGAAACTCGCCTATCCTTGGCCAAATGCCAAGCACAGATGGCTATAAAAAAGGCTAGCCTAGCCGGTGGCTATATGAAGAAAATCTCTTCCCTTGAAGAAAAGGTCTCCAGCTTGACGGCGAAGGTTGTTCATAATGAAGAGTGCGAATCTTTCATTCTTGGCATTGTCGAGTCTGCTTGTGAGCTGTTGCGATGTGAGTTTCCTTTCGACTCCTTCTTTGGCTACTTGTGCACTGCTGCTTTTGTGATAAATTTGCCGTTGTAGGTACTTGTTTGGATTTTGCTGCTGAAGAACGTCGAGTTGCTGAGCGAAATGCTGCTTTGGAGAAGATGTCGACTGGCTACGAGACTTTGTGGTCTGATCCTCGACGCCGGAGCGCCATTGTATTGCTTCAAGACCGTGCCCAGCATATTGGCGAGTCAGTTGATGGTTGCCGGCGAGCTCTTACGACTATGCACTCCATTATGCTTCCCTGTAATCCTTTGCCTGCAACTTTTCCACTTCTTCTTGATACTTTCAGATCCAGCCATCGTATTCATAGGTTAATAGAACTGAACTTAGTGGCTGGTGCCAATTTTGCTCTTGGGTGGATACGCAAGTGGCACCCCAGATTGAATTATAGCACGATGTCCCTGAGTTTGGCTCCAGGTGGAGCTAGCCTTCGGGTTCATATGGAGAACACGCTTCAACCCGCTCGAAGACTCGTAGCTAGGCTTCTAGAGGCGGATGCCGCGTTTTTCCGCGAGTATCATTATCTGGATCCTTTAGGCGTAGATGATTCTGACAACCCGATGTTGTAAGGTGTGTGTGGAACGCGAGAGTTTATTTATTTCGCGACTATATGTCTGAAATTGATTCTCAAGGCGTATTTGTATGGTTCGTGCGTTTGCCGCATCTTCTCTTTGAAAGACTCGTAAACTCGAATATGAGGAACGCTTTGTCTTTATTTATACTTTTAATGTAAGATACATTGGGTGACCCAAGAGATCCTTCCTGTGACCTGTGTTCTGGATCTAGTGGACATTGCCTCTGGTATAACTCGTGGCTTTTACAGCCTTTGTTGTTCTACTCTATTGTCTTTATGTGCGCCTGGCTTCTCCCCTGGCTCTCTCATTTTGGCTACTTTCGTCATCTGGTAAAATATGAATTTCTGGATATTTTCCTGGAATTGCTGATCTTCAGAAATATGGTGTCTTGATGATCATTTTTCCAGCAGAATCCTGACTCCGGCAGCAAGTTCTCCAATAATCATCAAACATGCGAAAATAGAGGAAACAACATAAGTATCATCTCTAAATATGAAATATATCAATGAATAACAGTAAATTATGATATAAAATAGTGATGCAAAATAGACGTATCAGGCAGCGGTGAGAAATTTCTATTTTTTTTCCAATTTGAGCAGAGAGGTTTGTGTGGAAGGAAAAATAATAGGGTTTTTTTGCAAAGTGAAATTCCTTACATGTGGGGTCGATGCAGTGCCACATCAGCAAATATAAAGCTATACATGCTCCGATAATGGCGGATGAACAACACGTATTTGATGACCATAAATTGAGTTGTGATATACAATGATCTAGTTGAGGCATTAATTTCACCAAAGGGTCAGATTTCGCAAAAAATACGAGGCGATGGGTCCGGACCGCGGTGTCAGTGTCTGCGGGCGTCTGCTGTTGCGTGTGTTATGGCAACTCCATCACGTCCCGTAAAACTTGGGCCTGTAAAAGGCATAGAGTAAAATACATCATATCTGACTCCTCCACGAAACTATTTTCGTGTCTGACCCCTGAGGTCGGCGCTAGTGGGGATGGCGTCGACGTTGTGCAGCTCGGCGCCAACATATTATCGACACTAGTTCGTTTCGGAAGCTCGGCGTCAGTGGGATTGGCGCTGACCTAGCTCGGCGCTGACCCCCCTTCGGCAGCTGGATGGCATGGCGCTGAGCTTTACAACGTCGGCGCCATTCGTACTGGCACCGGCACCGACCATGGGTCAGATTCGAATATAGTTTCACGGATGGGTCAGATAAGACATTAGTTTAATGAAAGGGTCAGATTTGGCAAAAAAAATAAAAATACCATCGCCTCTCGCACGGACTACGCGCCCATCACCCTACGCGTCGCTGCCGGATTGGCCCCATGCCGAGGCGTTCACCGTTCAGCGACGATCCCCAACCCAAAGGCCCGAAATACCACGGCCCCAAACAAAAACACACAAACGCACCACAGAGGAAGACAGAGAGCAAAGAGGAAAAAACTTATCTGCCCCCTAATCTCCCTTACCCCTCTCGTGATAGATAACCACCCCCTCTCCCTGCGCCGCCGCCGCCGCCGCCGCGGCGCCATCGCGACCCCTCGCCCCCCGCCCCTCTCCGGCGATCACCGCCGCCCACCACACCTCTCCCCCGCCTCCGATCCGATTTTTTCACGGAAAAATCGCAGAAATACCGCAAAAAATCCCCACGAATCCGCCGCGTTCTCATTTTTCGAATAAATCGCACGGGCGCTGCCGCTGCCCCGCTCACCCGCCGCACCCCCCGCGCGGCCGCCGGCGCCGCCGATCGCATCAGACAATAAGCGCCCCCGTCGGGCCAGCCCCCGCCTCCCCGCGGCCCAAACCTTCTCTCCTGCCGGGAAGACCCGGCGCGCGGCCTCCCCCTCGCCCGACGCGGCACGAGGTGCGTCTCCCTCGCTGCCCTTCGCGGGTTTTTATGAGAATCTGTGAAGTTTTTTTGCTTACATGGCGTGGGCGCGCATCGGGCGCACCGGTTCGAGCGCCCCGCACCCGATCCGCGCCGTGGGTGGCTCGATCTGGCCGCCGCCGGCGCCGATCTATGGGCGGCGCTCCAATCGGCCGGGATTTAGGGTTTCGGAATACAATCCGACGCTCCTTCGCTTGAGGCTGCTCAGCGCCGTGCTGCTCTGCTTCCACTTGCTTGAATCCGATTAGAGCTGGCCGCAGCTATTCCATCCCCTCGACAGTTTTGATTTAATCTGGGTGTTTACAAACCGACCACGCCCTAGCATAACTTTAGAAACAAAACAGTAGCATTCGAGTTGGAATGCCTGTTTAGCGCATTAAAATTTGGCCAGGAGCTACTCAATTTAGGTTCTAAACTGGCTTCATTTGATAAACTGCAGGGAGTGATAGACTGCTCAGGCTCTCAGAGTTCCTTCATGCTGTGGTGATGGCATTCTTCAGCAATTCTGGGAGCAGGGCTGATTCAGGAGGCTACAACTTGAACGAGAAGGCCGATGACGAAGGTGTGTACGAGTCAGTTGCAGACAGGGACGTCGACTTGAACTCTAGTCAGCTGAACTTGAACGAGAAGGCTGATGATGCCTACCACAGTGAGGATGAGCAATACGAGGCTGGCCAGTCAGGTCTCAACTCTTCTGAGATTGAAATAGGGCAGAATGCCCAGAGAGTAGGTGGCCCATCTGGCCCATGGGGTACAAGCTTTTTGAAGGATTGCAGATCCACACAAACGGGAAGGGATGAACCTTCAAATAGTGGTAGGGTACTGGGAAACGGCTCTGTGGCTAGTTCACATGATGACATGGATGGTAGTGGAGAAGATGATGACCTAAACAGAGGGCATGGGGATGTGCCAGCTGAGGAAATGCTTTCTGATGACTATTATGAGCAGGACGAAGAGGATCAGATTGAGTCATTGAATCGCCGTGGGATGAGCCACCCAAGCTGTTCCAATTCTGCCGTCGCAGCAAAATCTGTCCCCTCAAGACAAAACAAGTCAACAAAGCGCAGTGCTTATGACGATGATGACGATGAGAATGACAACGATGACGATGACGATGACGCAGATGGTATATTTATACCTGCGCCTTGTGATCAGCGAAATTAATCTGTTGCATTTGAGAACTTCTCCATTCTCAGAAGGCGGTCCAGCTCATCATTGACTCAAAATTTGTTTCTTCCTTCTTTGCAGAAGATGATCCAGATGATGTAGATTTTGAGCCAGACAGTGAAACTGACAAGGCTGCTGTTAAGGTCATTTACCAACTTGAATTATCGTTTATCACATGATGTGTAACTTTGGCAATTTATTGTATTGCCTATACATTAAATTACATTATAATGTTATTGTTTAGGCTAGCTGGTGCAGTGTAAGAATGTTGCAGACGTGTTTTAGATTTACATGACGCTGCTGCTAACTTGCGAGCTGTATGGTTCATACTTGATTTTTGTGATGATGAAGTGGCCAGCAACAGTTTTATTAGCATGGTGAAAAATGTGCCTTAGCTGATCCAACATGCACAAAATTGATTTCTTTGGAAGAAGAAATACATAAAGTTACATTACTTTGAAAGAAGAAATACATAAATTACAATAAAATTATAATTTGAAGCATCGGATAAGTAATCTTATGGAAATTTGTAGACAGAATGAAAATCTGCAGAACTACGGTAAGTAGAATTACATTTAAACAGGTAATAAAGGATTGATACAAATGGATGGAAGATTCAAGGAAGGGTATGCTTTTGTCTTTCATATTTCTGAAGACGGTAACAGTAAATAACAGGGGTCTGTCTACTGCATTATAATGTATTCATAATCCTTGAGTTACTGAATTCAGTTTATCTCCGTAGTTGAATATCATGGTTAATCACACATCATTGCAGCAATGTTTTAGTGTGTATATTCTCCGTGTACTGTGGACACATGCATGTTCTTGCTCCTGTTATAACCAAAACGCTTTTCTAATCAGCTTAGTCGAGGCTATTAGAATCTAGAACTTTTTGAAAAGTTGGGTAGATCTTCCTTCTATAATGCTGGTTTTTTCTTTTGGTTTCTAGTCATGACAGTTTTAACACTGTTCTTTTAGGAGTATTCCAGTTTAGCTACAGGAGCTTTTTGCTTGTTTGCCTATGTTAATTACTCAAGCTAACCTCCTTGTGGAACTCAAATTTCAGGCTAAACTTGTGGACAGTGAGAACTCAGGTGAAGAAGAAGAAGATGATGATGATGATGAACTTGAGCTCTCAGATGACGATGAAGATGATTTTATTGGGAGTCGGAGGCAGTCGAAGCGACTTAAGGTCGGAGGAACTAAAGCTTCCCAGGGAAGAAAGCTTCCCATGCAGGCTCCACGCAAACGAGGGGTATCTTTCACAGATGAAGAATATTCTTCAGGAAAAGACTCAGATGTTCCCAGTAATGCTGATTTCAGTCACCGATCAAAGAAACCTGTTAGGTTGCATCTGAAAACTTTGGTCCAGAACGATGCTTTCTCAAATGTCAATTCCCAGAATGAATCCCGAACTTCTGGGAGGAGGAGGACGCTGAGAAATATCTCATATGCAGAAAGTGAAGGAAGTGACGATAGTGAGGAGAAGTCAACGAAACAACAAAAGGTTAAATGTTAATATGAATCATGTACCAAATTATTTATGTCATGGAGATGTCTCTGGTATAAATTAGATGAATTTATATTATTTAGCTATGTGCCAGAGTAGAGTAGTTGGACAATATGGAAATCCTTACGCCTAGATGCAACATCCTTTGTGTTCTAGACTTCTAGTGCTCGCTTACGGGTTACCTCACTATTACTTGGCCTGTAACTGTTTATATAAATCTATTTATATGTACCTTGTGCACCCTTTATTATTTTATATGTTATCACAGACCTCTTACAAATATCCAATATATAACTAGCTCTTGAAGGAGGATCAGGACGAGGAAGACGGAGAAACAATTGAAAGGGTCATTTGGTATCAGCCAAAAGGTGTTGCTGAAGATGCACTAAGGAATGATCGATCGACTCAACCTACTGTGATGAGCATGCCATTAGATTTTGATCAACAATGGGATGATGTAGAGTTCTATATAAAATGGAAAGGGCAGTCTTACTTACATTGTCAGTGGAAGACACTTGCCGAGCTTCGTAGTGTAAGAGCTTACCTCGATATCCTCTTCTGTTTACAAATGCTGTTTGTAATCTTTGTAGTTTGTGCTTTATCTCTTTAGCCTGTTTCGTAGATTTATGTTCACGTTACCTTGTAAATGACAGGTTAGTGGATTTAAGAAGGTTCTAAATTACATGAAAAGAGTGTCTGAGGAACTGAGGTTCAAGAGGTCACTATCACGTGAAGAGGTAATGAAAATCAATAGACTTCTGTATTTTCTGCGCTGTAGCTCCTTGACCTGAAGCAAAGCTTGGTAATTTGTCAGCTGTATGTCTCCAGAGAATAAACAGTAACCATAAGTTAATCTTGGAGAATGCAAAAGAAATGTATGGGCAATGCTTCAGGAAAAATGTTACATATTATTTAATTCCTCATGATTCGTTAACTACTAACATGCAATAATGACTGGATGGCTTGTCAGTTGTCACCATATTTCTAGAAGTACAAAGTATATATCTGCGCTTTTCATAAATGACTGAAGTGTTTAAAATTGCCAGTCTTAACAAAATGTCGACTCTTGATATATATATTCATCAGATCTGTGTCTTCTGTTATTTCTTCATCTATCAGGTTGAGGTGCATGATGTGGGCAAGGAAATGGAGTTGGATCTTATCAAGCAATATAGCCAGGTTTTCCCATTGAGTCCAACTTTAGACTATTATGTACGCTTTCTATTACTGTTGTATTTTGTACCCTTTCTTAAGTATCAGTCTCCAGGTTGAAAGGATATTTGCTGATAGGGCAACCAAAGTGGATGGTGATGATGTGGTGCCAGAATATTTAGTGAAATGGCAAGGACTTCCTTATGCAGAATCAACCTGGTAATTGTTGTGACTTGATTCTGGGTTGTCCGTTTTTGTTGATATGATAATACTTTGCATGTTGATGTTCATTTGTTCTACCCCATTGATTGGAATGAATATGTTACAAATGATACCATCCATAAATTGTTTAGTTGAAGTTGTATCTGTTGGATGAGGACTTTGTTAATAACATTTATTTGTGTTTGCCACATTGTTGTGTTGCAGGGAAAAAGATACAGATATTGATTTTGCTCAAGAAGCAATAGATGAGTACAAGGTACGCATTTATCTGATTTACACGTAGTTCATGGATGGATAGCATTTGTATGATAATTGGGTTTACGCTAAACAACAGGCCCGTGAAGTTGCCACTGCTATACTGGGAAAAACGGTTGATTTCCAAAGGAAGAAAAGCAAAGGTAACTTTTCCTGCTTAATCTGTGCCTGCTTACTTGATGACTGAACTTGCTATAGTTTTCTTGGCTTTGACGACTAATGTCCTTCGTGTCGTTTTTTTCCTTGTTGTCCTAGAAAGCACAAATACATTTAGAGATATATGTTTTGTGTGGAATGTCATTTGCTCTTTTGAAGCCTATAAATCATAAATTTCTGATAGGTAGTGTACTGTGACTACTATGATGTTGATGCTATGCTGCTATCTATTTAGGCAGTGCATTTCTCTTGTGAAATTTGGAGCACCATCACAAATTATCATTGTTGAATTACTCAGGCGAATCCATGATCTGGTCTTGAGTTATTTTTCTTGAATTGCTGGATCACTTATTCTTGAGTTCCAACTAACACTAACTTCATAATTACTCAGCTAGTTTGCGGAGGCTTGATGATCAACCAGAGTGGCTAAAAGGAGGTAAACTTCGCGATTATCAGCTTGAAGGCCTAAACTTTCTTGTTAATGGGTATGTAAAATCTATCGAGATATGCATAGCAGAAGCACCTTACTTTCCCGTTTATGCTTATATTAATTAATTTGTAAAAACAGGTGGAGGAATGATACTAATGTTATTCTTGCTGATGAGATGGGTCTGGGAAAAACTATTCAATCAGTTTCCATGCTTGGCTTCCTTCATGTAATTATTTCACATTGTTCTTGTTTTGCATGGTACTGGGGCTCTTTTACAGATTAATAATACTTGGTATATCGCAGAATGCTCAAGAAATTAATGGTCCATTTCTTGTTGTCGTGCCGCTCTCAACATTGTCAAATTGGGCAAAAGAATTTCGGAAGTGGCTACCTGACATGAATGTTGTAATTTATGTCGGAAATCGTGCTAGCAGAGAGGTAAAACTCAGTAAATTTCCTACACAGTACACACTTTTTTTTTTGCTTCGTTTGAGGTCTAATGTAACCTCAGTGTCATTATCATATTCTGGCAACCTTTTTTAAGACACCTGATCAGTGTAAATAATACTACATGCTAGCAATTCATGTAATCGTTGAAGTTATTACTTGTTATACGACATGCTGGTTGTTAGGGGTGTGCAAAATCTCACACCGCACAAACCGTGGAACCGGCTGAGGTGGAGCTAGTTCATCCTCCTTCACGAAATCAATCCAAACTTCCAGTTTAATGAAAGCAATATGAACTAGCAAAAACCAATTAACCGTGAGACCCTTTTTGCCCACCCCTACTGGTTGTCTTTCAACTCCTATATATTATGTAAAGCTTGACAGGAACTTGACATCTGTTTGAGTAAGCTTTTGTGCACGGTCATGTAGTTTGCAGTTGTTCCATTCTGAAGGCACAGAGCTTTGCTATTCTGCTAGTTTGTCATTTGATGGGCAACACACTGAACACCTGCGATTGCAGCGTACACTTTACTTCATATACACTATCTTCTTACAACCTAGTTCGCTACCTGCAATCCCAAACTAGCATCAGCGCTTCTCTTGATTAGTAGCTTCTCTTTAATATGTGAGGTGATATAGAAAGCACTTGGGGGACAACAGAGGGAGTGTAGGCGCTTGCCAAGCATAGTGTAAATATGTTTGTTAATCCCCAGTTCTTCATAACGACCAACTGAAATATGTGGCTCCATGTACATAAACAAATGACCACATAGTCCTTGGCGCCCAGCTTGCTGACTTGGGCAGAATCATGCACCAAAGGGGCATCTACCGCCTAGACAGCTACCTAGACTTTTTTTACAGGATCGTTGTTTATGTCACAGCGTGTATGGGTGATTTAGGTACCATGGTAAAATCTGCTCTACTTCCTATCGGCTCTAGCACAAGGCCTTACTTTTTTTCAGCCTTTAAGAAAGAGGCAAAAATATTGAAATAAGCATGTAAAATTGTCAGTGCTTATAGTGAAAATATTATTTGCTGTCATAACATTTATGTGCAATATTAATTTTGAGAAACCAACACTTTCTTGACATGTCAATCTGTTATAATTTGTGTTCCCAGCAAGGTTTTAACTTGTGGTTTTCACACTTCCACGGGGAGGACCCAGAAAGCTAGTGTCTCTAGCTATTTATCAAAATCATGGGTTTTCACCTTTGTGGCGAGGGGGCCAAGGACCAAAAAAAGGGTCAGGGAGACTGAGATTTATCTCTTGCAGACTTATGCAAAATATGAATATTCCCTGTTACTATTACCAAGCTTCATGAATGATGTAAACGAGCTCTGTTGTGGTATATATCAAATTGTGTGTGGAATGTGACCTTTTGATTATCATGGGTCTTGAGCTGATCAGACCTCTGCATAACTTAGCCAGTTTCACACAACATGTTTTGGGTACTATGTGTCTATGTTTATATATGTCTAGCAGGTTGCTTTTAGGATATGTTGCTCTTATTTGGCTCCTGCTTTTCATCCTATTTTGAACTTTCTATTCAAAGGGCATACTACCATTCTTAGTTTTGAGCTTCCTAAGGAGCTATGCTCACCTTGTTACGTACTTGACTTTTTCCTAATCCATTTACGGCAGATGTGTCAGGAGCATGAGTTTTTTACAAATAAGAAGGGGGGGCGGCATGTAAAATTCCATACATTGATTACTACTTATGAGGTGATACTTAAGGACAAATCTGTCCTTTCAAAAATCAAATGGAATTATCTTATGGTCGATGAAGCCCACCGTTTGAAGAATTGTGAAGCCTCACTGTATATTACTCTTTTGGTATGGACATTATCTCTTGAGCGAAGCATAAGCCTTATGTATTGGTGACTACTGCAAAATGATAAAGCTGCATTTGTTCTGACCCTCAGGAATTCAGCACAAAGAATAAGGTGCTAATAACCGGGACCCCTTTGCAGAATAGTGTTGAAGAGCTGTGGTATGTATTTTCTTAGGCAGACTTGTGCAAGGCGAATTTATGCATATGCTTTACACTTCAAATATGTACTCATAATTTGATACTGCAATATGTGAGTATGTGGGTAATTCGAAAATGAAATGGGCTGTGTGTGCTACCCATTTCCTCTCCTTTGCTTTCTTTTGGAGAGAATCATATCAACATAATATATAATGCACACGCATGTCCTGTACAACAAAAAAAGATAGGCATGTGTAGTTAATATATGATATTAATAGGTGCAAAATGTCTCTTTGTGTGCAAGAGAAATGTGGTTACACTGAATTTTGCAAGTGAATACCATATAATGAACACCGATGATCTATTTTATAGAAATAATCTTCTTGAAGTGGACGAGACAGCGAACATAGGTTGCGTGCGCAACAATGTGTGCAAAATTCAGGTCTAGAGTATGCTCAATATTTTCTTCTACTTTGCTTTTTGCAGGGCCCTACTTCATTTCCTTGATCCAGTTAAATTCAACAGCAAGGATACTTTTGTTGAGAGATACAAGAACTTGAGTTCGTTTAATGAAACGGAGGTATTGCTTTTTGAGTGATGGTTTTGTCTTAACCAAGATTGTGTTATCTTACACTAGTTGATGGTCATTAATTCCCGTTTGCTTTGATAATATATAGCTTGCCAATCTTCACAAGGAATTGAGGCCCCATATTTTAAGGCGAGTTATAAAAGATGTTGAGAAGTCTTTACCTCCAAAAATTGAGCGAATTCTTCGCATCGAAATGTCTCCCCTGCAGAAACAGTATGTACTTTTGCATTGACTTAAGTTCCGCAATGCATTTCATTACTCTTTGTAATGAACCTTTTTTTAAATGCTAGATATTACAAGTGGATTCTAGAGCGAAATTTTCAGAATCTGAATAAAGGAGTTCGCGGAAATCAGGTATTGATTTATCATTAATGTGAAATTACTTCAATCTGTTTATCTTATTAGGTTTTCATTTATCCAGATGGTACCCGCAATTCAGTTTTCTCAGTGTGTGTGCTGTTAAACAAATGGGTTTATTTGATCTTCTTTGTTAAGAAACACCACCTTTTCCTGAAACTGTTTGTATAGGTTCTTCAGTATGTTAGTCTCAGGATTAGGTTGACCAGTGAAAAACATCATGTATCATGTATTTGAGAAATGGGAAACAGTTTTACTGACTACCAAGGTTTATTTGTCTTCCGATCTATCTTTGACTTGCTATTTGTCATGTGCAGTACATAAAAAATGGAAAGAGCGAATATCATGATTCTTATTCTTATTCAGCGTATTCGAATTGCCATCTTGATTTGTCTAGCTGACTGGATCATGGTATATGCAGGTCTCACTTTTGAACGTCGTTGTTGAGTTGAAAAAGTGCTGCAACCATCCATTCTTGTTTGAAAGCGCTGATCATGGTTATGGTGGAGACAGCATTGGTGATCGCAATAAAGTTGAACGCATTGTTATGAGTAGTGGGAAATTAGTTTTATTGGACAAACTATTGCTGAGACTGCGGGAGACTAATCACCGAGTGCTTATATTCTCTCAGGTTGGTATAGAAACGCTATTCAGCACCTAGTGTGCCGAATAGTTGTTTTGCACGCAACGTAATTTTACGTTGCTATATTGATAATTTTATCTTTGTATACTAATATGCACTCATATTGACTCAACCAATTTTTTTTACATAGAAAACGTAGTGTATGATTCATTACAGTGTAAAATAACACAAAAATACATATTTTATGTCATATTTTTGTACGGCACATAAATAAAGAAAATTATGTCATGTCTATTTTTTCTTATGTTCTTGACTTCCAAAGTAAGATAAAATTTACGTGACTTAAAAATCATGTACGGTTGCAAAGATACTGGGTGGGTGTAGAATAACTATTCTACTCCCTGGGAGTCAAATAGCGTGACCCCAGGTTGGTATTTATATTTATCATTTGCTTTCCGAGATGTCAGTGTGCGGTTTTACTTACTGGAGCTTCTGTTAGTTTTGGATACATTCTTCTACAATTGTTACTAATAGAACCACACATTCGTCTATATAGTGCATACCCACAAAACGATTTATATTTACTGACAGTTAACAAACTTCTATAGCTGATTATTTTTCTTAGTAGTTGGATTGGTTGACAGTGGGCATAATTTGATGTTTTAGTTAATGTTACCGGGACCATGTTTTTGTACCGTCAATATCAATATATTGGACTATTCAAATTATATATGCTCTCATATGATTTAGTATAAATTGACTTCTGAATTTTCATCCTTGCAGATGGTGAGGATGTTGGACATCCTTTCTGAGTACCTGTCCCTTCGAGGATTTCAGTTTCAAAGGCTTGATGGCAGTACAAGAGCGGATCTTCGTCATCAGGCCATGGAGCATTTTAATGCTCCTGGAAGTGATGATTTTTGTTTCCTTCTGTCTACACGTGCCGGTGGACTTGGTATCAATCTTGCAACAGCAGATACGGTGATAATTTTTGATTCAGATTGGAATCCTCAAAATGATCTGCAGGTCCTCTCATCTCTCTGATTACAATGTTATGTGTTTTTTGCTGGTGAAGCAATATTTTCTTATCCTTTTTTTTTGCATCCTGATGTGATGCCAGGCGATGAGTAGGGCACATAGGATTGGGCAACAAGATACCGTTAACATCTATCGTTTTGTCACTTGCAAAAGTGTTGAAGAGGATATATTGGAGCGGGCAAAGAAAAAAATGGTGCAGATACCAAATTGCTTCATATATTGTTTAAATAAAAATACATGAGACACGATTAACCTATTTGTTTATTCCTTCATTTCAGGTTCTTGATCACTTGGTGATTCAGAAGATGAATGCTGAGGGAAGGCTCGAGAAGAAAGAAACCAAAAAGGGAGCATCAGTGTTTGACAAGGTAGAATTTTGCGTAACATGTCTGGTTTTCTTTGAATAGTTTGGATGGCAACTTCCTTGGTATATTTTGGTGTAGAAATTTTGTTATCAACTTGTATGTATGGTTTAAAGTTATAAATGTTTTATGTGCTACACCGACTTGTAATTTGTTTTCCCATATAACTTGTAGCTTTGGTGCAGTTTTGTTGACTTTCATCTACAACATGCTTTTTGGCATCTGCCCCTAGTAGGTACATTGCCTAGAAAAGAAAACTTTAATCCTGCAAAATTCAGAAGAGAACACATTTGATCTTAAATCTTGGAGTTTCTTACTATATTTGCTTTCTATTTCTTTCTCTTTTTTTTGCGTTTCTGATGAAATCTATACCTTTTGGCAGAATGAACTTTCAGCCATACTCAGGTTTGGGGCAGAGGAGCTGTTCAAAGAAGAGAAGACCGATGAAGAGACCAAGAGGAAGCTTGAAAGCATGGACATCGATGAAATTCTTGAGAGAGCTGAGAAAGTTGAAACAAAGGCTGCTGAAGGGGAGGAAGGAAATGAGCTTCTTAGTGCTTTCAAGGCATGTGACGTGCACAAGCAAAGCACGAAAACAGTATTCTACGTTGAAGTTTTTAAGAGTTTTGGATAAGTTATTAATTGTGCTTAATATTTTGGATAGGTTGCCAACTTTTCGAGCGGTGAAGATGACGCGACATTCTGGAGTAGACTGATACAGCCAGATACTGGAGATATGGTTCAGGTATTGATCTGAATAGCTGATTCAGTTCGTGCTTGCCGTCAACATAATCAGTGAGTAACGGCAGATATGTTCTTCAGGAAACCTTAGCACCTCGTGCTGCAAGAAATAAAAAGATCTATGTTGAAGATCACCAACTCGACAAAAACAGCAACAGGAAACGGCGAGCAGTTGATGCACAAGAAAAGCCGAGAAGGCGCTCTAGCAGATCAGTTGATACAATTGTTTCATTACCATTGATTGATGGAGCTGTGGCTCAAGTACGGGAATGGTCATTTGGAAACGTGCCAAAGAAGGACGCCTCCCGATTTGTTCGAGCGGTAATATGAGCCTACTACCAACAGATCTGCTTTTCTGACTGGTTGTGTTTGCAAATATCTTGAAATAGGCATGGTATCTCTTAGTTCAACGTTTATGTTAATAATATCTACTCTAATATGAGTACACGAGATGCTGTAACATTTTAGATTCTCGTCTTATCCGATTAGATAATACCACTAGTTTCTAGATAATTATAGTTATTGATTTGTCAGTGGTAGCCATTGAACTATATTTGCCCCTGATTATATTTTCTGCTACCATGGTCTCTTAACTTACTAATGTAATACCAACTTCAAGGTGATGCTAATGCATTTATTATGCTGTAAAATGTGAATGATGGGTTATTTGATTTTATTACTACGTGGAATTATATTGTAACTGCAATTTTTTACAGCTCAAATTCTTAAGTGGTACTAGTACTAAGTTTGTCTCTTCTCAGGTTTTTTATATTCCTGTGATTGTTTGTAAGATGTGTAGATTGCATTGAATTGTTTTGGGAGTTATAGACGTGTGGGGTGTATTTTCTCAAGCTTCATCTATCTAATTCTGATAATAATTTTAGGTTAAAAAATTCGGGAACCCAAGCCAAATTGGCTTAATCGTGGATGATGTCGGTGGTGCAATAGCAAAGGCTTCATATGAAGCACAAATTGAGCTGTATGATTTGCTCATTGATGGCTGTCAGGAAGCTGCTAAAGAGAACACAGACATCAAGGTATAATTCATTCTGATGTCGAGAAAATGATAATTGTTTTTCTTGTGCCTTATCTACCTTTATTGAGTTCAGTTTGTTGTGCTTCAAATGTAGGGCACGCTGTTGGATTTTTTTGGTGTACCCGTGAAGGCCTATGAGTTGTTAGCTCGTGTTGAAGAGCTTCAATGCTTGGCAAAGCGCATTGCACGTTACAAAGATCCAGTTAGACAATACCGGATCCAATCTCCTTACAAAAAGCCGCAGTGGTCAGCAAGCTGTGGATGGATTGAAAGTAATTGCTGTTTGACTCCCCTTCATTAAAAATATTTGAGAATATAGGCTCATTAATCTTTTATATCCTTAGCTGATGATGCAAGATTGCTGCTTGGCATTCATTGGTATGGTTATGGAAACTGGGAGAAGATACGGTTGGATTCAAATCTTGGTCTGACAACAAAAATTGCACCAGCAACACTTGGTGAAAGAGAAACGTTTTTACCACGAGCACCAAACTTGGATAATCGTGCTAGTGCTCTCCTGCAAAAGGTGCTCTCCCTGCCTTTTTCTCCTCCCTCTTGTGTGCATTCTTCGTCTGTG
Source organism: Dactylis glomerata (assembly GCA_007115705.1). NCBI lineage: Eukaryota > Viridiplantae > Streptophyta > Magnoliopsida > Poales > Poaceae > Dactylis > Dactylis glomerata. The sequence continues at coordinate 715,643 of QXEO01002106.1, read as the reverse complement.
TGTGCTCCTTATATGCAACTGCATCTCTTGTTTGTTATTCTGTATGTGAAGTGTGCATGCAATTTCAGAGTGTTAATTTTAAATCAGATGGTCCTATCTTCCTGGAGTGAGTTGAGATTGTCTATTTTGCCTGTGTTTGGGTGTGCTGTGTGACTTGTGTCAGATGTGGTTAATTTAGTCGTAGTTAGCTAGCATATGGTCGCTCTCATTCCCTATTTATCCAAACTTGTAGTTTACTAGATCCACCAATATTAGTTATACCATCCTGCTTCATGATATCCCTATAATCATATTTACAGGGCATATTTTTTCCAAGCAACTTGTGATTTTTTTGCTTCATTATCTGCTATACGTCTGTCTGACAGTTAAGTTTACTTGAAAAATGTAACTTGGGTGCTGCAGTTGAATTCCATGTCAATTCTTGTATCTTTTGCATTTGTTCAGCTTTGACAATTTTATCCATTGACAAGAAATTCTGTTTTTCTAGGAATTTGCCAATCTGAGTGGAAAGAGCTCAAAAGCCAAAGGAGGTGCTATTCAGCCAGTCAATAATGAAAGCAATGGTGGTGCCCGATCGTTGAGAGGCCGCCAAAAAGATGCAAAACAAAAAGATGATACCAAGTCAAACAAAGATGACATTAAGAAACGCAAGGTGGTGGAAGCTGAAGCAAGAGAAGAGGGTGAAATTTCGGAGTCTGAAGCGGAGACTAAATATCGTTTGGACAAGGAGGAAAAGTGGCTGGAATGGTGCTCTGAAGTTTTGGATGATGAGCAGGATATACTGAAACGCCTGGATAGGCTACAGAATACAAGTGTAAATCTTCCGAAGGAAAAGGTTTCTGCTTTACCTGCAGATAGTGATAATCTGTTCTTAAAATTCTCTTCTGCCACTAACTTGATAACCCTATGTTCCAGGTTCTTTCAAGGATCCGCAGGTACCTCCAGATAATTGGTGAAAAGATTGGAAAGGTCGTTGTCCAACATGGAGAATCATACAAGCAATCCCGTAAGTGTATAATAGGATGTAGGAAACATATACGTTGGAGAATTTGATTTGCTTTGTGAATAGTGTAAAGGCGTTTTTTCATGAACATTTATGTTCCATTTCTTTTAGCAAAACCCTTTTATCCCGTCAAAGAATGCTATCTAAATTGTTTCATTGGGTACAGGTATGACCACAAGATTATGGAATTATGTGGCAACCTTTTCAAATATGTCCGGGGAGCAATTGCGCGATCTCTACTTAAAACTTAGCCAGGACCAAATGGAAGCTGGAGCTGGCCCCTCACATGGGGGTAATTTTGCAGCGGCTCCTCCCAACAGAGTAGGTGCTTCAAATCAGCCTCATCCTCCTAGAAACCAAAGGTCGACACGGTCTTTCGAGAACACTCCAGAGTCTAATAATGGTGAAAACACTGGAAATTCAGAAGCCTGGAAACGCCGGAGGAGAGCTGATCCCGATAATCAGTTTGATACCCAACCGTCATATCAACCTCCTCCAATCATGACAAATGGAAACAGGGTGCAGGAATCTAGCAGTTCTGCTGGTATTCTTGGTTGGGGTCCAGTCGAAATGAGACGATATGGCACTGAAAGACCAAAACGAGGTGTTCATCCCAATCGTTTTCCTGGCGGGCCTGGGCCTTTGCTCTAGCTGAAAGTAGTAAGCCTTGTCAATTCTTAGGAGTTTTCAGCTTCTACACAGGTAGAAATGGAAAATTGAAATTCCTTTTTGGCAAGAGAAAAGAATAAGATGTCAATATCTGAATCACAGCTTAGAGTCTGTGCCTGAAAGAAATACCAGGGATCACTGAGGAGATTTTGGTACTTTTGAACAGATGTACACAAAAGATTCCCTGACACCAACAGAGCATATATATGGATCTTGTAAACTGCCAAGAGGAAGTGTCGAAAATTTTGTCAGATCAGTTTTGTGAAATAGAAGAAATCAGTTGGGCTCTTTGAGAAGGTTCATATCAAACAAAGATCTATAGTTCAGCCTCAATACATGTATGATCTTTTACATTGCAATATATAATGAATTATGGTTTAGTTGAACCTTTTTTGTCTCTCCACACAAGCACAAACAAATTCGATCTTTCTGCAATTTTTTTTTCAACATATCAAAGAAATGCATTATTACTTTGTTTCCAAGGCAACAACAGATTTTGTGGGTACATGATTGAGTATTTCCTTTCATATTGCTTCAAGCCTCCCATAGTGCTTTTTTATGTACAGTGCAGAGCACGACGATTCAACATTGGAGAGAGAAATAGGTGGGATTCGTTCTATGTTTGACCATATTCAAAAATATTAATTTTCTATGTTTTACAAATTGCTATCATGTTCTCTACGCAGTAACTGTAGTTTGGTGCAGGTGAGCCGAACAAAGCTTGTCAGACTGGTGATGTTGGTACTACCTGGCTGGTTGGTAGTCCAAAAAGCTAGCTAATTTCCCCCTCAAATTTGTATGTTTCTTGGGTACTATGTATTCATGTAGTGAATGAATCATAATAGATACAAATCATTCAGCTGAAAGCAAGCAATTCTGACGCTATCAATTTTGACCCTAGATGAGTCTGGCTGCACTGTGAGTTGATTGTGAATTTTGACTAGGAATTTTATGGAATTGTAGAAGCGCCTTATAGTAGTGTCGCTGAACGAGTCTGTAGATTCTCTTCATAACTTTACAATGGTAGCACATATTCCGATCTTAGTGTCTTCGTTTGCTTATGCATGCATAGATAGAAATCGAAATTAGAAATTGATAGCACACCAAGTATGTACTCGTACTAATAATTGAATGTATTACCTTCTTTAGGGTGTATTGAGCAGTGATCGATTTTCCTAGGATTCACAATGACGTGTCGTACACACACACACGCGCGCGCGCACGCGCACACGCACACACACTAACTATCTCCACTCTTGGCCAATGCAATTATGATGGAGGCGCTGCTATGCAGTTGGGCTTGAAAATCTTGCTAGGGAGAATCGATGCAATAAAAACGAGACCAGCAGGGGGAGGAGCCCCTGCGGTATTGTATTAAGAAGGAGGAGCTCTAGGCGCAAAGTCGCGGAGCTGGGGGCTCGAACACGCGACCTCACGGGAGCGCGCACAAGATCGTGGGCTGCTGCCATCCTGGTAGCGGTTCACCGGGAAAGCCCAAGCAACCATTATCGAGCGCTCCTGCATCGCTGCCTCCGAGCGACGCCGGGGCGAAACCCTAATCGCCGCCGTCGCCAGCCCCTTCCCCCGCCCACGCCCCGCTCCTCGTCGTCCCCAGAGGCGGCCGCCGGCTAAGCCGGTCGACGCCGATGAAGGGGGCGGCGGGACTTTGGGCCTCTCGGCTCCCCCGCGGCGAGCTCGGAGGCGGGTCGTCACGCCGGCGGCCGGAGGTGACTCTGCGGTGAAGACGGCGAGGCGCTGGCGCTGGTGTACCGGCGGCGACGGGCAGCGGCGCAGGCAGTGCACGGAGCTTCCGCGGCGGCGCGGGCCCGATCTGGGCCCGACTGGGCCCGATCTGGGTCATGTGGGCCGCGGTCATGGCGCCAGCGCTCGCCCTGGCGCGCTCCCTGGCGCTCGTTCTGGCGAGTTCCGCTGGTGAGGCGCGCTCGTCCCGGCGCGTTCCGCTGGTGACCCCTCCTGGCGCGGCTGCGTCTCTGCGCGCCCCCAGGCACGGCCTCGTCCATGGCGCGTCGCGGCCTCTGGTGGCATGGCCCCTTTGGGCGGCGCCCGGGTGCGCGGGCGGCTACCTAGCCTCGTTCATCTTCCCCAGGGTTGGTGGTGCCGGAGATCTTCTCCGGAGCCGCGGTGTATCTACCCCGCTTTGGCGTGACCATCTCGGTCCTTTCATGGCGTGCGGTGGTACTCCTACGGCGGTGGTTGCCATGCTCCTCCTCTTCAACAAGCTGCCTTTTGCGGTGGTTCGGCTACTTCTTGTCTCCTTTTCGTCGGGGTGCGGTCTCCTGCCCGGGTGAAAACCCTGCTCGGCGTTGCCGATGCGGATCACGGTGACACCTGCGGGTGCCACTTCTTCCTTGGAGGCGTGTTCTTGGGTTGAGCCGCTCCTCCCCTCCATGCCAGGGGAAACCCTAGGTCTGATTCATCGGACCGGCCAGCGGCGACGCTTCGGCGTCGTTCCCTTCTTGAAGGCGCTGTGTTGGCTGTGAGGGCTTTGTGGCTCTCGGAGTTGGTGGCCTCGCTGGTGCAAGCCTCTGGGGCGCAATGTGCACCTTTCTGCACCCTCAGTCGACTTCTTCCAAATTCGGCTAGACCCTGCCATCGCTCGCTTCGCGCCGCCTCTCTAAGGCGCATGAGCAGTGGTTCGTTGGTTCGGGCGATTTCGGAGCTTTAGTTGTGCTTGTGTGTGTTGTGTTGGTTGCGCCACGGTCTAGGGGCTTCGTGCCCGCCTTTATACCTTTCTTGGTTAGAGGTTGGGCTTGGTGTGCTTGTCGTCGGTGTTGTAGGAGTGTGTTATTAGCCGGATGGCTGGTGTGGTGTTGTAGCCATTCTATGGCGTTCTCTGCAAGCTTAATACAAAGACGCGCACGTCCGTTGCGGGTTCTCTAAAAAAGAGAATCGATGCAATCCAGGTCAGGCTGTATCGATTTATGCTGATTGCAAGATTTTGTGCAAGCGATAGGGATGGTTGAGTTCATGAATTGTCCAAGCGAAACCAGTGAATTTGTTGACGGAATAGGTGGGACGTAGCCACCGCCGCCATCTCCCTACTTTCGCTCCGTCGGCGGTGCCGGCGGAGTCGATGGCGCCATCGCGACATGGATGGCGGCTTCCTGGCGGCGTAGAATCCGGTGTCGCTCAAGGCGGTGCTTAGTCTCAGCGCGGTGGGCAGCCTTCCGCCGATGGATCTCCCTCCGATCGACGTCCCTCCGGTAGGCAAGGGCCTTGTTCATCTCGGCTGCTTAGTGTGCGGCCCGCTCCGCCTCCTCGCGCTTCGCAGCCTCGGCGACGCGCTTCGCCTCCGCCGCGGCGACGTGCTCCTTCTCCGCCTCCGCCTCCGCGACACGCTCCTTCTCCGCCACAGCACGCAGCTCGGGGTCGTGCTCTGCCGCCGCCTCTGCCAACTCGTCCTCGTCCCCCACCTCTGTCTCGTCGCCGTTGACGAGCAGCAACGCCCCGTCGTGGTGACGCGCGACTCCTCATCCGCGGCGTCGTCGACGTACATCTACACGTTGGCCGCGGCCTGGCGCGCGACGACGTTGTCGCGCAGCTCGCGCACGGTGATCTTGGCGGCCTCCATGGCCACTGCCTCCAGCAAGACCATGGCCGCGTCGTTGCGCATCGCGTGCATCTTGCCGACGGCGACGTCGGCGGCCACCGCGGCCGCGTCCTCCTGCACCCTGACCATGTCCGCCTGGGCCACCTCGCCTTCGCGCTTGAAGGCGGCCACCTCCTCCTCCGCGTGCTGCCGGGCCAGCTCCACGGCCTGCACCTCCAACTCCTCGGCCGTTTGGGCGGCGAAGCGCCGCCGACAAATGTTGCAGATCGTCGTCCAGTTGGCGATCTTGCGGTGAGGCATGGGTAGGGTGGGTCTTGGGTGGTGCTTTCTCCTTGGCTAGGATTTTGGTGGGTGCTCATCGCCGCCGGCAGCGCCTGCTTATATAGGCCGCGCGTGGCTGGAAATGGCGCCGGGGGCGGGAAACAATCTCCGACCGCACGCGGGAAACATGGGTTATCGTTGGCGGGAGCTTTTTCACCGCGCGGGAAGCCGCAAACCATCAAGGTCTGACAGTATGCGGCGCGGACGATATGCATCGGGCCTGTGGGCGCACTGCCCAGGCCTGTCGGACGCGACCCACTTTCTTTCCGTGGGCCGATGCAAACGGACTAGGACGGACGGTTTGAATTGTCAGTTTGTGTGGGCCCTCTGAAGATGCCTATGGCTCGATTCTGTATCGCTTTTGACTGAAATTCCCTGCCCACCTGCCCGAACAAAAAGTAAAAAGAAGTGTCCCGATCGCTGGAAAAACCTCAGAGCAAGATTCCCACAGGCCACCCTGGGAAAAGGAACCCCACACGCCATTTCGTAGAATGATAAAAGTGACTAGATAAGCACAATGTAAATACTCCTGGATACTCCTAATCTCGGGAGTATAAGAAGCGTACGCGAGGGTATATTGCTAGTAAAAGCTAAATCATGATTAAGCTAAGACGGTTGATGCATGTTCAAATTCCTCAAATGTTCGGTGCGTGGAACGGTGGAATCTGTGCCACTAGCTAGCTCCTAATCTCCTATACATGCAAAGGCTGGTTAAGAAACAAAAATAACCATTTATATATGCTGTATTTGCGCTATTGCTGATTTCGTAGAACGATAAGAGTGACTAGACAAGCGCAATCTAAATATAAGAAAAAAGGGTCATGTAGTCTTGAGATTGGAGGTTGATGTGTCTTGAGATTGGAGGTTGATGATCTGGAGTTGTTATAACAGCTGGGGTTCTAGTGAGTGCGCTGAGTTTGTTGTGTTAGATTGCTGTTTTAGGTAAGTTTGTATGATGTTGGAAAGTATCAGTAGTTGGGTACTTGGTTTCATATTTGGCACCAGTGGGAGGTTTTACCCCTGGATGTCTGTAATAAACAACTTTGCTGCTGGTTGCGGCTTTCTTAAGGCTCCGCTTGGGAGAGCTTCATTCGAAAAAATAGAATATACTTCCTCCGTTCTAAAATGTAGATTGTTTTAGATTTTTCTCTGACGCTATGTTTAAGTGTGTAGGTTGGAAGCAAAATAAGTAAATTTATACACTAAAATTCATCTAGATAAAAAGCCTAAAACATTCTATATTCTAAAATGGAGGGAGTATATATAAGTAAAGGAGTAAATTCATTTTTTACCCCTAGTTTGTCACTTGTGAGTCGTGACAACAATTACTGCCCCACCAACAATAGCAGCAACGGCCCCTGCGCTGAGGCGGCGCGCCGGTGCCGCCTGGTGAGTGGAGGGAGGAGACGGCGGCGAGCTCAGCGCAGAGGCATGTACTTCCACGTGCGCGGCTGCACTTGCTCGTGTGCTGAGGGGGCGCGCCGGTGGCGCCTGGTGAGTGGAGGGAGGAGACGGCGGCGAGCTCAGCTGAAAGGCCTTCTCTTCCACGTGCGCGGCTGCACTGGCTCCTGCGCTGAGGCGGCGCGCCGGTGGCGCCTGGTGAGTGGAGGGAGGAGACGGCGGCGTGCTCAGCTCAAAGGCCTTCTCTTCCACGTGCGCGGCTCCTGCGCTGAGGCGGCGCGCCGGTGCCGCCTGGTGAGTGGAGGGAGGAGACGGCAGCGAGCTCAGCGGAAAGGCCTGCAGCTCTTCCACGTGCGCAGCTGCACCGCGGAGGACGGCGAGTAGCAGCAGCAGGATGATTGGACGCCCCATGGTCGACGCCGACGCCAGGATCTTCAGGCGCTTGTCGTTCATGACGGTGTGTCGACAAGGGCGACGGCGTTGGAGGCTTGGAGCCGCTTGTTAGCTATGGTCTATGGATCATAAAAAAACAGACACGAGGTGGAGCGCCTACTCTTCTCATGTACTCCGTAGTATATATATAGAGCGGGGATATTTGTTTCTCGCTTTGTTTTGGTTATGACGACGTCTATCTTGACACTAAGTTGTCGTCAGGATTACGCGCACGGCTGCGCGCGCACAACCTAGGCAGCTCTAGGGCGCGTTGGTGGGTATCACTCGCGGTAGGCCGACCACGAAACGATCCGCGTGGATCAACTGCAGAGAGAGCGAGAGTGGCATTGCCAATAGTCTCGTATCGTATGTCTACACAGAGATACGCATGTGTGAGCGTCTTGATCAGCCTGTGAGTAGGATATACATTTTGGGACCGAGGTAATACTGTAATATTTTCCCTTCGAATTGTGTTTTCTCGACTTCTCGTTGGCGCGGTTATCGCGGCTTGGCGATCGCGTGCTCCTGGCGGCCGGCGTGGCGACGTCATCGTGCATATCCATTAGACCGCCAACAAGGTGCGATTCGCCGATTCACGACCACAACGACGAGGGCGATTCGCCGATTCAAGGATACACTAACATGCCAACGGATCGTTTTTCCTAGTGAATCAGTAGAATTTACATCTTGGCATATCTATTTTTGATGGATTTCATTCATACGTGAAAGATAGTTGAGGCCTTGCAGATTGACGATGAGTCCGAACGAACAACACTTCCTGACGTCGTGGTCTTAGACTCGCCGGCCGAGAGGAGGTTGGACAACATACCTCCAACTGGCGCGCGTGTGCTAACGACACCAATGAAGGCCGTGGAAACGAGTAGCAATCCGATAAATGATCCTAGCATGTAGTCGCTCCGTGGTGATAGGGTAAAATTTGATATCAGACATGACATTTCCTTTAAAAATAGAGGCTGATAGGGTAAAATTTGCTATCAGACATTTCCTTTAAAAATCAATAGAGGCTCATATCAAGTCTTCAAGATGCAAAACGTAGGACATAAGCACACGAGTGACAAAAATGGAAGAAAAATTATGGTGTAAACTCACGTATCTTATCCATATCAGTTCTACAACACTGCTCCATGAGCTTTGGGGTGCATATTTTTGTTATCTAATCTAAGTACAATTTTCATTATACAACTGATTAATCTAATTGTTGCAAGCTGGTAATGAGAATACATTGTTCCAAGAGTCGGGATGACTTCCCAATCTGAAGCGCATATCAGTTTTATAATTCCTATGCTAGAACAGAAGGATTTAGTATAAGGAAAGTTCAAAAACAAAAACATAGAGCCGATGAGACTTTATGTTCTAGATATTTAGTTTGCAGCAATGAAGGTGTGAAGGCTACTCATGCAACACATGTAACAAAGAAAGAACGAGCTACTACAAGGACATGTTGCTCAGACTCATGTTCAATTCACTAGAAGTTGGAAAGGTATATGGAACATTCAAAAAGTTGTGCTTTGTAATAATCATGGTCTTGTAACTCCGGATAAGTCTCACATGCTTAGATCGCAGGCTGACCGTCACATGATCAACCAAATTCATACATCTCGAATAAGGTAATCTGAAATGTATAGTTTCTGGGAGACATGGTATGGTGGAGCTGACAATGTACCTTTCTTAGAAATGGATTGCAACAATTACATAAGTAGTGAGCCCAAGAAGTATGTGGAATCCAAAAGATGCCCAAACACTATTGGAGTATATGAAGAGCAAACAAGTTGAGGATTGATGACACTAAGTAAGGTGCCAACTCGTTGGGACTCCAAGTGCAGAGTGTTGTATCAAGAGTAAATTTTCCCCACGAGGAAACTCGGGGTTTATATCGAACTCTCGGGGAGCAGTCGAAAAATCTCTCTTCGTTCTTCGTCAAGCAACCTACAAAACAATTTCCTTCTCTTGTGTCCCCAACTCCACCGAGTGGTTGTCAAGCACAAGGTGTGAATGTAAGTAAAATAAATATGATATACAATAAAATAAATAACAATGCAATAAAGTAAATATGATGCGGGAAAGGTAAACTAAGCTAATATGCAACTTATAGAATGCGGTAAAGGTGTTTTTGGGTTTTATATGCGGATGCAAGAAAGTAAATATGTTTTTGTATTTTTAGATTTAATTAATGCTGAAAATAAAAGTATTGGAAATGTGTTTCTTATGATTAAAATTGGACCGGGGTTCATGGGTTCATTTGTCTACTCTCTCATAAAGTTGTGGTGGCATTAAGCGCAAGATAGATGACCGAAACATTGACATGATTTTTATTATATTAACTTGATAATATTCATATGGGCATCACATCTTAATTTAAAGATGATGCAACACATCTTACTTATACTCCACTAGATAGGAATACACTTCAAGAAATCTAGTATTAATAATTAATAGAGTATAGCCTTAGGTATTTTGACATGATGTTGAATATCAAATATGCTATCGCTTGGACATATTACAACAGAACTATGTCTATAAATATCGCTTGGAATTCTCAGCTGTCACTAAGAAATTATAGCACATGCATTCTTTTTTCCCTAGTGAGGTAACCGTGGAAAGGTAAAACACCATAGCAGATCATGAATACTGCCACTATCCAATCACTACTACCTAGTTACTCCATCTAAAACACACCTTCCCCTCTCACGCTCTCGCATACATGTTGGATCAAAACAAGTAGTAAAGAACGGGGTAATAATATGCATCTACTCATACATCAAGAACATAATAGCATATCACATCTCATTGATCATCCAATAAAATAAGGATCCACCACATAGGAATTACATAATATGCACCATAATCATATTGGGCAGCTCATATGGCATCTAAACATTGAAGCATAAGAGAGAGATAGAATAAGCTACTGCCACAAACCCATAGTCCAGAGGTGGACTACTCCCTCTTCATGGCGGTAATGATGGTGTTGATATCGGAGGGGGTGGAGAAGCGTCTGGGGGTGACTCTGGCAGCGTTTCCCCCTCCAATCTTCGCTGAAACAGCCTCTGTTTTGGTGTTTCATGTTTCTCCGCCGCCTCCTCTCGTGAACGCCGATGCGGGTCTTTATATAGGTGTTTTTAGGTCAAGCGGAGCGTCAGGAGACAAAGATGGATGACAACGGAGGTCCGAGGTCCAAACAGACCTGGGCGGTGCGGCCTGGGCCCGCGCCACCTAGTCTCGTTTGACCATCGTGACCCCCTCGTTGACTTCTTGGGCTCGAGAAGGTTCCCGTGATAAACTATTAATGCTAAAAAAAAATTCCAGATCAATTTGAGTTCGGGAAGATTCCTGAAACGTAAAAATACACAAAACAGGGTTTTCCTGTTCTATAGAGTTATAACCAAAATAAGGGGGATCAATGGAAAATCCCCATAATTCATTGCAAATCATGATTATAACAACTAATAACATTATAATATGTAGGAATATGTATCAATAAATTACAAAGTTCATGCATGTATTTTGCATGCATCAAGGATCAATTATTTTTTCATGATGTGCAACTAGATGAAGAGAGTGGTAGGATAATGAATATCTTCTGGGCACATGGTCAAGCTATCATGGATTATTCTTTGTTTGGAGATGTAGCTTCTTTTGATACCACGTTTTCAACAAACAAATTTGAGATGCCATTTGCTCCACTACTTGGAGTTAACCGTTACAAAAAAACAATCCTTTTTTAGAGCAGCGTTGCTATATGATGAAACTGCAGTGTCATTTAAATGGCCTTTCGGATCCTTCCTACAAGCTATGTCCGGTAAGCAGCCTGAAACGATATTCACTGATCAGCGTGCTGTTTTTATCAAAGCTATTCTTGCTGTTTTTTCTAAACACCAAACCTCGTCTTTGTTTGTGGCAGTTATACCAAAATGATGCTAAACATCGTAGTCATGTTATAAGTGATCATTCGGGGTTCCTTTCCAAATTCAAGAAGTGTGTATATAAATATATGTCAATGGATAAATGAAATGAGCTATTGGTTTCATACAACATTCAGACAAATAAATGGATGAACAATTTTTCTTTGATAAGTGGGCTACTGTTTATCATCGAGATTCTTTTAGTGGATATATGACATCTACTCAAAGAAGAAATTTGAATTTCATTTCCCACTCTGGACTCCCGCCAAGACACACAGATTCATTCCAACCGTCGATTTCACCGTCTATATTGATATCTACCCTTCATCATCCCAAGCTCTGGAAGATCGGACGGCTGGAAGTAACTGGATTCGCCACTTCTTCCCTTTCCGCTCTCTCCCGCGCGCGCACATATATCAGGGGATGCTGGATCCTTCCCGAGAGCTCCACAACCTGTAGCGCTCATAATTTTTTATTTTCAAAGTAGGACTAACTGCCGGTGGACCACACTTTTGTACAGGAACAAGATACTCCATTTTCCACTCACAAGTCACAGCACACCACCGCCTCCATCCCAATCCCATCACCTGTGTCTTGACTCTAAAGCCATGTTTACATTCTTCAACGACCTTGCTGCTATCAGATCACATGGCTTGGCTGAGCTGAAACTGTCATCCGCTACGCTACAACTTATGTCTGCAGCACCGTCTAGCGTCGTATACATACGTATATGAGATATGTACATAGGCAAGCCAAGAAGGCATGTGTCCCCTTGTCCGCCGACTTGGGTTGTAGCTTCGCCACGGAACGGCGGCGATGCGAGCGGCGAACCCCACCCCGATTGCCTGAGCGGGAACGACGAGCGGCGCCGCGCGCCGCGTTGCGGTCTTGAGGGAGAGCCATTGGGGAGGACGTGATCGCATTCCGCTCGACTCCAGTTACAGTGGGGCTGGCGCAGCTGCGCCCTCTGCAGGTCGACCTACTGGTAGCGCGGATGCTCTCGGAATAGCTGGTTGAGCACTTGAGCTATGGGCCACCGCGCGCCTCCGCAGCGGTGGCCACAACTGCGACTCTGCGAGGGCCTCTCCTACCTAATTCAGCGACGGTGACTTAGCTGGTGGGCAGTGAGATATCCTCTACCCCATCGCACCTCCCGCCTTGGTGAACCTCGCCTCCAAGAGCATGACCCGGCAAGTTTTGGAGATGTCACAGAAGAGACGTCGGTTGGAAGATTGGGTAGAGTTGACTTAGTGCTAGATAGTAGAAACAATATTTTTCTTGCTTGCTGTAAAGTTTGTAATAGATCAATATTGATTTATTGTTTGAGTACAACGGGGGAGATTAAATAGGCCAAGCCACAAACCGACTTAGGCCAAAACAACTTGAGAAACAAGAAATCTAAACTTGAGAAACAAGAAACAATATATTCTAACATCCCCCCGCAGTGTCAACGGTGTGATCAACAACGTTGAGACTGGATCGAATATCACTGAATGGAGTTGTGCCAAGCGCCTTGGTGAAAATATCTGCAAACTGAGCGGTGGTTGGGACATGAAGAACACGAACTTGCCCAAGAGCCACTTTTTCCCGAACAAAATGGATGTCGATCTCAATGTGCTTGGTACGCCGATGCTGCACTGGATTGCCTGCCATATAAACTGCAAAGATATTGTCACAATAAACAATGGTTGCCTGCTGAATCGGATGATGGAGCTCCATCAGTAGTTGGCGGAGCCAAACTGTTTCAGCCACAGTATGTGCAACCGCTCTATACTCAGCCTCGGCAGAAGAACGTGAAACCGTGAGCTGACGTTTCGAAGACCATGAAATCAAATTGTCACCTAGAAAAACACAGTATCCTGAAGTGGATCGTCGAGTGTCTGAGCAACCAGCCCAGTCGGCATTGGAATATGCTGTCAAAGTAGTAGGGGTGGAGGTGTTTATGTGGAGGCAATGGTCGAGAGTACCTTTAAGATAACGAAGAATACGTTTAACATGATTAAAGTGGGGAAGACGAGGATCGTGCATATATAGACAAGCTTGTTGAACGGCATATGAAATTTCAGGGCGAGTTAGAGTGAGATATTGAAGAGCACCCGTGAGACTACGATAGAGAGTGCCATCAGAAAAGGAATCACCGTCGGCTGTAAGTTTGACGGTGGTGTCGGCAGGAGTACGGGACGGCTGACAGTCCATCATTCCTGCCCTGGCAAGAAGATCGAGGATATACTGCCGTTGAGAGAGAAGGAGACCAGAGGGGTCACGATGAATGGCAATGCCTAAAAAATGAGAGAGGACTCCAAGATCTGTCATAGAAAATTCAGCGCGAAGAAGAGAGATAATGTGATCGAGAAAAGTTTGAGTAGAAGCTATGAGAATGATATCATCAACATAAAGAAGAAGATAGGCGACATTGGAATTGCTATGAAAGATAAAGAGAGAGGTGTCAGAAAGAGAGGGAGTAAAGCCTATTGTTTGAATGAAGGAAGAAAAACGCTGAAACCAGGCACGAGGAGCCCGTTTAAGACCATATAAGGATTTCTTAAGAAGACACACATGATAAGGTGTAGAGGGGCTTTCGAAACCTAAGGGTTGTTGACAGTAAACAGTTTCCTGAATAGTGCCATTGAGAAAAGCATTTTTGACATCTAATTGATGGATAGGCCAGGATGAAGAAACAGCTAGACTAAGAACGGTGCGAATAGTACTTGGCTTGACAACAGGAGAGAAGGTTTCATCATAGTCTACACCATGCTGCTGGGAATGACCACGACAAACCCATCTTGCTTTATAGCGAGAAAGCGTACCATCGGAGTGAAACTTTTGCCGAAAGACCCATTTTCCCGAAACTAGATTAACATTAAGAGGAGGAGGTACTAGCTGCCATGTATCATTTTCAACTAATGCTTTATATTCATCTTGCATGGCAGCAGCCCAATTAGGATCGAGTAGAGCGGACTTGTAAGTTTTTGGGATAGGGGAGATAGTAGGATTGGCAAAAAGATTTAATTTGGATGAAGGTAGACGAAAGCCAGACTTGGCACGCGTTCTCATTGTGTGTGCATTAGCCGGTGGGTCAGTAGGTACAACTTTAGGTGGTAGGGGAGGTATGGAAGAGTCATTGCTGACGGAGGGTGATGAGACCGGCGACACGGCAGAAGAAGCTGCCGCGGCAGGAGAAAGGGGTGTTTCTGGTGCCGGGGCAGGCTGCCGTGAGACGTTGGCAGGCTGTGGCGCTGCCGTGGCAGGAAAACGGTGTGGTTCTGGTGCCGTGGCAGGCGGCCGTGAGACATTGGCAAGCTGCGGCGCTGCCGCGGCAGGAGTGGCGGCAGAGGGGGTGGTGATCACGGGTGAGGTAGAGGTGTTGATTGAGTTGACTAGGTGGATAGGTTGGAGAAGAGCTAGAGAAGGCGCTGGGTTAGATGGGGAGGGTTCGGGTGTGGAGACTCGTGTGGAGTAGGGGAAAATATGCTCGACAAAAGTAACATGACGCGAGATGTGAATGTGGCCACTAAGAAGATCGAGGCATCGATAACCTTTGTGCTCATCGGAATACCCGAGAAAAACACAAGGGTTAGATCTAGGTGATAATTTATTGATGGAGGTGGCATAAGCATTAGGAAAACATAGACACCCAAAGACGCGAAGTTCACTATAATTTGGATGAGACAAAAAGAGGGAGTAGTAGGGAGTAGTATTTGGGTTTGCTTTTGTTGGTCTAATATTGAGAAGGTAAGTGGCAGTACGAACAGCTTCAGCCCAAAATTTGGATGGTAAAGAAGATTGAATTAACATTGTTCGTATAATGTTCATTGATAGTTCTTAAGATACATTCAGCTTTGCCGTTTTGGGGAGAGGTATAGGGACATGAAAAACGGAAAAGAATACCATGTTGAAGGAAGAAATTTCGATTTGCATAGTTGTTGAATTCACGACCATTATCGGTTTGAATGAAACGGATTGGTAGAAAAAAGTGGGCTGATACATAGTGCTGAAAGTTGATGAATATTTTATGAACATCAGATTTGTTTCGTAAAGGAAAAGTCCAAACAAAATGTGTGAAATCATCAAGCATGACAAGATAATATTTGAAACCAGAAATACTTTCTATTGGTGAGGTCCAAAGATCACAATGTAATAACTCAAAGGGAAACGTGCTGGTAGTGCTAGAAGAACTAAATGGTAGGCGCACATGCTTGCCCTGTTGACAGGATTCACAAGTGGCCGGGTGATGAGTATCTCTATTACATGGAATAGCAAATTCACTAAGAAGCGATGATAAAGTAGCATTGTTTGGATGACCGAAGCGCCGGTGCCAGAGATCAACCGAAGCGACCATGGAGGTTGGTGGTGCGTTTGTGGGAGCGCCATGAAGGGAGTAGAGGTCGCCGGAGCTATTGAAGCGTGCGATCTCCGCCTTGGTCAGAAAGTCCTTCACAGATAAACCAAACGGATCAAATTCAGCAGAAACAAGAATGTCGCGAGTGAATTTGCGAACGGAAATAAGATTTTTAATAAGGGCAGGTGCAACAAGAACATCTCGAAGAAGTAGGGGTTTATTTTCGGTTGGAATATGTGATTGGCCGACACAAGAAATAGGGATAGAAGAACCATCACCGAGAGTGATAGAAGAAAACGGAGAGGAAGTAAACGATGACAGCATATTACGCGATGAAGACATGTGACTAGAGGCGCCAGAATAAAAAATCCAATCAAAATCTGAGTTACCTTGGGTAGCAAAATTATTCATTGCCTGAAGAAACGCTGCTTGATCCCAGTTCGGCGCCGAGGTGGGTGGTAGAGCAGGAGCACTTGGTGTAGCTGTCATCGGAAGCATCATCGGTGAGGGGAACTGCGGCTGATAGTGCCCCCCTCCGTCGTGGTAGTAGACCGGTGCTTGGTATGATGGCTGCGATGGGCCGGCGTAGGGGTAGTAGGCCGGAGTGGCGTAGTAGGCGTGCGGTGGGGGCCGGGGCATAAGCGGTCCCGGGGACCCGGTGTGTGGGCGGACGCCGGGAGTCCATGCGCCGGCGTATGCAGGAGGTGCACCAGCGGGAGAGGGAGCCATCCAGGGCATCGGCCAAGCTTGGTCAAGGCCTGTCCACGGGTCATGAGGGGGTCGCCAGGCAGGAGCAGCAGGTGGGGCCGATGGTGGTGGTGCTAGAGCCGGAGGTACAGGTGCCGGTGCTGGAGCAGGAGGGGCCGGCCGTGGCTGAGGCGGCCGATAGATGGGATTCTTTCCCCTGTAGTTCGGGCTCGGGCGCCAACCGGGTGGCGGGGGAGCCGTAGGCGTCGGTAGGAGCGGTGCTGCAGGAGGGACCGGTGGCCGTGGCGTGGCGTTGAAGGCCCATGGACGAGCATCTTTGTGAGTCTGTTGCTGATCGGCCCATTGGAGAAGAGATCGTACTTCAGAGAATGAAGGCATTGGCCGCATCAGAGGGATGAAGGACGCTTGCTTTTCGAAGCGCTCGCTGAGCCCGACGAGGAGCACGTTGATGAGCTGTTTGTCGGCGACTGGATCGCCGAGTTCCCGAAGTTCATCGGCGATGGACTGGAGTCGCTGGTAGTAGACACCACCCGGAGCGTCGCCCTGGACGGTGTTGCAAAGCTCGGTGTTGAGGGCATTGACGCGGGCATCAACATTGTCCTGGAAAAGATGACAAAGAGCCACCCAAAGAGTAGCGGCAGTAGCGGCGTCGCGGAACACCAAGTTGAAGATCTCGGTGGAGACGCGCTGATAGATCCACTGAATAACAACAAGATCATCTTTGACCCAACGCGGATCATGAGGTTGTGGAGGAGCGGTGCCGTCGACGTGAGATCGGAGATTGCAACGGCCGAGGTGGACGTCAAACAGATGAACCCAATGATAGTAGTTGTGTTTTGGTAGATCTAAAGTGATGGGGATGAAGGGAGTGACATCGGCAATGGTGTCGGCTAGAGGAAGTGGAGAGAAGGTAGGGTTAGGGTTTTGGGTAGCGAGGGCAGTAGAGAGTTGGGTGGTGGAGGAGAAGGAGGTGTGGGCACCGGCGGCGCGGAACTCGTCAGAGGTGAAGAGCTGCCGAGATGGCGGCGGCGGTGGTGGTGGTGGCGTCGGTGCCATGCCGAGGGCGGAAACCTAGGCGTCTGATACCATGTAAAGTTTGTAATAGATCAATATTGATTTATTGTTTGAGTACAACGGGGGAGATTAAATAGGCCAAGCCACAAACCGACTTAGGCCAAAACAACTTGAGAAACAAGAAATCTAAACTTGAGAAACAAGAAACAATATATTCTAACACTTGCTTTTCACAAGACAAGGGTGGCTGGTTCATGATTTGCTCTTACTTTTCTGTTTTATGCTGTGATTTACTCTTACGGTAACGGTATTTTACTAGGTGGAACAAGAGCATGTACTGTGCTGAACGAATAAGTGACAAACAAATGGGTGGATAAAATACAAGTAATATGTATAAAATAATGTTGGAAAAAAATTAACCATACTTGGCTTAAAAAATTGGGTACATAGGTGTATTTCAAAGCATGATTAAACTCAATTTTGAATTGTAAAGACCAGATCAAAAGATGATAAAAAAAAATTGATAACGGAATCAATACAAAATTTTGTTGCACGCAACAAAAAGTGGGACTAATTATATCTGCAAAATATGTTTAATCCATGCAGTTTAAATGAACTTGAGAACCCAAAAATGGAAGAAAAAAATATCTAAGAGCATAATAAAACCATAATGGAATTCAGTTTTCCAAACATATTAGTTTACATTATCAAATAGGAGTAATGAATAGCTTACTCTGCATTCAGAAAATACAAGAAAATATTTAACCTTCTATAAAATCTAACAGCGCTAATATGTCAGTTACATAAAAATAAAATTACTAAAACCATTAAATTTATATATAGATATTAGATAATGTTTGGGAAATTTGAAAGTTGTGGTAGCAAGCAGAATATAATGTAGATAGTCTAGCTCCGCAAATGCATGGACCACCTATGTAAGACAGACCCTTCATATTTTTTCGATATCTAATCACAAAAATATACATACTCCTATTGAGCTGCCCATAAAAAGTTGTGTAGCTTTGTAATAGGTTTTTTCTGAAATGGTTTTTTCGTAGTACCTTCGTAGTAGGTTATACTTCTATTTAATATGTATCAAAAAATTAATATAATGTTCTAAGGTTATTACTCCTACTGTTCCTTCCTATAGTATTTCAAAGATATTCTTTAAGACTAATTTTGGCAAAAGTAATCAACATATGACATACTACATAAATAAAATATGAAAATACATTTTAAAATAATATATAGCGCAACGTGCAAAGCACGTGAGCCGTTCATCTGCTAAATCCAATGGTTGAGAACAGAGGGATTCGCTCCTACAGTACATCGCACCTGCCCAGCTGCCTCCACAATATTCTAGATCATCTCCCGTACTCACTTTTATTGGCTAGGTGTCCCCCTTACTCACGTGAGCCTTGTCGGGAAAAGAGACTTGTGGGTGACGCTCAGTGCGCCAGGTTGTGGCATGACCGAGATGGCCTGGTAGAGTGGCAGGAGGACGTGCCTAGGAGGAGAATTTAGAGTAAGGAAATAAAGCAAACTAATATACGGGCCAGCATGCGAAAAATCAAAAGGGAGGCTTGGCTACACACTAGCCTTTTATTTTGAACATTTAGAAATTATATTTAAATCTTAAATAAAATTTTAAAGATAGCCAATGGTGTATAAGACAAACATGCAAAATCTCAGTTCGAGTTACTTTGTATTTTAGGCTAAAAAATAACAAAATCTAATAAATTATATAGCGATAATTTGTCAGACTTTTTTATTTTGTGTACTACTGAATATGAAGTAGTTTGTATTGAGATTTTGGACGTTCATCGTATACATCATTGACGACCTATAGGAAAAAATATTCCCAGTTTTTGAAAACTCTTAAATATAATATTTGAGTATGTAAAAATAAAAGACTACTTGTAGCTCGGCCTCTATTTGTCCAGTCCCGTTGTCCAGCATGTACATATGTCATTGTATTTCAATTTTTAAAATCGTATCTCTATCACCAAATATTGGGATTGGTTACTAATTTCTATTTTATGATACTCCCTGCGACCACTATTACCTGCTCTAATATAGTGATAGATATGGTTATGTTATCTCCCTTCAATCTACTATATCATTGTTTTTATGGCCTTTTCCCTTGATCAAAATTAATCTATACGTGCATTGCACGTAGCAAACCTTCTTCAGAAAGTTGTGCATTTGAATTACTAGAGGCATATGACAAGTACACTGCTCGTCTCCATCGCAAAGAGAACTGGGATGATGCTCGGAACTGGGGCCCCTAAAATTTCCGTGGCCCAGTGAAATCCAGCCTGCCTAGTGCGTTCCTCACTTATATCTATTAATTTCCTACTTGGTAGCCGGGCTTTGTCCCGATTCTCCACCTCCTGTGGCCCAATAAACAACCAGCCAAACTCATGTATGAGTAGGGATATGGGCGGATCCAGCATGTAAGTCCCCACTCAAATTTTTATTTCTTTATAATTTACCTAGCTAAATAGTGGTTTGCCCTCACTTAGCAACAAATTTTGTCCTACTTAGCATGTCTTTGCCCCCCTAAACTTTTTTTCTGCGTCCGCCCATGAGTAGGGACATCTTGTACGTATCCCATATTTTCCAATCAGTAGTTCAAAAAAATCCCAATCGAATTGATTGATCCAGCGATCTAATTAGCCCGCCCGTCGCCAAGAATAACAACACCAACAACGGGTTGAAAGTGTGGCAATGCCCAACACCCTAGCTAGGCCCTAGCTAGCGCCGTTCTCTATCGCCCTGATCCTTGCGGGCCGACTTGGTCATTCCTCGGCACCATTGATAAATAATCTGTTGATCAAAGTTTTGCCCTTGAATCCCCTAGGACGATCAAGGTTTGGTCAATTGGCATTGTTTAATGTAGTTCTTGACAAGCCTAAAGTTCATGTAGGTATTTAAATTCAATTTTATATTAGTATTTTTTTGTTTATAAAGCATGAGTAATCATGTCTTCTAAAATAAAAATTATGAATTTGGTGCTTTAAACCTCAATAAGAGAAAAAAGACTAGTGCCATTTTCAGTAGAACATAGGTCATTTTATTTGATCTAGTGTTACTTTTTAGAATAATTAACATTTGATATATTTCAATATATTTAGCAAAACAACCCTGTATGAAGTTATATAGTAATGTAAAAGTACATTTTAGCTATTGTTGTTATTATGTGAAATTTTTCAAAGATTAGGACCCCGTTTTGCGTTTTACACTAGGGGTTTCGAATTTCTAGAGATGACCTGGTTGGTAGTGTACCTACCCCACCTACCATTGTTGAAGACCACAGCTGAATCATACACAAGGAACCTCTTTTCTGAATTTCAAGGGGAATTCAAGAGACAATTTAATTTGGCGTGCATTGAGCTTGTCCTAGGTGAATACACAAGACTAATCAAGCTTAGTGGGATAACATATCATAGCTAGCTGCTCGTCAATTAAATTTCTGCGAAGGATCTAGTACATCTGGTTTCGGTGATCATGAGAGAGTAGCATGTTATTTTTTGTAACAACCCAAGAATTATGACCGAATACGGGGTAGAGCTAGGACGTTTGTGCATTTGCATCTCAAAACGAGGGTATTTTTCACGCAATTAAAATAAAACATAGGGGGGTCGAAGTCTCTCTTATTCTGCGGAGTTAGTTTTAGTCACAGCTGAGAGCGATAGCTTTCAACATGAACTTTGTTGTTTCCGTTGTTTTGAGGGAAGGGTAGTTCGAAATTCATATTCATATCTTACAAAATGGAACTCAAGTAAATTCTGAATGAATTTGAATCCAAATTCAAACATGATAGGTTAATCTAGACCTAATAATAAAGGGAGCAAGGGTTCCATGGTTTGGTTCTTCCGTCAATTTATAATTTCATACATCGCGATGAGGTTTCCTTCGTGTGATCAAACGGGTGTAAGTCGTGTCTAGCCCGCCTGCTGTTACGTTCCTCGGCTGGAGATCTATGTACCTTGGCGCCAAGGCCTAGCCCAGCCGAGAGCCATCAGGTCTATCGGCTTGCAGCCAAGTTAGAAGTCGTGTCCTACTCGAATAGAACAAGACAAGGACTCAGTCGATCGCCTACTATAAACCTACGGGCAACGAACACTACAAGGCAATCCAAGCTCTCGTCGGGAGTTCGCCGCCCTCTCCCTCTCATCGGGAGGACGCTGCCCTCTCGTCGTTTTCTTGAATACGTCGGGAGGATGCCGCGCTCTTGCCATTCAAGTCCGATCCAAATCAAAATGATCTCCGTCATATATGTGTTCGGGCGTCCCTCATCAGCTCGTCACATTGAGAGAACGAGAGAGCATCGATTAATTAGATTTCCAGCAGAAAGCTCGGCGGAGAAACATGCAGCGATGATGGCTTGCTCCCACTGGCAGAGTCCCCGAGATCGCGTCCGGCTCGAAGCCTGGAACTCGCCAACGTCAAATGCTAGAAACTGGCGGAGTACGACAAGGCCGCGTCGGCACGATTCCAGGACATGCCGCGTCCGACTGCTGCAAGAGAAGTCGGAGACGTCCGGCGGACTGAAAAAGAGGCGGCGGAAAGGGAGTGCCCGGTGGCCTCTACTCCATCTCGAGGTCGTCGATGTGCAGATGTATCTGCCTCAAGAAGAAGATACACAACAACACAAAGAGGAGCATCAGTATAATTTCTCACCAGATTGCTACCGCATACTCAAAAATCAAAGGAGGGTATTTGAGCACTCTGCAGTAAGCTGTGCGTGTCCCGCTCCCGCATAACGTGATGCCCGAGCAGCACCTGAGCGGCGGCGCCATGGTTCTTGGGCTCCGACGGCCTGAGAAAGACTGTCGACCGGTCTCGCACAGGCGACAGAGATGGTTGACCACGACAAGCACGGGTGGTACTCAATGACGCCGACGCCGGCGCGCTAGGATCGTCGGGTCCGTCGTGGGGGTGGATGTCGCCGGAACCGGCGCGCTAGGATCGTCGAGTCCGTTGTGGGGGGTGGATGTGCGCCTGCCCGCCGTCACTAGGTTTGTTCCCGTCCTCTACTTAATCGACGAAGAGATGGTGGGCGAGACAGAGAGATGGTCGGGGTGATCTCAATTTGGCACGGTGGCATCTCTTGTCGCCGGTTCTTCCCGCAGGTGAGGCTTGGCATCGAGTGGAACAACACGGAGGCGCTGCTGGCAGGAGGTCGTCGGGGGCGGCACATCTGGGAAAGGGAGAGGACAGGGCACCTGGAAGGAGGTGGGGCGGCGCATCTGGGGACGTGACGGAGAGCTTGGGGCTGTTTGGTTGGGGCAGAGAGATGCTGCAGTGGTGCTCGCGTGCTGATGTGCCTAGAATCCTAGATTGCGTCGGAAGCTGTTGTTTGATACTTTGATCAGTGAAGATTATACAGCGAGATATAGATTATACGTAGACATAGGTTTCAGGTGGCATGGGAAGCTAGCTGATGCTATTATTAGCTCTACCGAATTTTGCTAGGGACGAGAGAAAATTTGACTGATATTTACAAAATGATTGCAGCAGCTGCTGTTGTTAGATATACAACAAAAATGACTGAATTTTGCTGGGTGATTGCTTGTAGTACTGAATTTTGTTAGATTTGTGTGCTTTCTGTTACTATACATCCTTGGCTGCATGCAGTGCAAGACATTTTGACAATCGCATGTGGTTCTCACTTGCTTCTATTTGCTGAAGTTTTGTGCTGCCAATGCAACATGTAAATAACGCAAGTTATATATATGGAACTTGTTTGCATTTTTTAAATTTGAATGTTAACTTAATCAAAATTTGGATTACTTAACTTTTGGTTAACTTAGAAATTATATTGATAGACGTAAAATATCTGAATTCAATCATGCGATTCACTGGAACGTTTGAGTTTTAGTACCTCCTGATGAAACGCTTGGCCTCAAAAACTAATCTACTTAAGATTAATCATGCTAGTTATTATGAATAGGAGAAAACATGACCACCTTCGTCGATGGTGGCACAACGGAGAGAAGTGTCAATGTGTCATGACATGATTTGTTATAGGGTTTGTGTTTTAGTTTCTCCCGATGCAACACACGGGCATATTTCCTAGTTCAAATAACATTTGAATACGAATGGCACCAAAGAATAATAAGAATCCAAATAGAGAAAATTACAATTTTTTGAATTATAGACAACAGTTACAAGGTCTTTACAATATTATTTGTACAAAGGAATAAATAAAAATTACAAAAAATGATGAAAGAATAAAACCCTAAACTAAACCTAGTCTGGTCTATTCTCTTTTCAATCATGTACGTGCAAAATAAAAAAAAGCAAAGCCAAGTGGCAATAAAAAAGAACTAAAATAGCAGTGATAAACATCATTGGATCAAGCCTATCCACACTAGCTCGGCTTGTAAAGATCTTAGCCATCGCCAGGACACCAAGGCAGGCACACAGCTTGCACACACATGCATTAGGAGAGTCACATGGGCAGATGTCAACACATCAACACAGTAACAACCCTATAAAAGTGAATAATGATCATCTCGTTTGGCTTTGCAAGCACACTCACCGAACACCACCGACCACTTCACAGTTCATCACCACATCATCAAGTTCACCCACATTTCATTCACCAAAAACCAATTAGAACATCACAACAACCACCATGGTCAAGTAGTGATCTTAGGAACTAGGTAGCAAGGAGGAGCAGACTTGCCACAAGAAACAGTATAACCATAATTTTCAGAAGAACAAACTACTCTTCAGAAGCATGTTGCTATATAGATCAAAGAAATCCAAGCATAGCATGCTACTGGTCCAAATGAACAAGGATCTATGCCAGAATACCTTTTACACACACACACACACACACACACACACACACACACACACACACACACACACACACACACACACACATACACACACACACACACACACATACACACACATAGGCATTTCATCATCCAGAGGGAAGGATTAGAGTGGTGAGTATCACCACTTGGCCTAAAAAATCAATTTCCATGGATTATCCTAGTCTAGCCATCTACAACACTCCAAGCAACGAGAGGGAGTAAATCCTTGTACATGACATCACAAGAATTTAATCAAACAACTCAAGCTAGTAGCACATGCATGAGTTGCTAGATTAGAATCTAATCCATAAACCTAGCTAAGCACACACACACACATACACAACACACACACATACACCCACCCACACGCACACAGACACACACACAGACACACATGCACCCATACACTCACACATACGCATACACGCACGCACATGCACACACACACACACATGCACATGCACACACACACACACACACACACACACACACACACATAGAGGAACAACTTGCCGGAGATAGGGAGAAGACCAAGGTCGACGACGATGGCATAGGGAGCAATGCAGCATTCGACCTACATCAAACTGCGACATAAAGCACATAACAAAGAAAGACCCCATCACCAAAGCACACAGAGAAACGCCTGTGAGGTCGCCACAGGGGAACACATCCGTCACAGAACCCGGGCCAGGGTTCGGGGTAGCTCGGAAAATCGAGGACGAGTGGAACAAATCCTTGATGTCAGAAGATGCAGTAGGCGGAGGCAGAGCGTCTGCGCCACACGGCGACGGTCGGGAGGGTTGGGGCTCGTAAAAAATTGAGCGGCGACGACAGAGCCGTGGGAGCAGATAGGAGATTAGGGTTTAGACGTGCATGGTCTGACCCGCTAGGTCGGGTTAGACCGGCTAGTTCAACCTAACCCGAAAGGGTTGGTCTTACTGGTGGGCTAGGGGCAAATTGGTAATTTGCCAATTGTCAAACTCAATTAAATCCTAAAAATAGTTAGAAAATGTCCAAAAATAAAATAAAATTATGAACATGTAAAACTTATTACTCTGAATAAGAATCTGATTTTTAGTTTACTTTTTGGAAAATTCTTTGAAAAACTAAAATTCCTTAATTTTAAATCCACTTACTATTAAAAATATTTTTTGCTAATAATTAGAATTGTGAGAAATCTCTGAAAAAACTGAAATTAACATTTGGACCAAATATTTATTAATTTTGGAAATTCATTTAAGATAATATAGCCATTACTCTTAAATGAATTTAAATCTACAACCGGCGGACCTATATAGGGCGAGGCGCTATAAGAGTAAGTACAATAAGGTCTAGTCAGCTGGCTATAAAAACTAAAATATTATATTTTAGATGAGTTGGATGAGAGAGAAGATGAGAGAGAAGAGAAGTGAGCTCTCATGCAAGAGCTAGCTCTTGCATGTGCTCCTAGGTATATTGTGAGAGTGTCAAGTGGGCTATACATTCATAAAGTAGTAGTCTCTTATAGCTAATTATTGTACATGTTAACTATAAGCTAGCTATAGATGACTTGCCAATGGCTTATAGCTAGCTGATGACTCTACTATTGTTCTTGCTCTAAAAACATTCCTCAAATTCCGGGTGCCTTCTTACTGGCCGGCCGCGCGGTGCCTATCCCAATTCCCGCTCGCCTTCTTTCCGGCCGCCGGCAGCCACGTCCGCCGGCAGCCACATCCGCCTCCTTCCGCCACCAGTCGCGTGCACCTCCTGCCGCCGGCGAGCCTCCGTGCCTCCTCCTCGAACTCCAGCGCGGCACCGACAGCATACGGAGCCCCTGCCGACCTCCTGCGCCTCACCGGCGAGGCACCACTCTCCTTTCCATAGCTCCAGGCCGTCCTGACCAAACTCGCGCGCTGCTCCAGGCAAGCGCCCGCCCCGTTCCTTGCTGTGGCCCTGGTCTGGCGCGGTCGCTGTGAGTCCCGCCTAGAACTTCAAAAATCTGCCCGCCTAGGCCGGTAATGGGGAACGCAGCCGGACCAAATCCTCAGACTCCTGCGCGTGTTATTAGGCCGCTCCCTGATTCAATGAAGTTATACTGCCGCCTTGTGCTTCATCTCTCTTTTTCTTGTACATGCGTTCGGGATCACTCCGCTCCGCGGACGCGCTCCAGAAGCGAACGGAGCGCAAGCACTAATTACTGGAGTTGATTAAACCCAGCTCCGCACGCTCCTCTATGAATTGGCTGAGCGGAGCGGAGCGAAGAGTTTCTGAACAGGCTCTTAGTTTCTCCGCTCCGCTGTGCTGTTGCAGTGTCGATTGCTAGCAGAAATGAAGAGACAAAATAATGGAGCAGCTCCGTGAGAAGATAAGGTGTAACGTGTGGTGTAGAAAAAAGCAACATTGATTTTAGTAGGACCCGCTATCAGTGGAGGCGATCACGCACCCTCACTTTCTTTCTCCTATGTCGCTCCCGCGAGCGACCAGGGAAACCCTAGCGCTGCCATCTCAGCCCCCACCCCTTCGTTCTCCTCTCTCGCCACTGTCATAGGGCGCGACCAGGCAAAGGCTGGCCAGCGTCGGCGGCGGCGGGGATCCCTCACCCCTCACGCGACAGGATCTGGCGTGGGCCGGTGCCGTCGCTATGGGGCACTCAAAGGCGCGGGATGGAGTGGCGCGGCCAAGTCCGACCATGGCAACGCGGGAGATCCTGGCGGCGTGGTGGACTGCGCAGCGGCGGTGCGCGCCCGACCTGATGGAGGGCGGCGAGGGCCGGGGGCAGTGTGGTCATGTTTGGTGGCGGACGCAGAGTTTCTTGCGGGAAGAGGGGCTGGTGAGGGACGCAGCGGCCTGGACCGCTCTGCGCGGTGGCGCGGCGTTCGCCGGAGACCAGCCGTGCAGCCCTGATCTGGGTCACACGTGGCTCGTTCTGGGTCCGTTCTTGCCCGATCTAGGTCATGAGGACCTCGTCTGCTGTTGCATCTCGCCGGCCCTTGGGGTCACGGCTTGCTGTGCAACGATGGTGGATTCTGACTCTTCTGTCGTTAGTGCGCCTGCCGATCCTTCTGCGGTGGAGGTTGACCTTCTTCGTCGGGGCCTGCTCGTCCGCATCGAAGAATAAAGGTGGCTGTCCTAGGATCCCTCTCACGCTATGATGAAGGTCTGCTTGTTGCATGTCTTTATTGATCTGGCCGGAGTGTCAAGTTCCGGAAGAATCCATCTGCGAACTCCAAATGGACGACATGCCTGGAGATTGCAGGATCGGATGGGTTTTCGTCGCTCGCAACCATGTTTTTTCTGACCGTTTGGTTTCAGAGGGAGCGATGCGAAGCTCTGCAGACTATTTCCATCATGGGACATATCTTAGTTCTATGGTGATGTCAGTCGCGGAGAATGGCATGGAAGCCGAGATCTGAGGACTAGTATTGGTGGTTCGAGTTATGGTGGTGTTGAGGTTTTGGCTTGGTGTTTCTTGACTTGGAGCAGCGGCATTGGCAAGTGGGGGCGACAGCAGAGGAGAAATTCAGTGTCTAAACTAGCAGGGTGAAAATCCAAGGTCTGACATTAATTGGTTGTGCCTGACAATGGTCTTGTTGAAGGTATTGTTTTGTGTGCGGACTATCTCCTAGGTGAAAACCTATGATCGATGATTAGGGCGATGACGGTGCGTATGCACTGTTCCCTTCTTGAAGACGTCGCTTTTAGGGAAGATGGATTTCTGGTGCTGTCTTGGTGGTGTGTGGTCTGCTGCTACAAGTTGTAGATCACTATAGCGAGACTTTTCTTTTATTTATTTCTTCTTTCTTTTTTAGCTGTGTGCATCCGTATTGCCACTAGGGCACTACGTTGTTGCAGAGGGCGGGTGTAATTAGTATCTTCTTGATATTAATAAATTCTCTTTATCGAAAAAAGGACCCGCTATCAGTAACATTTAATTCCTTGGCATGAGGAAAATGGATAGCTCCAATAGGAGTTTGTATTTCAATTTAATTTACTGCTAGCATAAATAAGCAATGGTCTAACAAAACATTGATCTGTCTTCCACATATTCTACCAAAAAATAAGGAAAATCTAAATTGCAATAAAATTGTGCCACCCGACTTTGGAAAGTGCACACATGACTTTGGACAGTACATGCACGAACTCTGAAAAGTTTATATGTTCTACTGGAGGCAGTTTAGAAGCGCTTACAAGGCAAGTACGACGAAAAATAACAAAATAATACGTAGGCAGTTCAGTTGTGCTTATAACAAAGTACATGCATAGTATGGCGGGCAGTTCAACTGCGTCAATGTGGGCAGTTCAGGAGCGTGAGTGGGGAAAGTTCAGGCACATCAAACCCGGCAGTTCACCTCGAACATGCTAGAATTCTTATTTAAATCGGATAAATTTTTTACAATCACGGATAGTTTAGGAGCGAGAGTGGGGGAAGTTCAGACGTACCAAACACGGCAGTTCACCTCGAACATGCTACAATTTTTATTTAAATCGAATTTAATTTTTATCACTACGGGCAGTTCAAGAGCATGCGTGGGGGAAGTGTAGGCGCACCAAACGCGACAGTTCACATCGAACATGCTAGAATTTTTATTTAAATCAAATTTATTTTTTACCACTATGGACAGATTAGGAGCGCGAGTGAGGGAAGTTCAGACGCACCGGCAGTTCAGCTCAAACATGCTAATTTTTTTATTTAAATAAGATTAATTTTTACCACCAAGGGCAGTTCAAGAGCGTGAGTGGGGGAAATTCAAGGGCACCAAACATGGCAGTTCATCTCGAACATGCTATACTTTTTATTTAAATCAGCTGGGCAGTTCAGGTGCGTTTCCAGAGGCAGTTCAGGTGTTTAGAAGAGGAGCAGACAAGCAGTTCAAGGGAGTTTACAAGGAAAATACACATGGTAAATCTATCAAGACATAGTAAAAAGCGGGCAGTTCAGTTGCACTTACGAGGAAAGTTCATGTATTAACTATGGACAGTATAGGAAGGCGACTCCACGCAGTTTAGGTGCGCTTCGCAAGGCAGTTCGGGTGCTTATAAATGGCAGTTCAGGTGCGCATACGAGGGAAGTACATGCGGTGACCAGAGGCAGTTCATGTGCACTAACGCAGCGGTTCAGACAACGTGACTTGTGCACATGACTCAGGGCAGTTCAGGTGCACTAACGAGGCAGTTCAGAAATGCAACTCTGGGAAGTTCAGATATACAAAACGCAACAGTTCACCTTGAACACGCTAGAATTTTTGCTTTTGTTGGATTTATTTGTTACCACGATGGAAATTTTTCTTTATACTTAGGGAAAGTTCACTTTGAACAAGAGGGAAGTTCGATTGGAACAAACTAAAAAGTTACTTTTTGTCAAAATTCAATATGATCAAAGAAGAAGTTCTGTTACACATCTCGAGAAGTTCAGCTGCATGTAAGAAGCAGTTCAAGTACTCCAGTTTTTCCAAACGGAAATCCTACTCAATAAAATCATTTTTGTAAGTCCCGGTTACACAAGTAAACCATAAAGATACTTAATATACAATAATATGAGTCTACTTTCACTTGTACATGGCGTCATTCCCCACTCAACCATCGCGAAATCACTGATTAACATATTTAAAACTGCTTTCGAGCACCTAAATTATGCATGGGGGAAGTACATGTGGTGACTAGAGGCAGCTCAGGTGTGCATACAAGGGAAGTACATGCGGTGACCAGAAGCAGTTCAGGTGCACTAACGCAGCAGATGAGAGAACGTGACTTGTGCACATGACTCAGGGCAGTTTAGGTGCACTAATGAGGCAGTTCAGGAACACAACTCTGGGAAGTTCTGCTGCGCTAAACGCAATAATTCACCTCGAACACGCTAGGATTTTCACTTTTGTTAGATTTCTTTGTTACCATGAGCGAAAGTTCACTTTGAACAAGAGAAAAGTTCAATTGCAACAAACTAAAATGTTATTTTTTGTCAAAGTTCATTTTGATAAAACATAAGTTCAGTTACACATTCCGAAAAGTTCATGTGCATGTGAGAAGCAGTTCAAATACTCTGTTTTTTCAAACGGAAATTCTACTCATTAAAATCGTTTCTATTATTTCCGATTGCATAAGTAAGCCATATAAATACTTAATATATAATGATGTGAGTCTAATTTCACTCGTACATGGCGTCATGCCCCACTTAACCACCATAGCCATGCCAAATTAAAATCGCTCCATCTATCGGTGTTGTTTCCATTGTTTACTATTCTTAAAAATAATTCATAAATCAAGCAAAATTTAAAAATATGACCTTGACAAAAAAGTTGCGCAATTTGAATATCTTTCCAATGGTATATCATTTACTTCATTCTGATAAGTATTTTAGAAATAATTGCAAAAATACTGCATGCGAAATCGAGAATTCCAGAAATCCGAATCAACTATATTCAAATCTGCTCTTAAATAGTAAGAAATCCACAAAAATGATCAACATGAAAAAGTTGCACATGATCAATAGCTTTCTAATGAAATACCATTTGCATCAATTGGATAAACAGTTTGAAAATTCTTATCAAAATACTCTCCATAAAATAGAAAATCCACAAAATCATTGTTTAGCATATTTAAAATTACTTTTAAATGATCCAAAATTTAGAAAAAAAATTAGGATGAATAAGTTTTGCAATTTCCTTACGAATCCAACGGTATATCGTATGCATCGTTTTGATGAATGGTATGAAAACAGCGACAAAAAAACTGACCAAAAATATGAATAGACGCAAAAACCTGATTATAATTTTTAGAATAACTATAAAAAAGTACCAAATTTCGGAACACTACCAAATTAAATGTTTCGCAATTTGATAAGATTTCCAATGGTATATCATTTGCACAAATCCGATAAGCGATTCAAAAACTATAATCAAAACACGTAGATCACATATACTATAGCGAGAAGTTTATGTGCGCTTATGAGGGAAGTACATGAGGTGACCAGAGGCAGTTTAGGTGCACTAACCCGACAGTTCAGAGAACGTGACTTGTGAGCATAACTCAGGCAGTTCAGGTGAACTAACGAGGCAGTTCAGGAACGCAACTCTAAGAAGTTCGGATGCACTAAACGCATCAATTCACCTTGAACACGCTAAATTTTTCACTTTTGTTGGATTTCTTTTTTACCACGGTGGAAATTTTTGTTTATATTAAGTGAAAGTTTACTTTGAACAAGAGGAAAGTTTGATTGCAACAAATTTAAAAGTTAAATTTTATCAAAATTCAATTTGATCATAACAGAAGTTCAGTTACACATCCAAAGCTGTTCAGCTGCATGTGAGAAGAAGTTCAAGTATTCTGTTTTTTTTGGAGCGGAAATCCTAGTCATTAAAATTGTTTCTATATGTCCCGGTTGCATAAGTAAACTATATAAATACTTAATATACAATGATATGAGTCTACTTTCACCTGGCGTCATGCCCCACTCAACCACCATAGTCATGCCAAATTCAAATCGCTCGCATATCGGTGTAGTTTATATTGTTTACTATTCTTTAAAATGATTCCTAAATCGTGCAAAATTTGAAAACATTACCTTGACAAAAAAGTTGCACACTTTAAATATATTTCAAACGGTGTATCATTTACTTCGTTCCGATAAGTCGTTTAGAAGTAATTGCAAAAACAATGCATGCAAAATTGAGAAATTCAGAAATCTGAATCACCTATATTCAAAACTGCTCACAAACGGAAAAAAATCCGCAAAAATGATCAACATGAAAAAGTTGCGCCTAATCTATAGCTTTCTAATGCCATATTATTTGCATCCATCGGATAAACTGTTTGAAAATGCCAAGCAAAAAACTGTCCGCAAAATAGAAAATCCACGAAATCGTTGTTTACCATATTTAAAATTACTTTTAAACCATCCAGAATTTCAGAAAATACTTAAGATCAATAAGTTTCGCAATTTCATTACGAATCCAACGGTATATCATATGCATCATTTCGATAAACGGTATAAAAATCGTTACAAAAATACTCTCTGAAAATATAAATAGACACGGAAATCTGATTAGTAGTTTTTGAAATAACTTTAAAAATATGCAGAATTTCGGAAAACTTCCAAAACAGAAAAGTTTCGAAATTTGATAAGCTTTCCAACGGTGTATTATTTGCATAAAACCGATGAACAATTAAAAAACTATAATCAAAACACGTAGATTGTATGTACGATAGCGAGAAGTTCAAGAGTGTTTAGCATCTACTATAGCGAGCAGTTCAAGCGCGTGTACAAGAAAGTTCAGAATTTGTTGTAGATCCTTAATCTACAACCGGTTGTAGAATAGCTGGGCTATATATATTCATAATAATTAAAATGTTGGATATATAAAGCTAAATAATAACAACACAGAACATGGGAAATTAGAAATACACACTACTTCAAAGCATGCATCATTGCATAATTTAGATCTTTAACATTGTCCTTATTGGACAATGATGTTATTTTCTGGGACCTGAGGTCCCGGGTCAATCGAAAGCATCTAAAGCTAGTGGCACAACTTATCGGGAAGCCTACCTTTCTCCTTCGCATGTGATGCAGGTCGACGGTGATGGAGATCAGACCTCAACAAACAAGGCTCATGTTAAAGATGTTGGAGCTGCCTCACGCAACTCCACTTCTTTTCTCTCTGTACACTCTCTCATGAACACACACATGTAGAAACTCTACACACACATACACCAAGAAGAACTCTAAGGGTTTGCCCATAGCACTCTCCCTTGGGAATAAGGACTACATTTTGTTGGTGTCCTCACGGCTGCATTTCTTTTTCTCTTTATTTCTCTCGTATAGCAAACTAGAGTACATGCAATTGGTTGTTTGCCTCAACTAAACTCACGCCTCACCACTCCTTCACTAACTATCTTATCCTAAAACCATGTATCACATGTAGTGACGCACACAAGACCCGACCAACATGCTTTTTTTTCGAAATGGGGTTTCCTCGGCCTCTGCATCAATTGATGCACACAACCATTTCTTACTAAAATGAAATATTCGGTTTAGGTCACCGCAAGGTCATAATACAAACTTTAGTCATCAGCTAAGGATGCCATGGTAATCAGCCGACGGAGAATAGAATACAAAGTAGTACTACACATTTGTATCCTATTAGAATGCCGCCAGCCACCCTGGATGTAGATAGCCTGTACGACCGCCATCAGTCGTGTGCATCCAGAATCCATATATCCCTGTTGGTCTTCTGGAAGTAGGTGTGCCCAAGTAGTGATCCAGTGTGTAGCTTTGTTGATAACCTGCAAAAAAGGAGAACAATTTGCATTGTTAAAAATAATATCGTTACGACAATTACAAATTGCCCAAATTAGAGCACAACCACCAATTCTTATTCGTGCTTTGGATGCTTTGTCTATCCCATTGAACCATTTGCCAAACATGTTCTTAATATTGGCAGGTGGTGGCATATTGATACGTCTCAAACGTATCTATAATTTTTGATGCTCCATGCTTGTTCTTGCACCATTTGCTTTGTGTTTTGTTACACTTCGTGGCGTTTTTATGCATTTTCCGGAACTAACCTACTAACAAGATGCCACAGTGCTAGTTCCCTGTTTTCTGCTATTTTTGTGTTTCAGAAAAGTTACATAGGAAATATTCTCAGAATTGGACGAAACGAAAGCCGAACCTCCTATTTTTACCGAAGCGTCGCGAAGACCAAAGATGAGACGGAGGGGGGCCAGGAGCCAGGCTCACCACTAGGGGGCGCGGCCCAGCCCCTGGCCGCGCTCACCTATGGTGAGGCCACCCTAGTGGCCCTCTGACGATGCCCCTCCGCCTATAAAAAGCCTTCCGAAGGAAAACCCTAAAACAATCGGCGTTTTTCCCAGAATAGTTCCGCAGCACCGCCGCCATCGAAGACAAATTTCAGGGGACAGAAGTCTCTGTTCCGGCACCCTATGATGGTGCCAAGTTGATGAAGTAAATAACCGGCCAGTTGGGAACCCCAAGAGGAAGGTGTGATGAGTATAGTAGCTTGTTTTCCCTCAGTTAAGAAACCAAGGTTTAATCGTTCAGGAGAAGAGCAGACAATTACGACAAAAGGTGATGCTTGCTAGTTTGCGACAACTTCGGACAATTTATATATGGCGCCTCGTCCAAGCTTTGCTTGCTAGCTGCAACGCGGAACCTGCACACAACACAACCAAGTACTTTGTTCCCAACTTGCGATGAGGTTGTCAATCTCACCGGTTTGCTTGAAACAAAGGTTATGAGCGTATCGAGTGAAAAACAGTAGAGTATGCGAGTAAAGTAAACAGTGCGAGTAAAGTAAACAGGTGATAGCAATATGATGGAAATAGGACCGGGGTCCACAGTTCACTAGTGGTGTCTCTCCATAAGATAAATAACACATGCTGGGTAAACAAACTACAGTTGCGCAATTGATAGAATAAAGATAAACGTGATATGTCAAGAAGATCACTATGAGATTTACTCTGGGCATTACAACAAAATACATAGACCGCCATCCAACTGCATCTATAACTAATAATCCACTTGTGGCGAATCAATCCGAGAACTCCACAAGTATTAAGTTGCGAACAACAGATAATTGCATTAAGCAAAGTGTGTAATGTAAACAAAGCATATGCCCTTGAGCATATGAATGTTGTTTTCTCCCTAGTAGCAACAGCACATCTACAACCTTAGAGGTTTCTGTCACTCCCCCAGGTTAAATAGAGGCATGAACCCACTATCGAGCATAAATACCCCCTCTTGGAGTCACTATCAACTACTCGGCCAAGATAGCTACTAACAACGGAGAGCATGCAAGATCATAAACAACATAGAGATAACATAAGATATAATTCAGTATAGCAACTCAATCATAACACCAATATTCATCGGATCCCAACAAACCAAACATGTAGAATTACATAACGGTGATCTCAATCATGTAGGGCAGCTCATGAGATCTAAACATCAAGCACATGGTGGAGAAGATAACCATCTAGCTACTGCTATGGACCCATAGTCCAAGGTAGACTACTCACTCATTGCTCCGGAGGCAAGCATGGCGATGAAGAAGACCTCCGGTGGCGATTCCCCTCTCCGGCAGGGTGCCGGGAAGAGCTTCTGGACCCTCCCGATCTTCGGGTCGACGGTGGCGGCGGATCGCGATGTGTTCTGGAAAAGTGATCGGGTACTTAGGTTTTTCCCGTCGGGGGGTCTTTATAGGCGAAGGGGCGATGTCAGAGGTGGAGCCAGGTGGCCTCACACCAGGGTGGCGCGGGCCAGGCCCTGGCCGCGCCGGCCTGGCGTGTGGAGCCCCTCTGGCTTCCCTCCTACTCTCCTTCGGATCTCTGGAAGCTCCCGGACAAAATAAGACTTCAGGAACTTGTTTCGTCCAATTCCGAGAATATTTCCTGTGTATCACTTCTGAAACACAAAAACAGCAGAAAACAGGGAACTAGCACTGTGGCAACTTGTTAATAGGTTAGTTCCGGAAAATGCGTAAAAGTGCCACGAAGTGTAACGAAAGAGTAGGCAAATGGTGTAAAAACAAGCATGGAGCATCAAAAATTATAGATACGTTGGAGACGTATCAAGCATCGCCAAGCTTAACTCCTGCTCATCCTCGAGTAGGTAAGTGATAACAAAAGAATAATTTTTGAGGTGACATGCACCTACACAATCTTGATCATATATGTAAGCATTTGTGAGCTGGGATCATAAGAACTTAAAACATGGGCATGAAAGATATAATCTTGACAATAGGAACTTAGCAACCATGTTGTAATCATGCAAATGAACACAAACAAAAGATCATGAAAATGAAACAATGAAAGTCAAATGTGTGTTAAAATCATAAGGAAAAACATACAAATGGTTTTCAGCTTGTCCTTCAAAGAGAGCAAAACATAAATGCATAGGACACCTTCAAGTTTAAGAGGGCGACTAGATACAAATAATTTAAGAACAAGTGAAACCAACAATATGAATCAATCAATGAACTTTGGGACAATGCATATTACACTAAGAATGACAACTATGCTCTCTTAATGGTGCATAAAGATAGAAGGTGGTGACTCAACATGAAAGTAAAAGAAAGGCCCTTCGCAGAGGGAAGCAGTGATTGCAAGTTTTATAACCTTCAAAAATTATGGTACTTACCGGCTTTGAGCTCTCCTTGCCCCCATCATAAGCATCTTGAATGGTTAAAGTTAATGCGAGAACAATTATGATGCATATGCTTGACAAATCATAAGTTGAAAACCTCGTGTCCCGTGAATACGAGTACCCAAACCTCATGCTACTTACTTAGAGTCCCAAGCAAGGCTCTTGTCATTGTAAATATATGCATATCATTGAGAACCGCCAATGGGGTACCTCCGTGCCCGATGACATGGAACAAGCCCACATCAAAATGACAGGACAAGCAGACAATGAACACCTCGACATCTCTTTTATTTGCCATTTGTTTAGCTTTTTATTGTGAGATGCGTCGTCGAATGTTCACCATGGGTATGCTGCAAATTTCCACCATGAATTATGCATGGCTTAGATTAGCGGCCCGGCGTTTCCCTAACACATATACAAACTCCATGATCCCCACAAGATTCCCAATTCATTTCACACCGCGGGAATCTATAAACAAAAGATCACGATATCAACTCAAATAAGAAGTGCAATATTGAAAGCTTGCCCATGACTGCATGGCTGGGCTAGTCTCCAACTTACAACTTGCAAGCATAACAACCCAACATAAGAGACCACAATGTCAAATTTTTAAGAATAGGAAAAAGTAAAGTGTGCCTTCTGGTTCGTGAGAGCTTTACTGACCGAATTTCGCATAACACTGGTAAGAGTTTAATTTGAAGAGAAAATAAAAGCAAGTCAAATTTACTTGGAATAGCAAATTGCTAGTAGGTATGTATGGTGGACACTTTGAAAAACTTGGTTTTTAGGAGTTGGATGCACGAGTAGAGCTCATACTCAGTACAAGGCGAGGGCTAGCAAAAGACTGGGAGCGACCAACTAAGAGAGCAATAATGGCCATAATCATGCAAAGCGACAAAGCGACATTAAAAGAAGCATAAGATGGCATCAAAAGTCGAAAACTAAATGATCATAGAGGCTATTGGCGACTTTGTAAGAGTCTAACATGTGTGAGCATGCGCCAACTCAATCCAAATAAAGCATCAAGGAGAAAACCAAAATAATGCTTCCAAATAATTAGAAACAACGCATGATTTTTTCAAAGGCTCATTAAGCAATCTCTGTTATTTGAGACAAGTCATGCTACAGCAAAACCACTAAGCATACCATCAAAAAGACATCAAGCATGACATGAAAAAGCCTAAGCCGCAGTCTACACAAGCTCCTTCTTGTACCACTTTTTTGCATAAAGCTTTTTCTCTTTTCCAACACCATTTGAAAATTTTAAAGACACCTCTTTTGATGAAAACCAATAAAGATCAGAGGCAAAAATACACCTTTATGAAAAGATATGACAAGGTCTGAACGCAAATCAAGGCGAAAAACGAAAACTAAAAGCAGTAGCGGAAAAAGAAGAACACCCGGTGAAATTGTAAGAATGAAAAATGGAGTGTTCTTGGCAAATGAAAACGAGTACATCTCCTCCAAAGGAAATTTGTTGGGGTCCAACCATTTATTGC
This sequence comes from Dactylis glomerata, assembly GCA_007115705.1. Taxonomy (NCBI): domain Eukaryota; kingdom Viridiplantae; phylum Streptophyta; class Magnoliopsida; order Poales; family Poaceae; genus Dactylis; species Dactylis glomerata. The sequence goes on along the minus strand of QXEO01002106.1, from coordinate 677,788 downwards.
AGCAAACAAAACTAAGCTAAATAAGAAAACTAAAACAACTGACGCTCCAAGAAAAACACATAGTGCATGAAGCAATAAAAATATAGTGTCTTGAAAGGTGACCTGATTTTTGCCGATGAAGAAGGGGTGCCTCGGGGGCATCCCCAAGCTTTGACGCTTGTACTTCTTGGATATTTCTTGGGGTGTTGCATGGGCATCCCCAAGCTTGAGCTTTTGTCCATTCTTCAACTCATCTCATCATTCTCCAATCCCTACACTTGAAAACTTCCTTCATACAAAACTAAACATAATTCTATTAGCAACATTAGTGTAGCATAACATATAATCAACCTCTTTTTGCTTCAGGTTTCAACTCAAAACCACCACATATAAAGCAAATACTACTGTAGCAACTTCCCCAAAAGTTCCGTGACCAAAAGAACTCAAAAGAAAGCGATAAAGCGGCAAACACAAATATTGGCAGAAATCTGTCAAAACAGAACAGCTGACAAAGGTCGAATTTTTGAGGGGTTTTCTGTTGCTCAAATCAAAAAGTGTTAAACTAACGAAAGTTTGGATATAACCTGGGGCATATGCACAAGAAATCGCAGGTCCAAAAAATATACAGAGAATTTATACGAATTTTTACGGTGCAGCACCGAAAACAGTTTCAGGACAGCAACATCCCCAAATCTTTACCTCACTCAAATTAGAGGCTTCTCTTGGCACAAAAACAAAATAAACAAGATAAGGAGCGGTTATTACAGTAGTAATGACTTCCAAGACTCAAATAAAAGAAAAAGTACTGAAAATAAAACATTGGGTTATCTCCCAAGAGTGCTTTTCTTTAACGCCTTTGAGCTAGGCGCAGAAAATTGCGAATCAAGTAACATCAAGTGATGAAGCATCACTTACCTCAGTAAGCACTTTGGAAGTTCCCGAAGATGATTCAACCTGCAACTCACCCATAGTGGAACTAAGAGTCTTACCAATTTTAAGAACATGTTGAGTTTTAAGCGCAGAAACCTTGGGAACATACATAAATTTTTGCTCTTTTCCAACAAACACTTTCTCTTTCTTAAATTTAAGAGAAGAGAAGATTAAGCTAAGAGTTTCCATAGACTCCTCTAGTTTACCAATCCTTAAGTTTTGATTATCAAGAGTAGTGCTAGCCTCTAAAATGGTGATTCTCTTACCAATATTTTCTATTAATTTACTAACTCAGCTAGCATTTCCTAGGATACTTGGCAAACTTTTCTCTAAAGAGCTGAGCCTTTCTACCACCTCCTCCAAGGTGGTCTCAGTTTTAGCAACATGAATAGGTGGTATTCCCACTAAACTTTCAATTATAGTGCATGCTTCTCCAGCGGGAGTACCCAGAAAATTACCTCCTGCAAGAGTATCGAGAACATACCTATTCCAACTAGATATACCAACATAAAAATTTCTAAGGAGGATCGTGGTAGAGTGCTTTTTGGTACACCTATGATGAGCATTGTTAATACGATACCAAGCATCTTTTAAACTTTCTCCCCCTTGTTGCTTAAAACTATGAACTTCTACTTCAGGATTACTCATTTTAGCAAAACTAAAAGCAAACAAGTAAAAACAACTACCAAGGATTCTAATTTTTTTTTGGGTTTTTGATATAAAACGATGCAGGTAAAATAAATAAAGTAAAGCAAAACAATAACAAAGTAAAGGATGTGCATGCAAAAAACTCCCCTCGCAGAAGTCTTCCACTCTTCCCCGGCAATGGCGCCAGAAAAGAAGCTTGATGGTGCCAAGTTGATGAAGTAAATAACCGGCCAGTTGGGAACCCCAAGAGGAAGGTGTGATGAGTATAGCAGCTTGTTTTCCCTCAGTTAAGAAACCAAGGTTTAATCGTTCAGGAGAAGAGCAGACAATTACGACTGAAGGTGATGCTTGCTAGTTTGCGACAACTTTGGACAATTTATATATGGCGCCTCGTCCAAGCTTTGCTTGCTAGCTGCAACGCGGAACCTGCACACAACACAACCAAGTACTTTGTTCCCAACTTGCGATGAGGTTGTCAATCTCACCGGTTTGCTTGAAACAAAGGTTATGAGCGTATCGAGTGGAAAACAGTAGAGTATGCGAGTAAAGTAAACAGTGCGAGTAAAGTAAACAGGTGATAGCAATATGATGGAAATAGGACCGGGGTCCACAGTTCACTAGTGGTGTCTCTCCATAAGATAAATAACACATGCTGGGTAAACAAATTACAGTTGGGCAATTGATAGAATAAAGATAAACGTCATATGTCAAGAAGATCACTATGAGATTTACTCTGGGCATTACAACAAAATACATAGACCGCCATCCAACTGCATCTATGACTAATAATCCACTTGTGGCGAATCAATCCGAGAACTCCACAAGTATTAAGTTGCGAACAACAGATAATTGCATTAAGCAAAGTGTGTAATGTAAACAAAGCATATGCCCTTGAGCATATGAATGTTGTTTTCTCCCTAGTAGCAATAGCACATCTACAACCTTAGAGGTTTCTGTCACTCCCCCAGGTTAAATAGAGGCATGAACCCACTATCGAGCATAAATACCCCCTCTTGGAGTCACTAGCAACTAGTCGGCCAAGATAGCTACTAACAACGGAGAGCATGCAAGATCATAAACAACATAGAGATAGCATAAGATATAATTCAGTATAGCAACTCAATCATAACACCAATATTCATCAGATCCCAACAAACCAAACATGTAGAATTACATAACGGTGATCTCAATCATGTAGGGCAGCTCATGAGATCTAAACATGAAGCACATGGTGGAGAAGACAACCATCTAACTACTGCTATGGACCCATAGTCCAAGGTAGACTACTCACTCATCGCTCCGGAGGCAAGCATGGCGATGAAGAAGACCTCCGGTGGCGATTCCCCTCTCCGGCAGGGTGCCGGGAAGAGCTTCTGGACCCTCCCGATCTTCGGGTCGACGGCGGCGGTGGATCGCGATGTGTTCTGGAAAAGTGATCGGGTACTTAGGTTTTTCCCGTCGGGGGGTCTTTATAGGCGAAGGGGCGATGTCAGAGGTGGAGCCAGGTGGCCTCACACCAGGGCGGCACGGGCCAGGCCCTGGCCGCGTCGGCCTGGCGTGTGGGGCCCCTCTGGCTCCCCTCCTACTCTCCTTCGGATCTCTTGAAGCTCCCGGACAAAATAAGACTTCAGGAACTTGTTTCGTCCAATTCCGAGAATATTTCCTGTGTATCACTTCTGAAACACAAAAACAGCAGAAAACAGGGAATTGGCACTATGGCAACTTGTTAATAGGTTAGTTCCGGAAAATGCATAAAAGTGCCACGAAGTGTAATGAAAGAGTAGGCAAATGGTGTAAAAACAAGCATGGAGCATCAAAAATTATAGATACGTTGGAGACGTATCAAGCATCCCCAAGCTTAACTCCTGCTCGTCCTCGAGTAGGTAAGTGATAACAAAAGAATAATTTTTAAGGTGACATGCACCTACACAATCTTGATCATATATGTAATCATTTGTGAGCTGGGATCATAAGAACTGAAAACATGGGCATGAAAGATATAATCTTGACAATAGGAACTTAGCAACCATGTTGTAATCATGCAAATGAACACAAACAAAAGATCATGAAAATGAAACAATGAAAGTCAAACATGTGTTCAGATCATAAGGAAAAACATACAAATGGTTTTCAGCTTGTCCTTCAAAGAGAGCAAAACATAAATGCATAGGACACCTTCAAGTTTAAGAGGGCGACTAGATACAAATAATTTAAGAACAAGTGAAACCAACAATATGAATCAATCAATGAACTTTGGGACAATGCATATTACACTAAGAATGACAACTATGCTCTCTTAATGGTGCATAAAGATAGAAGGTGGTGACTCAACATGAAAGTAAAAGAAAGGCCCTTCGCAGAGGGAAGCAATGATTGCAAGTTTTATAACCTTCAAAAATTATGGTACTTACCGGCTTTGAGCTCTCATTGCCCCCATCATAAGCATCTTGAATGGTTAAAGTTAATGCGATAACAATTATGATGCATATGCTTGACAAATCATAAGTTGAAAACCTCGTGTCCCGTGAATACGAGTACCCAAACCTCATGCTACTTTACTTAGAGTCCCAAGCAAGGCTCTTGTCATTGTAAATATATGCATATCATTGAGAACCGCCAATGGGGTACCTCCGTGCCCGATGACATGGAACAAGCCCACATCAAAATGACAGGACAAGCAGACAATGAACACCTCGACATCTCTTTTATTTGCCATTTGTTTAGCTTTTTATTGTGAGATGCGTCGTCGAATGTTCACCATGGGTATGCTGCAAATTTCCACCATGAATTATGCATGGCTTAGATTAGAGGCTGGCGTTTCCCTAACACATTTACAAACTCCATGATCCCCACAAGATTCCCAATTCATTTCACACCGCGGGCATCCATAAACAAAAGATCACGATATCAACTCAAATAAGAAGTGCAATGTTGAAAGCTTGCCCATGACTGCATGGCTGGGCTAGTCTCCAACTTACAACTTGCAAGCATAACAACTCAACATAAGAGACCACAATGTCAAATTTTTAAGAATAGGAAAAAGTAAAGTGTGCCTTCTGGTTCGTGAGAGCTTTACTGACCGAATTTCGCATAACACTGGTAAGAGTTTAATTTGAAGAGAAAATAAAAGCAAGTCAAATTTACTTGGAATAGCAAATTGCTAGTAGGTATGTATGATGGACTTTTTGGAAAACATGGTTTTTAGGAGTTGGATGCACGAGTACAGCTCATACTCAGTACAAGGCGAGGGCTAGCAAAATCTCCACCAACCTTGCTGTCTCCTATGATGAGGAGGGAGTAGTTCTCCCCCGGGGCTAAGGGCTCTACCGATAGCTATGTAGTTCACCTCTCTCTCCCATGATAGTGAGCTTTGTATCTAGTTGAATTGGTAGATGCTATTATCCAGATATTATGCTACTCCCGTGCTTTATTATTATAAACTCCGGAGACACCTTGTATCGTAATGTGAAGGTGACTAGTGTGCGCATTATGTGTCTCTTTTTGGTTAATGTCTCTATGAATTGTTGGTGTTTGTTGGAACCATCTAGTGCATTCATGGTGATAGTGTGGGACAATCTAGTTTGGGGAAATACGAACTTTGAGGTGTGCTTCGTAGCCCTACGCATGATTAGTGTTCATTTTCTATTGGAGAATAGTTTAGAGTGGCATATTGAAGTTAGTATCTATTGGTTCAATTATGTTATTTTGTTGAGAGTGTCCACTAGTGAAAGTATGATCCCTAGGCCTTGTTTCTAAGCATTGCACACCGTTTCCTTTCAGTTTCGTTACATGTTTGCTCGCAGCGATATTTATTTCAGATTACATTTACTACTTATAATCATCACTACTACTTGTATTTCACTATCTCTTCGCCGAACTAGTGCACCTATACATCTGAGAAGTGTATTGGGTGTGTTGGGGACACAAGAGACTTTCTGTATCGTAATTGCAGGGTTGCTTGAGAGGGATAGCTTTGACCTCCTCCTCCCTGAGTTCGATAAACCTTGGGTGATCCACTTAAGGGAAACTTGCTGCTGTTCTACAAACCTCTGCACTTGGAGGCCCAACACTGTCTACAAGAACAGACGCGTGCGTAGACATCAAGCTCTTGTCTGGCGCCGTTGCCGGGGAGGTAAGGTAAAAGGTACTCGCATCCTCTTGTGTGAGTGCTCGAAGTTATTTTCTTTAGATTCTGCAATTATATCTTTTTGTTTCTTGTTTTTATTTTCACTAGTTAGGCTTAATGGAAAATAAAGAGTTTATAGTATCTTTCCTAAGTTTAGATTTGAAATGTTTGAAAAACCTTTGGAGCTTTATTCACATGCTAATAGCAATGTTGTTAGTATGAATGCTTTGAATACCGTTGTTGCTAATGCCATAGAAAGGTCTAAGCTTGGGAAATCTGGTTTTGTTAAGCATGATATTTTTAGTTCCCCAGCTTTAGTGGACAAAATTTGCTCTGATGATATTTTATCTCCCATATGTGATGAGTCTAATGATGTTTGTGATCCTCATTCTTTTAAAATACCTATGAAAATTGTTGAACGTGTTATGAATAACCGCTATTCAGGAGATGGAACTATCCCTCCGGGTGATCATTTACTCTTTATGCATGAATTATGCGAGTTGTTCAAGTTTGCAGGTATTTCATCAAGCCAGGTTAAGAGGAAGCTATTCTCTTATTCACTAAAGGGCAGAGCTACGGAGTGGTATAGGCTACTAAAGGATGGTCCATCTATTGGCTGGGAGAAAATTGTACCTCTCTTTTATTCTAAATTCTATCCTCCAAGTGAGATTCATAAAGATCGTAATCAGATATATAATTTTTGGCCTCATTATGGAGAAAGCATTGCCCAAGCATGGGGAAGATTGAAGACACTAATGCTCAAATGTCCCATTCATGATCTTCCCCGTAATATTGTTATTAATAATTTTATGCAAGGCTTTCAGGATATTACAAGGACTATCTAGATGCATGCTTTGATGGGTCTTTCACAAGCAAGGAGGATGACACCAAGTGGGATCTACTTGAAACAATTCAAAGCAATATCGAAGATTGGGATAGCAACAAAGGTAAAGGATCAGGTATAAATTATGAGTATGATTGCATTAAGTTTAAGTCTTTCGCTGAAATTGCTGATTTTCAAGAGCTTAGTGCTAAATATGGCCTTGATCCTCAAATTATGGTTGATTGCTTTAAAGCCTTTGGGGATGTGTATCATGAACCTTTTAAAGACACTTGCATAGAAAGTGATATTGTTATTGATGATTGCAATAAACATGCTCAAACTTCTGAAAGTACTACTTCTTATAAGCATGTTAATTTTTGTGGAGCACTTAGGCCTTGTGAACAGAGTTACGACAAAGAAGATTATTGTATCCACCATAGGAATGAAGAAACCCGAATGTGGGATAAGGCTCTAGATGAGCTTGGTAAAAAGGTTTGTGAGTTTTATCCTTTTATTTGTGAACTTTGACATGACAAGGGTCATTTTAATTTTCAATGCTCAAGCCATAATAGTGACCTGTCTAATCGAATGAGTACCGCAAGTTTGTATTGTGATGACAAGTTCACTCTCAATCAACATGATGAGCTTACTTTGTTTTTGGGGTGTGAAGAGTTATCTAGAAAAACTTCTTTGGTAGATATGAGCGTTTTTAAAAATATTAGCATCCTACAGGGTTGTCGTCTTTATTGTGTTAAAAATTGTCGCGGAAATACTTACATACAAAATGTTATAAAACATGATGTTTTGCCAAGCTATGACAGGACTAATAATATATGTTTCTATCTTATTAATAGAGAGGAGGAATCCTCCAAAGTTTTTTCTGTTGTTTCTGTCAATAAACCAGATTATGTGGAGAAGATGCCTTTCAAGCCTCTCCCTCCTAAAGAAGAGAGTAATAAGAAGAAGAAGAATAGGAGTAAAAGGAGAGAGGAAACGGTATCTTCCCTTAAGCACATTGCTCCTATTATAGATTATGATGATTCTAAACTTGATGATGTTCTTATGCCTGTTACCTATGTTAGTGATCATGATTGGGAAAACCACTCTACTTTCAATATTGAAAATCTTTTTGGTACCAATTCTGAAAATTATGAGGTTAATAATTGTTGCACCATTAGTACTATCCATGTTCCTTCCTATGATGATATGTTTGATGAACACGCTTTGGAAGATAGCTATTCTACTGCTTATGATGATTACAATGATGAGTATAATATTTTCAATTCACCTGCTATTGAGGAGGAAACTAGGTATGATTACAATATGCCTCCTATTTTTGATGATTATGGGGATGAGAATAGTTATTTTGGTGAATCTGCTCCTACTATGATTGTTCATGTGGGGAGTATTAATTCTTTTATGCATATGGCTCATGATAGCAATGTTTTATATGATAGTTATATTGTTAATTCTATTCATGATGCTACTGAAAGTTACTATGATAGAGGGAAATATGGTTTGATGGATCTCAACAATATTAAGTTTCCCTTCTTTATGTTGCAAATCTTGAAGTTACACTTGTTTTATCTATCCATGTTTGTTACTATGTGCTTAGTTGATTTATTTTCTTACAAGATTCCTATGCATAGGAAGTGGTTTAGATTTAAATGTGTTTTATATTTGATTTTTGATGCTCTCTCTTGCTTCAAGTTCTTATATGGCGCCTTTGCCTTAAGCTCTTTTATGGCGCCTACATGAGCATCTTTTCAAATCACTGCGCCTAGCTCAAAGACGTTAAAGAAAAGCACTCTTGGGAGATAACCCATTGTTTTATTTTTAGTACTTTTTCTTTTATTTGAGTCTTGGAAGTTATTAATTCTGTAATGACCTCTCCTTATCATTTTTATTTTGTTGTTGTGCCAAGAAGAACCTCTAATTTGAGGGAGGTAAGATTTGGGGAAGTTGCTGTCTTGAAACAGATTTCTGTGCTGCACCGTAAAAATTCGTGAAAATTCTCAGAACATCTTTTTGATCTGAAATTTCTTGATCATATGACCCAGGTTATATCCAAACTTTCATTAGTTTTTCACTTTTCGATTTGAGCAACAGAAGGTCCTCGAAAAAATTGGCCTTTGTCAGCTGTTCTGTTTTGACAGATTTCTGCCACTATTTGTGCTTGCCTCTCGATCGCTTTCTTTTTGAGTTCTTTTGATCATGGAATTTTTGAGGAAGTTGCTACACTTCGTGGCGTTTTTATGCATTTTCCAGAACTAACCTATTAACAAGATACCACAGTGCCAGTTCCCTGTTTTCTGCTGTTTTTGTGTTTCAGAAAAGTTACACAGGAAATATTGTTGGAATTGGACGAAATGAAAGCCGAACCTCCTATTTTTACCGAAGCTTCGCGAGGACCAAAGATGAGACAGAGGGGGCCAGGAGCCAGGCTCACCACCAGGGGGTGCAGCCCAGCCCCTGGCCACGCCCACCTATGGTGAGGCCACCCTGGTGGCCCTCTGACGATGCCCTTCGCCTATAAAAAGCCTTCCAAAGGAAAATCCTAAAACAATCGGCGTTTTTCCCAGAACAGTTCCGCAGCGCCGCCGCCGTCAAAGACAAATTTTGGGGGACAGAAGTCTCTGTTCCGGTACCCTATCGGGACGGGGAAGTGCCCCCGGAGCTATCTCCATCAACGTCATCGCCTCCTCCGCCATCTCCATCGACTTCACCGCCATCTCCACCAACCTTGCTGTCTCCTATGATGAGGAGGGAGTAGTTCTCCCCCGGGGCTGAGGGCTCTACCGGTAGCTATGTGGTTCACCTCTCTCTCCCATGATGTGATCTTTATGTGATCGTGAGCTTTGTATCTAGTTGAATTAGTAGATGCTATTATTCAGATATTATGCTACTCCCGTGCTTTATTATTGTAAACTCCGGAGACACATTGTATCGTAATGTGAAGGTGACTAGTGTGCGCATTATGTGTATCTTTTTGGATAATGTCTCTATGAATTGTTGGTGTTTGTTGGAACCATCTAGTGCGTTCATGGTGATAGTGTGGGACAATCTAGTTTGGGGAAATACGAACTTTGAGGTGTGCTTCGTAGCCCTATGCATGATTAGTGTTTGTTTTCCATTGGAGAATAGTTTAGAGTGGCATATTGAAGTTAGTATCTATTGGTTCAATTATGTTATTTTGTTGAGAGTGTCCACTAGTGAAAGTATGATCCCTAGGCCTTGTTTCCAAGCATTGCACACCGTTTCCTTTCAGTTTCGTTACATGTTTGCTCACAGCGATATTTATTTCAGATTACATTTACTACTTATAATCATCACTACTACTTATATTTCACTATCTCTTCGCCGAACTAGTGCACCTATATATCTGACAAGTGTATTGGGTGTGTTGGGGACACAAGAGACTTTCTGTATCATAATTGCAGGGTTGCTTGAGAGGGATAGCTTTGACCTCCTCCTCCCTGAGTTCGATAAACCTTGGGTGATCCACTTAAGGGAAACTTGCTGCTGTTCTACAAACCTCTGCACTTGGAGGCCCAACACTGCCGGTCACCTTTTAAGTTTCTCCTAAAAGAAATGTTTAGCCCATCCTCTTTGATGGCACTAGCCACAATGATATTTTTGTGGTTAACAATGGCACAGAGGCTGGCGTATTGGGAGCTAGAGGCTCAGCGCCCAGCCAAGTGTTCCCCCAGAACCGCGTCCCCTCTCCATCGCCAACGATGAACGAGCCATATTTGAAGAACGTGTCTTTTTGCTGCATTAACCCTTTCCAAAAAGGGGAGTCTGTAGGTTTTGCTTGCACTTCGGCTATGCATGACCTTGATACCCAGACCACCTTGGTCCTTTGGGCGACATACATATTCCATTTTGAGAGTCTATACTTCTTTTTGTTCTGGTCACTTTGCCAAAAGAAACGCGAACGATAGTAATCAAGCCTCTTCCTTACCCCTATGGGTATTTGGAAGAAGGAGAGTAAGAACATTGATAGACTAGTACGTACTAGCTTGCATGTACACACATGATCTCACCTTTATGTGAGTACACTGCCGCAACTTTCTGGATTACCACGATTACATGCATGACTCAACAAAAAAAATATGACGTAATGACCTATGCTTAGCACTAATAACAAGATTAGTTTCAACAAAAAAGCATCATATAATGAAGAAAAAATCCAGATTTCTAAACTTATGAGCTAACTAATTTGTGCATCGCACACCAACATCAGAGAACATCACGCCTGACAACCAAAGGGATATTGGAATCATCTGAACTCATAGCGACAACTCGTCGGTGTTCCGTACTCAAGCGGCCACCAATGTCGGCTGGAGCAGGGCATTGCTAAAAAGAGTTGAGTCGGCATGGTCGAGATTTGGAATTTGCTTGCATCCCCTCACCCATGGCGATTTCCTGCCGCATGTCCTAAGCGGCGCTTCCCGACAGCCATTTTATCCTCCTCTGCTTGGGTGTACCTTTGGCCGAGATCTGACATGGTGGCACCTCCGGAGTTCTTGCATTAACCAACCAAGGAAGGTACACATTTTAAAAGATAGTTAAAGTGTTTACTCAAACAAAATTTTGGTTGCATTTTGCAGGTATACAAATTAAACTTTGGAGACTCAACCCGAGTCTACAACTCCAATAGAGTCTCGGGGGCTACTGACGTGGGCATGCCTTTCGGATACCCACGGATTAGTATACCGGGTCCGACCCATTATGGAGGTGGACCAGCACAAGGACTCGACAAGATTGAACCCACATGATTGTTTTGACTTAGAGACAAAGAAAGGAAATGCCAATATGTATTGACTAGGACACTTGTAAACCCTAGCCTGGTTGCATATATAAAGCCAGGCAGGGGCACCCCTTGGGGCATCTCAGATTACATGCAATATTAGATGGATAGAACTAAATAGATTAAACAGACTCAACTCCACCTACGACAGCACCATGTAAACACCATTGTGATCATATACTAGATTGCTAGCAGGACACAACGATCCTCCACCATGGGGACATGAACCTGGGTATGCTGTGTGCCATCTCGCTCCCAGAATCTTCATCGTCGCTTTTCCCCCGATCTAAAGTCCTTTATCTAGGACATTGTTGAGATTAATCCTCGTCAATTGGCGCCGATCGTGGGAACGTGAACCTGGATACATCGTGTGTCATCTCGCTCCCGGAATCTCCATCGTCGCCTTTCCTCCGATCCAAAGTCCTTCATCTAGGACATTACCGAGATTAACCCTTGTCAATTGGCGCCGATCGTGGGGAGCGCAGCGACTGTATTTTGTCATCTAGAAGAGATCTCTCATGTAGACTTTTATAAAGCATCGGTTTGGAGTTATGTTATCCCTGCCGGTTCTGGCCGTCAGCGGAGAGGACCCTGGCCAGCTACTGGCGCAGCCGGTTCTTCACGCCGAGCCGACCTCGGTGACTGGTTGTCGTTCTGATCCCTGGGACGCCAGCCGGCAGGTAGCTCTGCCTTTGGCCTACTCAGGTGGTCATCCCCACGACATATGCTACAAAAAAATGAAACTCCAGTCCTATTTCAAATTACCAAAAGTGGTTTAAAATTAATCTAAGAAACATAGATTGCGATCCATACAACATGAGAGAGAACCATGCGCTCCTACATAAGCTGGCTTTATATAAGCAAAGATTTGGCAATCAGTAGTACTTGAATTGATCAAGTGCCTGAACCTAGGTTTAATGCACAAGATCTATACTTTACTTGTTTGTAAGTAGTACCTGAACTTGGGCCTCAGGCTGGACCGCTGGAGGGTTTGGACATGCTGCTGGTGTTCAGCGACACCACTTCCTGGAACCTGAGCACGTACACCCAATTAGATACATGTATAAATCTAAGGGAATTTTAGCAGTTACTTTATGAATTATCTGTACAATCTGAATAAGATGCATCTTATTAGATCAATAGCATGCATATACCCAACTACCCAAGTCATAGAGGCTCTATGGCATATAAGTTAAAATAGCAGCATCAGGAATAAAAGTTCCAATTTCCAAATAATTGTTAGTTCAGTTCTAACCAATGCTCTTTATCAACACACACAAAAAGATGCATTAATATGTGTAAATAAAGCTCAGTTATTTGGGAAACATACATTCCATTTATGTAACAGTAGAACACAACTGCAAAATGATTCAATGCATTATCGAGGTATAGGACAGACTTTAACGAATACCAGTACCATAACATCAGGAGAAAATTTTATAAAAAAAGCAACAAGATGTTCATTTCTCCATACAACTTGAGGTAGGTGGAAGCATGTGATTTCAGAAATTTCTTAGCATTCCAAGCCTCACCTTGTTTGTGTCCGTCTGCACAATGTCATCCATGGAGAGCTCAATGACACACACATCAACTCAAATCCATACACATCCGCTCAGTCCCACACCATCGGCCTCAGCCCTCCTTTCACGCTCTTAGCCCTTACTTGTAACTTCAACAAACTGGTACATTTATGGTCCCTAGTTTTTTCCTAAATATATTTTTGACTCATTGGCTAAATGCAATTGGCCAGTGAGTCAAGGTTATTAAGACAGCAAGGTGTGCCAAGGCGCTGTGGGGCTGTTAGGGGCGGAGCTAGAGGAAATGTTTCCCTGATGCATTCTTAGACATAATTCCTTGCAAGCTAAAATTATGGTCTCCCTGATGCACCTTTTCTAGCCTAACCTGATGCACTGATCATATTATGCCCATAATTACTCTTAAAAAATTTCTTGACCCTGATGCACGTGCATCAGGGTAAGCCCAAAGAGCTCCGCCCTTGGCTGTACCGCCTAAGTGATGGCTTCAAATCCACTTGTAATATGTAAACTGACACGAATTTCAGATCACCTGAAGGATTTTTCTGTTTCCACATGAGGCCAAAATCGGAAATTTCAATCATCCTCTGATAGTCTCCAACATGAGTGGCTGCCTGGCTGGGCTGAAGGAGGAGAACATGGAAGGACGTGTGAGAGCACTGCTGGTCTAGGACCTAAGCTACAGATCGAGCCAAACAGAGATCGAAGTCAGGAGAGAGAGAGAGAGAGAGAGAGAGAGAGAGAGAGAGTGAGGGAGTCAGCGAAAGGGAGAAGGTAAGGGAGAGATGAACTTGCCTAGTAGGCGTCGTCACGCCGCAGTCGAAGATGAGGGTTTCGTCGCCGCTGCCAGGCTTGGGATCGAAGTATCCATTCCTCCCCTCCTCCGCCGGATCCGTCCCTCTCCTCCACTGTCTGCTCCTCACGGCCCCCTTCTGGCTGCTTTGGTTGCTCCTCTAACTGGTCGAGGAAGCACCACAAGCTGGCGTGGCCATGGTCCTCGGGTCGGCGCCCTCGCAGTCGACAGCACCACCACAAATGGGGATATGGGGAAGGCGACATAGCCGCCACGGCACTCGTAGTGAGGGTCGAGGTAGAATATGCTGACGCCGTCGTGCTTCGCCAGCCCCTTTCTCACCTTGCCGCCTGCTCCTTTGCTCCCCGCCGCCGCTTGATTTTTTCCACAGGAAAGAGAGGAGGGGAACATGAGAGGAGATGGCTGCATCTAGGGTTGCCATGGGATTAATCCCCACGCTTTCGCACACCTGTGCGAGACCGGGCCATGAGGAGCACCTCGTCCGGGCAGGAAGCGGCGGTGTAGCACATCGTACGGTGGCGCGTGATGGCGCGGTGATGAATAGTGCCAAAGAGCTTGTTGGCGTGTAATTAATGAAGTAAATGACCGGCCAGTTGGAAACCCCAAGAGCAAGGTGTGATGAATATAGCAGCAAGTTTTTCCCTCAGTAAGAAACCAAGGTTATCAATCCAGTAGGAGGCCGAAATACGACTGAAGGTGATGCCCACTAGCTTGCGACAGCTCTGGACAATTTATAGGGCGTCTCGTCCGAGCTTTGCTTTGCGAGCGGCAACGTGGAACCTGCACATAACACAACCAAATACTTTGTTCCCAACTTACGATGAGGTTGTCAATCTCACCGGTTTGCTTGAAACAAAGGTTATGAGCGTATCGAGTGGAAAGCAATAGTAATATGCGAGTAAAGTAAACAGGTGATAGCAATATAAAGGAAGTAGGACTAGGGTCCACAGTTCACTAGTGGTGTCTCTCCATAAGATAAAATAATACATGCTGGGTAAACAAATTACAGTTGGGCAATTGATAGAATAAAGACAACGTGCATATGATGGGAGGATCACTATGAGATTTACTCTGGGCATTACAACAAGATACATAGACCGCCATCCAACTGCATCTATGACTAATAATCCACTTGTGGCGAATCAATCCGAGAACTACACAAGTATTAAGTTGCGAACAACAGATAATTGCATTAAGCAAAGTGTGTAATGTAAACAAAGCATATGCCCTTGAGCATATGAATGTTGTTTTCCCCCTAGTAGCAACAACACATCTACAACCTTAGAGGTTTCTGTCACTCCCCCAGATTAAATAGAGGCATGAACCCACTATCGAGCATAAATACCCCCTCTTGGAGTCACTAGCAACTACTTGGCTAAGATAGCTACTAACAACGGAGAGCATGCAAGATCATAAACAACATAGAGATAACATAAGATAATATTCAGTACATCAACTCAAGCATAACACCAATATTCATCGGATCCCAACAAACACAACATGTAGAATTACATAATGGTGATCTCGATCATGTAAGGCAGCTCACGAGATCTAAACATGAAGCACATGGCGGAGAAGACAACCATCTAGCTACTGCTATGGACCCATAGTCCAAGGTAGACTACTCACTCATCGCTCCGGAGGCAAGCATGGCGATGAAGAAGACCTCCGGTGGTGATTCCCCTCTCCAGCAGGGTGCCGGGAAGAACTTCTGGACCCTCCCGATCTTCGGGTCGACGGCGGCAGAGGATCGCGATGTGTTCTGGAAAAGCGATCGGGTTTTTAGGTTTTTCCCGTCGGGGGGTCTTTATAGGCGAAGGGGCATCGTCAGGAGTGGACCGAGGCGACCTCACACATAGGGGGTGTGGCCAGGGCCTGGGCCACGCCGCCCTATTGTGTGGGGCCCTCGTGGCCCCACTCCATCTCCTCTTCGATTCTCTGGAAGCTTCGGTGAAATTCTGGGCGACTGACTTTGGTTTCGTCCAATTCCGAGAATATTTTCTGTGTAACTTTTCTGAAACACAAAAACAACAGAAAACAGGGAACTGGCACTGTGGCGACTTGTTCATAGGTTAGTTCCGGAAAATGCATAAAAATGCCAGGAAGTGTAACGAAACACTAAGCAAATGGTGTAAAAACAAGCATGGAGCATAAAAAATTATAGATACGTTGGAGACGTATCAGCATCCCCAAGCTTAACTCCTGCTCGTCCTCGAGTAGGTAAGTGATAACAAAAGAAATAATTTTTGAGGTGACATGCACCTACAAAATCTTGATCATGTATGTAAGCGTTGTGCGCTGGGATCAAAAGAACTTAAAACATGGGCATGAAAGACATAATCTTGATAGAAGAAACTTAGCAACCATGTTATAACATGAAAATGAACACAAACAAAAGATCATGAAAATGAAACAATGAAAGTCAAACGTGTGTTCAAATCTTAAGGAAAAACATACAAATGGTTTTCAGCTTGTCCTTCATGGAGAGCAAAACATAAATGCATAGGACACCTTCAAGTTTAAAAGGGCGACTAGATACAAATAATTTAAGAACAAGTGAAACCAACAATATGAATCAATCAATGAAAACTTTGGGACAATGCACATTATACTCAGATTGACAACTATGCTCTCTTAATGGTGCATAAAGATAGAAGGTGGAGACTCAACATAAAAGTAAAAGAAAGGCCCTTCGCGGTGGGAAGCAGTGATTAAACATGTGCTAGAGCTTTTCATTTGTAAAACAGAGATAAAAATTAGGTTTTGAGAGGTGGTTGTTTCATGTCAACGACTAGTAATGGGGTTCTTACTATCTTCCATACAAAAATGAAGCAAGTTTTTGAGAGAGAGATTGGCACTTTTGTGCTCTTTTTTATAAAACTTGGCACTCCTCCCCACCTTTTTTTTCCTTTCTCAAACCATGGCTAACCGATTCCATCGGGTGCCCACCAACATTCACATACCATGGAGGAGTGCCTTTTTTCTTTTTTTTTTCTTTTTTTTCTTTTTGGAATAAGCAATATGGAAGATAGCAAATCCGACCACTACATCCCCATGAGCTAAAAACAGTGGCACAAAATGAGAAGTAGTTGAAAGTTTTGAAAGGTAGCACATGAAAATTTACTTTGGAATGGCTTACAAATACCATGCATAGGAATTTATAGTGGACACAATGGCAAACTTGGTTTTTAGGAGTTGGATGCACGAGTAGAGCTCATACTCAGTACAAAACGAAGGCTAGCAAAAGACTGGGAGCGACCAACTAAGAGAGCAATAATGGCCATAATCATGCAAAGCGACAAAGCGACATTAAAAGAAGCATAAGATGGCATCAAAAGTCAAAAACTAAATGATCATAGAGGCTATTGGCGACTTTGTAAGAGTCTAACATGTGTGAGCATGCGCCAAGTCAACCCAAATAAAGCATCAAGGAGAAAACCAAAATAATACTTCCAAATAATTAAAACAACGCATGATTTTTTCAAAGGCTCATTAAGCAATCTCAGTTATTTGAGACAAGTCATGCTACAGAAAAACCACTAAGCATACTATCAAAAAGACATCAAGCATGGCATGCAAAAGCCTAGGCCGCAGTCTACACAAGCTCCTTCTTGTACCACTTTTTTGCATAAAGCTTTTTCTCTTTTCCAACACCATTCAAACTTTTTGTAAACACCTCTTTTGATGAAAACCAATATAGACCAGAGGCAAAAATACACCTTGATAAAAAGATATAAGAAGATCTGAACACAAATCAAGGCGAAAATCGAAAGCTAAACGCAGTTCTAGAAAAAGAGAACACTCGTTGAAATTATAAGAATGAAAAACAGAGTGTTCTTGGCAAATGAAAAGCAAGGCGACTTCTCCAAAAGAAATTTGTTGGGGTCCAACCATTTATTGCAGCAAACTAAACTAAACTAAACTAAACTGAAAACTAAAAACAACTGACGCTCCAAGAAAAACGCATAATGCATGAAGCAATAAAAATATAGCGTATTGAAAGGTGACCTAATTTTTGCCGATGAAGAAGGGGTTCCTCGGGGGCATCCCCAAGCTTTGACGCTTGTACTTCTTGGATATTTCTTGGGGTGATGCATGGGCATCCCCAAGCTTGAGCTTTTGTCCATTCTTCAACTCATCTCATCATTCTCCGATCCCTACACTTGAAAACTTCCTTCATACAAAACTAAACACAAATCTATTAGCAACATTAGTTTAAGCATAACAATGAATCAACCTCTTTTGCTTCAGGTTTCAACCCAAAACCACCACATATAAAGTATATACTACTGTAGCAACTTCCCCAAAAGTTCTGTGATCAAAAGAACTAAAAAAGAAAGCGATATAGCGGCAAACACAAATATTGGCAGAAATCTGTGAAAACAGAACAGCTGACAAAGGTCAAATTTTTAGAGGGTTTTTTGTTGCTCAAATCAAAAAGTGTTCAACTAATAAAAGTTTGGATATAACCTGGGGCATATGCACAAGAAATAGCAGGTCCAAAAGATATACAGAGAATTTTCACGAATTTTTACGGTGCAGCACCAAAAACTGTTTCAGGACAGCAACATCCCCAAATCTTACCTCACTCAAATTAGAGGCTTCTCTTGGCACAAAAACGAAATAAAAATGATAAGGAGCAGTTATTATAGTAGTAATAACTTCCAAGACTCAAATAAAAGAAAAAGAACTGAAAGTAAAAACATTGGGTTATCTCCCAAGAGTGCTTTTCTTTAACGCCTTTGAGCTAGGCGCAGAAAATTGCGAATCAAGTATTATCAAGAAAGGCATTAAGATCCATTGTAGGAACAAAGAAATGAATTCTGTCCAAATGAGGTTTTGAGTACCCCTTGTAGTCACGCCTTGGTATACTACTTTCATCAAAAAGATTTCCAGGACAAATCCAACTAAAATTATTTTCCAAGGCATCATGAATTCCTACAAGTTTACAAGGTATTGGCATTCTAGAAACTTCATTGGGTGTACCAACAACTTCAACAGGCGAGCCAAGCTTATTAAATTTCTTAAAAACTTCCCTAGCCTCAATGGCAACATCTCTAAATTCTATGCGCAAAGTTTTCAAGATAAAAGCTTTCCTTTCAGGATCCTCAATTTCATGAAGCTTAAGGAACATGTGTTGCATAAAAGGATTAAGGCTAGCAAACCTAGCTTCCAACATGTGAACTAAATAAGCAGAAGCAACTTCATAACTAGGAGCAAGCTCAGCCAAAGACTTTTACTCAACTTCTTTATGCATACTAATATGATTAAAGAACTCCTCAATGTTATCTTTCCCAATAATTGAACCACTATCTACTGAGAGGTCCTCCAAAATGTACTTAGGAAACAACATAATGAACTAAAGTAAAGAAATAACAACTATCAAGGATACTAATTTTTTTGGGTTTTTGATAAAATGATGCAAGTAAAAATAAAGTAAAGCAAAACTTAAAACAAAGTAAAGGATGTGCATGCGAAAACTCCCCTCGCAGAAGTCTTCTTCCTCCCCGGCAACGGCGCCAGAAAGACTTGTTGATGGCGCGGTGATGAATAGTGCCAAAGAGCTTGTTGGCGTGTAATTAATGAAGTAAATGACCGGCCAGTTGAAAACCCCAAGAGCAAGGTGTGATGAATATAGCAGCAAGTTTTTCCCTCAGTAAGAAACCAAGGTTATCAATCCAGTAGGAGGCCGAAATACGACTGAAGGTGATGCCCACAAGCTTGCGACAACTCTGGAATATTTATAGGGCGCCTCGTCCGAGCTTTGCTTTGCGAGCGGCAACGTGGAACCTGCACACAACACAACCAAATACTTTGTTCCCAACTTACGATGAGGTTGTCAATCTCACCAGTTTGCTTGAAACAAAGGGTATGAGCGTATCGAGTGGAAAGCAATAGTAATATGCGAGTAAAATAAACAGGTGATAGCAATATAAAGGAAATAGGACCAGGGTCCATAGTTCACTAGTGGTGTCTCTCCATAAGATAAAATAATACATGCTGGGTAAACAAATTACAGTTGGGCAATTGATAGAATAAAGACAACATGCATATGATGAGAGGATCACTATGAGATTTACTCTGGGCATTACAACAAGATACATAGACCGCCATCCAACTGCATCTATAACTAATAATCCTTGTGGCGAATCAATCCGAGAACTCCACAAGTATTAAGTTGCGAACAACAGATAATTGCATTAAGCAAAGTGTGTAATATAAACAAAGCATATGCACTTGAGCATATGAATGTTGTTTTCCCCCTAGTAGCAACAGCACATCTACAACCTTAGAGGTTTCTGTCACTCCCCCAGATTAAATAGAGGCATGAACCCACTATCGAGCATAAATACCCCCTCTTGAAGTCACTAGCAACTACTTGGCCAAGATAGCTACTAACAACGGAGAGCATGCAAGATCATAAACAACATAGAGATAACATAAGATAATATTCAGTACATCAACTCAAGCATAACACCAATATTCATCGGATCCCAACAAACACAACATGTAGAATTACATAACGGTGATCTCGATCATGTAAGGCAGCTCACGAGATCTAAACATGAAGCACATGGTGGAGAAGACAACCATCTAGCTACTGCTATGGACCCATAGTCCAAGGTAGACTACTCACTCATCGCTCCAGAGGCAAGCATGGCGATGAAGAAGACCTCCGGTGGCGATTCCCCTCTCCGGCAGGGTGCCGGGAAGAGCTTCTGGACCCTCCCGATCTTCGGGTCGACGGCGGCGGTGGATCGCGATGTGTTATGGAAAAGTGATCAGGTTTTTAGGTTTTTCCCGTCGGGGGGTCTTTATAGGTGAAGGGGCATCGTCAGGAGTGGACCGAGGCGACCTCACACATAGGGGGCGCGGCCAGGGCCTGGGCCGCGCCGCCCTGTTGTGTGGGGCCCTCGTGGCCCCACTCCGTCTCCTCTTCGGTTCTCTGGAAGCTTCGGTGAAATTCTGGGCGACTGGCTTTGGTTTCGTCCAATTCCGAGAATATTTCCTGTGTAACTTTTCTGAAACACAAAAACAGCAGAAAACAGGGAACTGGCACTGTGGCGACTTGTTAATAGGTTAGTTCTGGAAAATGCATAAAAGTGCCACGAAGTGTAACGAAACACTAAGCAAATGGTGTAAAAACAAGCATGGAGCATAAAAAATTATAGATACGTTGGAGACGTATCAGCGCGTCGCCGTTCGCCACGCCTATATGGGCCGCAATGGGGAGGACAAAATGACATGTGAAATTCCCATTTTACCCTTAGGGCACTAGCAAAATCATAGGGTAACCATCGCGTCTATCTCCTGTCCCTTTCACCCTACACACGTGAACCATGTGTCGCGCTCTCTTATGAGCAAGCCCTGCGAGATGCAAGCCCACTTTTCACTGGGGATGGCTAGCTTTAGGCGGGTGAAAGACGGAAAGAAGGGGAAAACAAACGGTTGAGATCGATCTGACCCAACAGATGGGACCACACTGATATGGAGTCTAACAACCCGAGGGTCTTCATGGAAGCCCTCGGTGCTCCATTAAGTATCGACGGCGTTCCAACTGGTGCCACCCTCATGATAAAAGGCATTGCTTGTGATAATCAATTCCATATCTTTTATATTTAATAGTGTATAAGTATCGAGGGCGTGTATATATACTCCATGGTGGTTAATGTCTGCCTAGCTGTTGCAATATAGTGTATTTATTTCCTTCTCTTTTATATTTAATAGTGTATATACCAATAATATCTGGAGTAATTATGAACATTCATTATGCTTCCATGGTGGTTAATGTCTACCTAGCTGTAGCAATATAGTGTATTTATTTCCTTCTCTGTCCGCATATAACCTCAAGAATGTAGTATTAATTTACTGTGGAGTATACCTACAAAAAATGCACATAAAAGGTGTTTATGGAGTACTATACAGTAGTATCACTTAGTACACAATTAATTTCCTTGCAATAAATGCATATATAAATTCATTTTTGCAAAAATATCAATGAGTCAATATTTTCTTAGGAGAGTCGTTGATAATTTTGTGCTACCATTAAATTAAGCTTCATTAAGGACACATTCTGGGTATGCCTATCCTACACACACACCATGTCTATATATATAAGAGTTCCACCAAGAACATTATGCTCTCCATCCTTTCGCGTCCCAAAATGCATCAACGTAGTCTACTGCTACAAGCAACTTCTGTGTGTATATTTCTTTTTGCACATCTGAACAAAGGTGTTGGACTATGCCCTGTAGTTAAAGAGGTAAATGTTCGAATCAACTATTATATTGTAGAATTATTTTGCGTTGCGAGGGTTATACTTTCTCTAGTAATAAAGTTTTATACTATATATGTTGAGTTTTGATGGGAAATAAGGAAGATATGTGGTGGAATCATAGATAAGGAGTAATGGGAACATGAATATATAAGGAAGTGAAATCTTAATGGGTGATTTTCCATCAAGATGTTTCTTGCCTTCCAGGTGAAGTACAAGTACCTGGCCACTGTAGGTAGCCACATCTAGCACGGGAAGGGGTTACTCTAAATTGATGGAGCACCGAGGGCCTCCATGAACACCATCGGCTTGTCATCCTTGTCTCCATAGGTGTGTCACGAGGATCAAGCTGTAGATGACCATTACCTACCCCCACCCCCCACGTGTAACCATGCATTCACATATTCTTTGGCGCCTAGATTCCTCATCTTTTGTTTGGGGGTCGAGGTGGAGGAAGAGCGTGATGTACGTGCGAGATTTTTATGATAACTTAAGCATTTTGCATTGAGAGATGTCACACATCATATCTCTCCTTATTAACTTCCAAACCTCCAATGATCTAAGTGGATGTAACAAATAAGGAGACCATATGCTAAATTTTGTTGGGCTTGATTTTCGTGTGATGAGAGAGAAGCAATTTTTCTTATTTTAAAATACACTGAAAAAAGAGATACACACTCTTTTGTGGACAAAATTTAGAGCTAGATGTACATTTATTTATAGACGGAGGGAGTACCCCCCCCCCCCCCCCCCCCATTCCTCTCTTGATGGAAATTTTCGTTTTTGCCTCAAAGCATAATAATTCACTACAACAAGATGGGGTATAGGATTAACCAAAAAGAAGTCGCCAAGCCTGAAGTCAAACACCGTCAAGGCAATAATTTCTGGACAAGGAAATAATTCATCGGGTGTACAATATGTGAGTTATCTTGACTTATTCCAATGAAGTCACTTTAATTTAGCCTCCGATTTCATGTGTAAGGGTGAACGTAATTAATATGGCATTATTGTGTCTGGGTTTCCTTTTTCATATTAATTTATATGTTGGTTTGAATAACAATATTTTCTTTAATGTTGTAGTTTTCATAAGTCTCTTAATACTCTTTTGTTTCATTTTTGTCTATTAGTTGTAACTTCCCATCTTTCTACATAACTTTCTTAATTTTTGGACGCTTTTAATAACCTATGGAGTCTCCCATATTGTTTTAGTCAAATTTTGCATCTTTACGTCTTTACTAATCATATCACTGAGGATACTCTATATTAAATTTGTTCTCAATTTATATTAATACTAGTCTTCACCGTTTCTAAAATATGACACTTAAATGGTGCTCAAAGACATGAAAGATATTCATTTGAAAAACATTTGCTACTACTAATGTTTATTGAAACCGTGTAATTATTAGCCCACATAAACTAGATAAGGAAGCAATTGTATTATATTTAATATTTATTTGAACCCTTTCCTTTTCCATTCTATTCTAAGATCAAACAATATGTACCTGATTTTATAATTGCTTTCCTTGGAACTCTTTGCAGCAAAGGCTGAACTTAACTATGTATACGTTGTTGATTTCATAGTTGTACATATGAATAGATGATAGATTTTCATGTTATACTTTTTCTGTATCTTACTTGTTGTCTTTTCTATTTGGTTATGTTCACCATGTAGTATGCAGTGCATGGCGCTGGGGGAAACCCTGAGGATAGCTACTATGGTTTGCATGCCACCACTGATGTGTACGGCCATGAGCTAAAACGTGGCCAGCTGAGTCACACTGGAATTTGGGTTTATCATATTAAAGATGCAAACTACTCAAGCTATAATGCAATTAGTGTTGGATGTCATGTAAGAAAACTTTGCCTCCTCATTAAGTATCTAATGTGTTGGCGTTTATATGACCATTTTGGATCTTATGACAAATTCCCTAGAAAGCTAACTATGTAATGATTTTGAATTATCATGAGGGCACTAACTCCTAACTACATTATATATTGATAGGATTTTATTGTTATACCCTTAATTTATGTTACCTTTTTATATGATTTAACATTTTTATAATCTTGTTTCTCTTCATTTTAGATTTTTCCAGAAATGTACGGTGACTCACATCCTCATTTTTTTACCCACTGGACGGTAAGTGGTACATATTTGAATTGGTTCCCAAGAACCGATCTACCTATTAATGTAAAGTACACACATGTTCTCATGCATGATCATATATGTAATAGAGGGATGGATATGGAAAAACCGGGTGCTACAACATGGAATGCCCAGGTTTCATAGTAGCAGATGGTGCCACCGTTAAACCTGGAGCTCTCATACACCCTGTTTCTAATGTTAAAGAGGGACACCTAGAAAATGTCACACTTCGAGTAATAAAGGTAATATTTATGTTGTTTTTTTCATTTTGATCTGAACATTCTGAGTTATGATACAGTTATGGCTATATATTTTCTCTACACAAGCCTTACAAGAATAGAATTGTTTAAATAACTTTTATAAACCTCCTAACAAATAAATCTATTTTTTATTTATAATGAAAGATATAAATTAACAAAAGATATGCATTTTTCTTACATTTAACATGGGAGGGGTTTCCTTAACTCTGACCTTGAATATTGATATATGATAGGATGACAAAAGTGGAGACTGGTGGGTGTACTATGGATTCAATAGCGTCCCAACGGCTGTGGGATACTATCCAATGTCGTTATTTACCTACTTGGCAGAAAAGGCAGACCACTTTGAATTTGGTGCGGTCGCGTATGCAGAAAGGGTGCTTCCAACTCCTGCATTGGGAAGTGGTTTCCTTCCCGGTGATGGCAAGGGGAGAGCGGCTTCTTTTACCGACTTGCGACTCATTGAGAAGGATGGAAAGAGCAAATCCATCATGACAGATTTGCCTATTCATATGGACGATGACAAATGTTATTCTATCGCTCCTGTTGTTAAGGCCGAGTGCTTTTATGGTGGGCCAGGAGGTTGTGTGTCATAAGGTGTTCTCTAAAAGTCGTGTAATTTTTTCTTCGCTTTGTTTCTCTAAACTCTGGCCTAATAAGATCATATGTGCTATTCTATAAAAAAAGATCCTATGTGCTACAGTATTTTGTGCATTGGCGATGAATTTATCCTACAATAAATCTTGAATATAAACAAATATGACAAGTTCATAATAGAACCACAAATGCATTATAAATTAACAAAATCAACTTGTATATCATGCATATTATGAGTTATCAAGTAGACTAAATGGGTGAAAACTTGTGTGTTGACCATGTGATGTGAAGATGTTGTAGTGATGATTGGGAAGGACAGTGCTACATTGCAGATTCATATTGATGGAAATATGCATGCCGAGGTATACTCAGAAGATGGAATCACCCCGGACGACAAGGTGGGATCCTCAACATCCCACAATTGGTGGGCTCCTCTTATGGTGACTGGAACAAGTCAAGGCCCAAGCAAGTCGCTGTGGAGACCAAGACAAGGCCCAACCGGCCCAAACAATGATTGGAGATCTCAACTACCATATGTAAAACCCCTGTAAACCCTAGCTAAGGACGATATATAAGCCTCCACAGGGAATTAGGTCATTCATGCTTTGATACACCCCATAGGCGCATCTCTACGCACATCGCTTGAGATCGCTGCCATTGTAAACTCCACCATAATCAATACAAGCAAAGGCAGGACACAGGTCTTTACCCTCCGGGGCCCAAACCTAGGTAAATTCTTGTGTCTTTGCAATCTCGATCCGCAGATGTCCGACTCTCCCTTGCCCCATGCTCTTCATTCGCTACCTCCAGTAGCATCTATCGTGGTCATTCCCATGATAGTGGCACCCACCATGGGGTATGGGTTGTCTGGCCGTAGATCTGCGGCAAGAACCTACTCGCCAATCGACCGGCCCTTCACCACCGGCTAGATGATTGCCACTGGCGGCTTTCTCCACATCCTACCGAGCAGCTTCGTGTCAGCCTCGAGGCCAGTCACCCATGCCATCATGGTGCCCGTCAGCATGATCAACCTCTTTGTCATCCACACTGGCGCGTACGATTCGATCAGATCAACGGGGAACATCGACTTTCCTGTTGATCACCAGATCCGATTGGCGACTCTCCTGATCTCAGGATGCGACTCTGATGGGGACGTCGATGCCCTAACGATGACGCTGACTCAGCGACTCCAACTTCTGCCACTAACTCCATCACCTCTACGGCTTGCATGAAGTCTATCACGCGAGTCTCCAACTTCGTTGAGTTCGAGGACTCCTCTGTCCTTGCACTGTCTGACTCTGACTCTGACTCCAACTTGGGTGGGTTGATCCACGATGGATCTGCTCACCCTGCAACCGTCTTCATGGTAGACGTCCCCGTGGAGGAGTATCCCTTCACCATGCCGCTCCCGGCATCAGCCACATGGATTCAGATCGAGGAACACCGCTTGGCCCTCGAGGAAGCAAAGAGAAAGGAACTCGTTGAGTGTGAGAAATTTCTCCTCGAGCAGCAAGCCACCAAAGGCCTGTCGTAGTACCACCATGGCCGCATCCATAGGCAAATCCAAGGGGGAGTCACCGCCCGCATGCTCGACTTCAACAACGAGCGTGATCCTGCACGCGCTGCTGACATCAAGCTTAGCTACAATGCCCCGTCAGGCGGCAGTCACCCGGCTCCAGGCACACCAGCACCTGGAGCTCCACCGCCACCCCACCGCGCACCTCCCCGGAGCAGCCGTGAGTCCTGATTGCACCTAGTGAGTACGATGCCAACGGGCTCCCACTCTACTTGACTCCAATGGACAATGTCGTTGTGGGCTAGGCCGCGATCGCCAACCTCAATCCATCGGCCGAAGGCGCGCTGCAAATCCACTACTACCAAAATCTCCTTGCCAAGTCATCGAATAGCAAGCCACTGGACGCGACTCCCTCGAGCGGGTGTACGCTCGCTCAACCGGCAGCCGCGCGGCCTGTTCCGGCCGCGCCGATGAAGGAACAGTCGCCAATCTCCAGAACTGCCCACCGTCTGGGCAACCGCAACAACAACTCTAGACCAATCGTCCCACGCATTGCACTAACAAGCCACACTCACTGCACAACATGGTCACCGCCAATAGACAGCCAGTTGACGAACATACACACATCCTCAATGATCAGGCATAGCGAGCTCGCTAGCCCCATGACTTGCGCCACGACCTCAACGATCGCGTCCACCACAACGGCAACCCAGATGCACCCTCTCCTGATTTGGTCCACAGTGCTTCGCCCGTGTATGCGCGGAAAGTGCCCGTCAGCATGGTCAACAGTTCGACGGTGGATTGACCCTCGGTGTTTTCTGTCCCTACACAAGAAACATAGCAACAACATTAGAATTATAAGTACTCACAATACGTGGGGACTTCTCGTCATGGACTCGCCATACTCGGGGACTCCCCGTCACGGAATTGCCACGCTCGGGGACTCGCCATCGTGGACGTGCCCTCATGGAATCGCTATCATCGACTAGAAAAAGGAAAGGCTATGAAAGAAGACTTGCTCAGGCACATCAGGGACATGGTATTATTGAATTGATGCTCTAGCCAACTATTCCAAAAGTCCGAACTGATGGAAAGAGCTAGGCTGTATATTTATTTTTAACACTCTCCCTCATGTCTAGGCTGGAAAAACGGAAAGACACTAGATGTGGGTAGATGGGGCGCAACTATTTGAAGTAGATTAAATAGTGCGTTGGGTAGGATTTGATCCCGTGACCTTTTGGCTTTGATACCATATTGAATTAATGCTCTAGCCAACTATTCCAAAAATCCGAACTGATGGAAAGAGCTAGGCTGTATATTTATTTTTAACAAGCATGAATAGCTCTGGACAAGGAACCATGCTCCTCCACCAAATCCTTTAGCTCGCCGACCTTGCGGTCATAGGTCATCTCCATATTAGACATCTCCTTGGCAAAGAGCACCTCCTTCTAGGCTACGCTGGCATTAGCAGCCCAAAGTTTGGCACAGACCTTCTGCAGTTCAGCGGCGTGGTCCTTCTCCATTTTGGCAATCTACTCCCCTACAAATTTGATATGAACATAGCCGTCACGCTCCTATGCAACATCTATGGCCATACACACTGGAGTCACTACTACAACTCTGGCCATCGAAACAAGAGACGCAACAACTTGTGAGTGCACTTACTAGAAATAATCTCCATCATCTGGATTTTCGCCTCCGCAGTCGTCAATGCCTGCTGAAGATCTGCAATTTCACGGTGACTGGAGGCCTCCTCCTCTTGATCAGACAAGATAAAATTCACAATCAGCACACATTTCAGAGTATCGAGCCACCTCCTTTGGAGCTCCCTTGAGACTTGGGGACTACTACAGGGACTACATGCTACATAATCACAAATGCTGAGGGCACAAGAACTTCATGCATCTTGCCAAGGCGAGCATGCACAATGGAAAAATCCATGGCTCCAGAGGGAGTCATGCCCGACCCCATCAGTGACCTAGATGAATTGATCACCACTGGCAGCATGTCGAAGGCATCTCCCGTAGTCGCAGTCGCCAGCACCATCATGGACCTCTTAGCGGCGGTAGTCGCTGTGCCTTTTGCAGTCGCCGTGGTAGATGTATTCGCCAACGACTGGGAAGACGGCTCCATCACCACGGGCACCATCGCCTCGGGCGCCACAAATGACAAGCTCGGTTCCTCCAGCAGCGCCACGACCTCGGAACTTGCTAGAGGATACCCCACCTGGGGTTTCACGGTGGCGCCTTCGCTGATATTCAGCATCGCCTGCTTCAAGGTCGGTTTCTTAGGCACCTTCTCCACGGCTATCGATGGCTGGATGATAGAAGTGGGTTGCAACCTAAGGCAAATGGAGACGTGACATTCACTAGTGGAAAACGGGTATAATATTCTGGGGCATTAGTCCCGGTTTCATTATGAACTGGGACTGATGCCCCGGACCTGACTCCTTTTTCAGTCGTAGGACCCCAGAACCCTTTAGTCCTGGTTCGTTTTGAACCTTTAGTCCCGATTCGTAATACTAACCGGGACTAAAGGGTCTGGGGTCGAATTCGGCCATTGCCAGGATAATTAGTCCCAGTTGGTATTACCAACCGGGACTAAAGACCCACCTTTTAGCCCCGGTTGGTGTTACCAACCGGGACTAATGAGTTTCCTATATAAAAAATTTGCTTCTTTTTCCTCGAGTAAGCCATTCCCCTCTCCACTCTTCAAGTGTTCTTCATGCAGCAAGCTAGCTTGAGTTCATCCTCATTTGCCTCCATTTTTGTCACAATTTGATGTCCCCACTTCTATCTAAGTGTTCCAAAAGGTGAGCAACTTAGAATTTTTATCTTTCATTACTAATTTAGCTCATTTAATGCTCTAGAAGTAGGGGGATTTGTGAATTTATTGTGGGAGAAATTATTTAGATGTTTATTTGATTATGTGTAGAAGTAGATGGAGATAGAGATAGAGATAGATATAGAGGTAGAGATAGAGATAGAGATAGAAATAGAAAATAGAGATAGAGAGATAGAAATAGAAATAGAGATAGAGATAGATATAGAGGTAGAGATAGAAATAGAAAACACAAAATAGAAAATAGAAAATAGAAATAGAGATAGAGAGATAGAAATAGAAATAGAAATAGAAATAGAGATAGAGATAGAAATAAAAATAGAAATAGAAATAGAGACAGAGATAGAAATAGAAATAGAGATAGAGATAAAAATAGAAAAATAAATAAAAATAGAAATAGAGATAGAAATAGAAATAGAAATAGAGATAGAAATAGAAATTGTGATAGAAATAAAAATAGAGATATAGAAATGGACATAGAAATAAAATTAGAGATAGAAATAAAAATTGTATATTTGATTTGCATTTGATATATACTTATATAATGCAGATGAGCCGGGCATGGATGTACGCTAATCGACGCTCTGGAGATTTCATTAAAGGTGTGCATTCTCAATGTGGCTGAGGCAAACAAGCGGAATGGTTATATGTCTTGTCCATGCGGTGTTTGTCGAAATGAGAAGGATTACCCTTCCTCAAAGACCCTTCACATCCACCTGTTCCGGTTCGGTTTCATGTCCGGCTATAATTGTTGGACCAAGCATGGAGAAAGAGGGGTTATGATGGAAGACAACGATGAAGAAGAGAATGATGACAACTATCCTGAGTTCCCTGAAACCACTGATACCGCAATGGAAGATAATGAAGAAGAAGAAGGTTAAGAACGGGCATCAGATGTGCCCGCTGATGATCTTGGTCAGGTCATTGTTGATGCATAGGTAGACTGTGAAAGTGAAAAGGAGAGGGAGAAGTTGGAACGCATGTTAGATGATCACAAAAGAATTTATACCCAAATTGCAAAGACGGCCAGAAAAAGCTGGGAAGCACGCTGGAATTGCTGCAATGGAAGGCAGAGACTGGTTTACCTGACAAGAGATTTAAAAAGTTGCTAAAAATTGTGAAGAAGATGCTTCCAAAGGATAACGAATTGCCTACTAGTACGTACGAAGCAAAGAAGATTGTGTGCCCTCTAGGATTGGAGGTGCAAAAGATACATGCATGTCCTAATGACTGCATCCTCTACCGCAGTGAGGAGTATAAGAATTTGAATGCATGTCCGGTGCGTAGTGCTTTTCGGTATAAGATCATGCGAGATGACCTTGGTGATGTTGAGGGCAAGCGCCCCAGGAAGAGGGTTCCTGCCAAGGTGATGTGGTATGATCCTATAATACTACGGTTGAAACGTTTGTTCAGAAACAAAGAGCATGCCAAGTTGTTTCGATGGCACAAAGAAGACCGTAAGAGTGACGTGATGTTGAGACACCCTGCTGATGGGTCGCAGTGGAGAAAAATCGAGAGAGAGTTCCCAGACTTTACAGACGACGCATGGAACTTAAGGTTTGGTCTAAGTACAGATGGCATGAATCCTTTTGGGGAGCAGAGCTGCAGTCATAGCACCTGGCCCGTGACTCTATGTATCTATAACCTTCCTCCTTGGTTGTGCATGAAGCGAAAGTTCATTATGATGCCAGTGCTCATCCAAGGCTCGAAGCAACCCGACAATGACATTGATGTGTGCCTAAGGCCATTAGTTGAAGAACTTCTACAGCTATGGCAGAATGAAGGTGTACATGTGTGGGATGAGTACAAACAAGAGGAATTTGATCTACGAGCGTTGTTGTTCGTGACCATCAATGATTGGCATGATCTTAGTAACCTTTCAAGATAGACAAACAAGGGATACAATGCATACACGCATAGTTTAGGTGAGATCGATAGTATATATTTGGATAAAAGTAAGAAGGTGGTGTATCTGGGGCATCGTCGATTTCTTTCGCCCAAACATAGCTTAAGGAAAAATGCAAGCATTTCAACGGTGAGACAGAAGTCCGGGGCAAGCCTAAACGCCATACTGGTGATGATATATTTGATATGGTCAAAGATTTAAAAGTAATCTTTGGAAAGGGCCCTGGCAGTCTATCTGTTCCGAATGACGCTAGCAGACACGCACCCATGTGGAAGAAGAAATCAATATTTTGGGAGCTACCCTACTGGAAATTCCTAGAGGTCCGCTCTGCAATCGACGTGATGCACGTGTGATGTCTACGAACGCTTCTATTATTGTAGACAGTGTTGGGCCTCCAAGTGCAGAGATTTGTAGAACAACAAGTTTCCCTTAAGTGGATCACCCAAGGTTTATCGAACTCAGGGATGAAAAGGTCAAAGTTATCCCTCTCAAGCAACCCTGCAATTAAGATACAAGAAGTCTCTTGTATCCCCAACACATCCAATACACTTGTCAGATGTATAGGTGCACTAGTTCAGCGAAGAGATAGTGAAATACAAGTAATATGGATAATTATAAGTGGAAATTGCAATTTGAAATAAAAATCGCTGTGAGCACACATGTAACAGAACTTGTTGTAAACGGTGTTTTAATGCTTAGAAACAAGGCCTAATGATCATACTTTCACTAGTGGACACTCTCAACAAACATAACATAATTGAACACATAAATATCATTCTTCACTATGCTACACTAAACTACTCTCTGGTTGGATAACGAACACTAATCATGCGTAGGGCTACAAAGCACTCCTTAAAGTTTGCATTCCCCCAATCTAGATTACCCCACGTTGTCACCTTGAGTGCACTAGACGGTTCAGACAAACACCAACAATTCATAGAGACATCCAACTCAAATCATATCTCATGATACGTATTGCTGTAAAATTTTGCCTAAGAGACACACATAATGCGCACATTGTCACCTTCACATCATGGGACATGGTGTCTCCGGAGATTACAAGAATAAAACCACTTGAGTAGCATAATAGATAAAGAGTAACATGTACTAATTCAACTAGATACAAAGCTCATGATCATATAAAGATCACACTATGGGAGAGAGAGATGAACCACATAGCTACCGGTAGAGCCCTCAGCCTCGGGGGAGAACTACTCCCTCCTCATCATACGAGACAGCAACGATGATGCAGATGACGGTGGAGTTGATGGAGATGGCTCCGGGGGCGATTCCCCATCCCGGCAGGGTGCCGGAACAGAGACTTCTCTCCCCCGAACTTCGTCTACAATGGCGGCAGCGCTGTGGAACTTCATCTGGGAAAACGCCGATTTATTTAGGGTTTTCATGTCTGAGGGGTTATATAGGCGGAAGGGCGATGTCAGAGGGTGTACCAGGGGCCCACACCTGGTGGTGGCGCGGCCAGGGGGCACCCGCGCCACCCCATGGTTTGGCTGCCTCCTGGCTCCTCTCCGTCTCCCCTTTGGACTCCGTGTCTTGTCAGAAAAAATAGGAACTTTGGGCTTCATTTCGTCCAATTCCGAGAATATTTCCTGTGTAACTTTTCTGAAACACAAAAACAACAGAAACATGGAACTGGCACTGTGGCATCTCGTTAATAGGTTAGTTCCGAAAAATGCATAAAAATGCCACGAAGTGTAAACAAAACATAATGCAATTGGTGTAAAACAAGCATGGAGCATCAAAAATTATAGATACATTTGCGACGTATCAAGCATCCCCAAGCTTAACTCCTGCTCGTCCTCGAGTAGGTAAGTGATAACAAAAAAATAATTTTTTAGGTGACATGCACCAACAAAATCTTGATCAAATCAAAGTAAAGCATTGCATGCTGAGATCAAAGTACTCTAAACATGGGCATAAGAGATATAACTTTAACAATAGAACTTAGCAACCATGTTACAACATGAAAAGTAACACAAACAAAAGATCATGAATAATAATGCATTGAAAGGTGTTGATTGCTGTATTGCTAGCGTGTAGTTGATGCTAGAAAACTTGTTGGAAAACCCCAAGAGAAGGTTATGATGAGCACAGCAGCAAGTTTCCCTCAGTTGTGAAACCAAGGTTATCGAACCAGTAGGAGAAAGAACCAAACTTCTGAAGGTTGATGCCAGCTAGCTTTGCGACACTCCGGACAATGGCACCAGATAACTTGTCGGCGTGTAGCTTTTCACCAGCAGCAACGTGGAACCTGCACACAACACAACCAAGTACTTTGCCCCAACTTACGATGAGGTTGTCAATCCCACCAGTTTGCTGTAAACAAAGGATTAAGCGTATCGAGTGGTAAAAGGTAATAGTTTGCAAGAATGTAAAGAAAGCGAGTAAAAGTAAAACGGTAATAGCAATGTAAAAGAAATGGATCGGGGTCCATAGTTCACTAGTGGTGTCTCTCCATAAGATAAATAACAACATGCTGGGTAAACAAATTACAGTTGGGCAATTGATAGAATAAAGATAGCGTACATATGTCATGAAGATCACTATGAGATTCACTCTGGGCATTATGACAAAATACATAGACCGTAATCCAACTGCATCTATGACTAATAATCCACTCTCGAGGTTTCATCCGAGCACCCGTTGAGTATTAAGTTGCGAACAACAGATAACTGCATTAAGAAAAGTGCGTAATGTAAACAATGCAAATGTCCTTGAACACATGTTGTTTTCTCCCTAGTGGCAACAGCACATCTACAACCTTAGAGGTTTCTGTCACTCCCCCAGATTACTAGAGGCATGAACCCAACTATCGAGCATAAATACCCCCTCTTGGAGTCACTAGCATCTACTCGGCCAAGATATCTACTAGCAACGGAGAGCATGCAAGATCATAAACAACATAGAGATAACATAAAGATAATAATTCAGCACATCAACTTGACATAGTACCAATACTCATCGGATCCCAGCAAACACAACATGTAGAATTGCACAAAGATCATCTTGATGATGATAGGCAGCTCACAAGATCTAAACATGAAGCACATGATAGAGGAGACGACCATCTAGCTACTGCTATGGACCCATAGTCCAAGGTAGACTACTCACATATCACACTAGAGGCGACCATGGTGATGAAGAAGGCCTCCAGCAAGGATTCCCCTCAATGGCAGGGTGCCGGGAAGAGCTTCTAGACCCTCCCGATCTCGCGTCGACGACAGTGGCGGCTTGCAGTAGGTTTCGTGGAAAATTGATCGGGCCTTTAGGTTTTTCCCGTCGAGGGGAATATATAGGCGGAAGGGTGGCATCAGGAGGTGGACCAGGGCGGCTCACCCCTGGTGGCACGGGCTAGGGCCTGGCCGCGCCGCCCTAGGGTGTGGCCGGCCCCTGGCCCCCCTCCGTCTCATCTTCGGACTTTGACTCGTGTCTGGAAAAATAGGAGGTTCAGCTTTTGTTTCGTCCAATTTTGAGAATATTTCCTATGTAGCTTTTCTGAAACACAAAATAGCAAAAAACAGGGAACTGGCACTGTGGCATCTCGTTAGTAGGTTATTTCTGGAAAATGCATAAAAATGCCATGAAGTGTAACAAAACACAAAGCAAATGGTGTATAAACAAGCATGGAGCATCAAAAATTATAGATACGTTTGAGACGTATCAGGTGTATGTTTTTTTGAAGCATATAGAAAACATAGCAAAGTGGTATTCAGCTTGTCCCTCATGAAGTAGGAAAACAGAAATGCATAGGACACCTTCAAAGTTCAAGAGGGTGACTAGATACAAATAATTTGAGAACAAGCAATAACATAATCATGAATCAATAATAAATTTTGGGACCATGCACATTATACTAAGAATGGCAACTATGCTCTCTTAATCGGTGCATAAAGATAGAAGATGAAGACTCAACATAAAAGTAAAAGAAAGGCCCTTCGCAGAGGGAAGTAGTGATTGCAAGATTTATAAACCTTCCAAAAATTATGGTACTAATTAGCTTTGAGCTCTCATTGCCCCCATCACAGGCATCTTGAGTGGTTAAAGTTAATGCGAGTACAAATATGGGATATATGCTTGACAAGTCATGAGTTGAAAATCTCATGTCCCGTGAATACGAGTATCTAAACCACATGCTACTCGACTTAGGTCCCAAGCAAGTTCTTGTCATTGTAAGCATACATGTATCATTGAGAACGCCAACGGGGTACCTCTTGCCCGAGGATATGGAAGCTTTCCCACATCAAAATGATAGGACAAACAAACAATGAACACCTCGACATCTTTTTTATTTACCATTGGGTATAGCTTTTTATTTTGAGATGCGTCGTCGAATGTCCACTATGGTTATGCTGTAAATTTCCACCATGAATGATGCATGGTTTAGATTAGCGGCCCAGGCGTTTCTCTAACACATATACAAACTCCATGAGCTCACAAGTTTCCAACTTATTTCACACTGCTAGGCATCCATAAACAAAAGATCATGATATCAACTAAATAAGAATAAGTGCAATCTTGAAAGCGTGCCCCCATGACAGCATGGCTGAGCTAACTCCCAACTTACAACTTGCAAGCATATAATTGATGTCTACGCACTTCTATTCTTGTAGACACTTGTTGGGCCTCCAAGTGCAGAGGTTTGTAGAACAGCAGCAAGTTTCCCTTAAGTGGATCACCCAAGGTTTATCGAACTCAGGGAGGTTAGAGGTCAAAGCTATCCCTCTCAAGCAACCCTGCAATTACGATACAGAAAGTCTCTTGTGTCCCCAACACACCCAATACACTTGTCAAATGTATAGGTGCACTAGTTCGGCGAAGAGATAGTGAAATACAAGTAGTAGTGATGATTATAAGTAGCAAACGTGATGTGAAATAAATATCGCTGCGAGCAAACAAGTAACAAAACAGCAAGTAAACGGTGTGCAAAGCTTGGAAACAAGGCCTAGGGATCATACTTTCACTAGTGGACACACTCCCAACAATATAACATGATTGAACAAATAAACAACTTCTCTCCACTATGGTACTCTGAATTACTCTCCTATTGAATAACACTAATCATTGTGTAGTGGCTACAGAAGCACCCCTTAAAGTTCATCAAGTACTTGACAAACACCACTCATAGAGATATCCAAATCAGATCACAACTCAAGATAGAAATCATTGCAACTTAGACCAAGTACTAACACGGTGCACACACTGTCACCATTACACCATGAAAGGAGGAATAGATCACTCAAACTATCATAGCAATAATTATTCTCATAATCCATAAGAGATCACAATCATAGCCTAAACCAAGTACCACCATGATGCACGCACTGTCACCGTTACACCATGGCAGGAGGAATAGATTACTTTAATAACATCACTAGAGTACACTATAATAATTAAGCATAGGAGTAGCATAATATCTGAATAATAACATCTACTTGTTCAACATGATACAAAGCTCACGATCACATAAAGATCACATCATGGGAGAGAGAGGTGAACCACATAGCTACCGGTAGAGCCCTCAGCCCCGGGGATGAACTACTCCCTCCTCATCATAGGAGACAGCAAGGTTGATGGAGATGGCGGTGAGGTCGATGGAGACGGCGGAGACGGCGATGGAGACCGATGGAGATGGCTCCGGGGGCACTTCCCCGTCCCGGCAGGGTGCCGGAACAGAGACTTCTGTCCCCCGAAATTCGACGACGGTGGCGGCGGAGCTGCGGAACTGCTTCTGGAAAATTGCCGACTCCTCTAGGGTTTTCCGTCCCGAGGCTTCTTATAGGCGAAGGGGCGATGTCAGAGGAGGGCCAGGGCCTCCTCACACATGGCTGGCGCGGCCAGGGGCCTGGCCGCGCCACCTGTGTGTGTGGGGCCCCTGTGGCCCACCTCCTACTCCTCTTCGGATGTCTGGAAGCTTCCGGGTAAAATAAGACTTCAGGATGTGGTTTCGTCCAATTCCGAGAATATTTCCTGTGTATCACTCTGAAACACAAAAACAGCAGAAAACAGGGAACTGGCACTGTGGCAACTCGTTAATAGGTTAGTTCCGGAAAATGCATAAAAGTGCCACGAAGTGTAACGAAACAATAGGAAAATGGTGTAAAAACAAGCATGGAGCATCAAAAATTAGAGATACGTTTGAGACGTATCAATAATCAACATAAGAGAGCCACAATGGTCAAGTTTATTAAGTGCAAGAAAGTAAATGTGCCATCAAGTTCGTGAGAGCTTTACTAACTAATTTTCTCATAAAAAAGTTAATTTGGAAGATAGATAAAAGCAAGATGACTTGGAATAGCAAATTGCTAATAGGTAGATATGGTGAACACATTGGGAAACATTGGTTTTTGGGAGTTGGATGCACGAGTAGAGCTCATACTCAGTACAGATGAAGGCTAGCAAAAGACTGGGAGCGACCAACTAAAAGAGCAATAATGGCCATAATCATGCATAGCGACAAAACATTATTAACCAAAGCATAAAGTGGTATCACAAGTCAAAAACCAAATGATCATAGAGGCTTGAGGCGACTGGTTTAAAGTCAAACATGGTGTAAGCATGCGCCAAGTCAACCCAAATAAAGCATCAAAGGAGAATACTACAATATTATGCTTCTATAAGATAAAAACAACGCATGATTCTTTCAAAGGCACATTAAGCACTCTCAATTATTTGAGACAATTCATGCTACAACAATAACTACTAAGCATATAATCAAAATAATATCAAGCATGACATGATAAAGTCTAAGCAACAGTCTAAACAAGTTCCCTTTTTGCATCACTATAAGCATAAAACAATTTACTCTTTTCCAACACCAATCAACCTTTTTGAAACAACTCCCAAAGATGAAAACCAACAAAGACCAGAGGTCTAAACACACCTAGCTACAAAGAAGTAACAAGTTCTAAAAAAGAACAAAGGTGAAAAATAAAAGCTAAACGCAGTACTAGAAAAAGAGAACACTCGTTGAATGATAAAAGTAAAAACTAGAGTATTCTAGGCAATGAAAACGGAGCGTGTCTCTCTCCAAAACAAACATGGTGTGATCCAACCATTTATTACAGCAAACAAAACAAAACAAATCTGAAAGCAAAAATAAAGACGCTCCAAGAACAACACATAGTATATGAAGCAATAAAAATATAGTGTCTTGAAAGATGACCTGATATTTTTGTTGATGAAGAAGGGGATGCCTCGGTGACAAGGGTATAGATGATAGAGCCCGTCAGTTGAGTACCCCTAAGGCCCGTTAAGCTAGGCCCAATTGTAACGCTAGTCAAAATGCGAGTTCATGTCGTATGTCGATATTGTAATCTGTATCGGATCCCTCCCGGTCCTTGAGACCTGGCCACCTATATATAGGGGCCAGGAGAGGACGGTGAGGGACATATTGAGAGTAAGCCAAAGTTCACCCTACGTTTACTTTCGATACACACCTTGTTTGACTGATTTTACCTTCGAGTTCATCCGACGCCCTATCTCCCCGATCCTAAGTCCTTCATCTAGGACATTTGTTGAGTTAACCCTCGTCAATTGGCGCCGACCGTGGGGACTCTGGGCGTTGGAATCGTGAATTTGATGGCTTTTTCGCTTTTAGCCAACAGCAATCTAGAAGTCGATGAACGTAAAGAGATGGAGCTGACAATCGGAAGTTTGAGTTTTTTACATCGGAACTTCGGGTTCAACTCGCCTTTCGGATTTGGCGAAATCGGGTCCATCGGCAAGCAAAGCCGAGAGAATCACAATATCTAGATCATCCGTGGGCTCTTCCAGCGAGGTAAACTTGCCGGTCAGTCGCACAGCAACAGAAGATATGCAAAAGAGACTCGAGGAATTCGACGAAACTCGGGGAAAGCCCGACATGGAAGCAACAGTGGTTGAACCGCACGATAGTGCAAGGGATTTCGCCACTGAAAGCAGTGGCATCTCCAGAAGCGTACACCAGTTATGCGTCATTATCACTGAAGCAACAGAAGAGAATAATTACGAAGGCAACGAAGAGGTCGACATGCAAGTCGACAAACCAAAGAGTAACAGCAAGAAGGAAAAGGAGAAAATTCATGTCTCAACCGGAGAGTGGAGAATCATCATGTCAGCCATCAATCATGGCACGGAAGTACCCGCAGATTCAAGGAGAGAAGTTCTGATGGGATATCAATATGCGCTACACCAGCGTAGAAAGAAGTTAAGGGAGGAAAGAGACATGTTATGAGAAGCCGAGATTACAATAGCACATCAAGTGGAGGATATTGGGATGAGTACAGCGATGCATCAGAATCCAGCATGGAGAGGCACAGAGACCCGGAGCACAGCAGGAGGACAACAACACGGACAATAGAATAAAGCTATACGAAGAGCCTAAGCGTGAACCCACCAGAGGAGGAAGAATTTGTGCAAGAAACACTAGAAGCAGCATTGGTAGCAGCACAGGCATATCTACTAACTACACAACCAAAGCCTGGAGACCCGCGGGAGCACATGCATCAAGCCGCAATACGAAGCCTCGGGTTGATAAAATACAAGCTAGGGGGAAATCCTCCAGAGAAAAAGGCGACACATCATAGGGAAAGGTGAAAAGAAGAGTTCAAGTGCAAATCCTCGAGGAACGAAACCAGCGAGTCATCAGGTGACGAAAAATGCCAAAAGCGGAAGGAGGATGCAAGGAACATAATAGCACAAGAAGAGTAAACAACTCACGCTATGCGTGGAGAGAAGAAAATTACAAAGACGATGAAAAAGAGATGGGCGCGTTATGCTTTACCCGCAGGGTTTGCAAAATGCGGGTACCCAAAGAATTCAAGTTGCCGCACGATCAAGAAAAGTATGATGGGTCGCAAGAACCCACTCTATGGTTATCAGACTACCTGCAAGCAGTACAAATACTCGGAGGAACAAGAGCAACGGCCATGCAAAATTTGCAGTTACACCTCACCGGCGCAGCACGGTCCTGGTTGAACACTTTACCTAACGATTCCATCGGGAGTTGGGGAGAACTAGAGAGCCAATTCGCAAGAAATTTTTGCTCAACATATAAGCGCCTAGCGTCTCTGGAAGAAATCAAGTCGTGCGTGCAGAAAAAAGATGAAACCCTACGCTCTTATATACAACGCTGGAGTGTAATCAAAAATTCAGCAGAAGACGTCTCCGACGAGAGAGCAATAGATGCTTTTTCGACTGGTCTTCGTCGTTCGGACCTCGTGGAAGAGATAGGGAGAACAAAGCCAAGGATAGTGTCTGAATTAATGAAAGTAGCCAACAAATTCGCCGACGGAGAAGACGCATATAACAACGAAAGGGGACGTTCACCAGAAGTCGACAGAGCAAGCAGGCAAAGGCGAAGATACCGCAACGAAGATGGCCACGCAAGGCAAAATCAGATAGCCGCAGGATACGAAAGAAGGGATGCGGAAGGCTATGAAAACAGGGAGTTCCAGGCAAGAGGAAATCATGAAGTAGAAAAACCAATGGTCAGGAAATCGGTAATCATTAACTGCTCGGTCGATTGAAGTTTAGGGATTAATCGAAAATCAGCCTATTAACTGATTTAATCGGTCGACTATTAATCGATGAATTTTGTACAAACATTGCAGGTTTCAAACATTTAAATAAGTTATATTGAACAAGTAAAACTTAAGAAGGCACTATTTGACAGAAGTATCAGTGTATTACCTTGAAATGCTTGAAGTGAACGTGACAAAGATATAAAATAAAAACAGCCAGTATTCAGTATGCATTCACCGAACCTAGGCATTCATATATCCATATGCCTAACTGTGAAACAGAAACATATTTATTTACTTAGAACAACTGGACAGCATCACAACAGTACGTATTAGTATATTATGTAACTAGGTACACATATAAATTTGACTGAAGCCATCTACACACAACGGTTGAACCGTGGATTGGTTCTTAAAGGCTGGAACAGTGGAGGTTCTCTGGATATGATAATCATCAGAATGTGCATACGACAAATGTCATTGTACTGTACACATGTTACTCTGAGCTATCTTACTACAATCGAATTCAACCCCTGAAAAAAAAAATCAACCCCTGAAATAAAAGAATAGTCGAGCATGAGCTGGGAGCTAGCAGACACCTGAAATAAAAAAGACGAGCCTGGAGCAGCCCCGGAGAGTAACTGGGGCAACCTAGCAACGGAGAGCAGCTCTAGGCGGTAGCTCCAGGCGTCAGTGAGGTGGTACCCGGGGATGGCGCGTTGACGAGGTGGTACTTCGGGATGAATCCTCGGGACGGAGAGCAGCTCCACTGCTCCAAGCGTTGGGCAGGCCTCGTGCTCCTTGAAGCCCTGCAGGCGAGCCCGTATACGCTAGATGCGGTCACCGGAGGCGAGCATCGGGGACGGCGGTGGGTTGAATCAGAGCTGTTGCAGCGGCCTGGGGCAGCGCCCAACCCTAATCGAGGGCGGGGAAGCAGTGCGGGGAGCGGGTGGGTCCGGACGGAGCCAAACTTTGTCGCTTGGACTCGACGAGTTAATCGGCAAATTTCCGTTTAATCCTTTGTCAGACCGACTAAACGCACCCAACGACTAACACCGGCGATTCGATCTATTTGACACGGTACCTCCATGAGTAGCGATTAAACGCTCGATTAATCAGCTAATCGGCCGATTTTTTGAATATTGAGAAAAACCAAAGTACTCTGGCCCGTCGGCGGAGGACATGCTCTACGGACCTTGTCAAATCCACTACGCATACCTAGATGGGAAAAGAATATCTAACCACCAGATGAAGGATTGCAGAACCTTCTTGAGGTTACAAAATGCAATGGACTCGAACCAAGGAATACGGCAAGGAAAGAAAATGATGAGTCAGGGATACCAAGTACAGCGACTAGCGAAACATCTGGACTCGAAAGTATATATATCTGCAATGATCCAACCAGTGCCAAAATCCAAGAAGGAGCGCAAGAGCATATCCAGACAAGTAAACCTAGCTATATCATCACCACCAGCCACTACAGAGTACCTGCAGTGGTCCGACCAACCAGTTAGGTTCAGCAGAGCAGACCACCCGAGGAAAGTGTCTAGGCCGGGGCACTCACCGATGGTACTAAAGGCGCAAATAGGGGGATGCGACATCGGGAGAGTATTCATGGATGCAGGAAGCGGCATAAACCTAATATACGCGAGAACTCTGAGGGTACTGTGCATCTCACTGGAAAGTCTAAAGCCAACAGATTGTTTTTTCCACAGAATAGTACCAGGAGGGACAAATTACCCTCTCGAAAAAATAGAACTCGATGTTTGCTTTGGCAATAGAAACAATTATCGCAGAGAGAAGCTGGAGTTTGAAGTCATAGACTGGCCTTCACAGTATCATGCAATCCTGGGGCGTCCAGCATTTGCAAAGTTCATGGCAGTACCTCACTACGCATATCTTACGCTCAAAATCCTAGGACCCAAAGGAACAATCACGGTACAAGGCAGCTTTGAAGTATCCAACACTTGTGACAAAGAATTCAACAGGCTAGCGCAAACTTTCGGCAT
This sequence comes from Dactylis glomerata, assembly GCA_007115705.1. Lineage (NCBI taxonomy): Eukaryota > Viridiplantae > Streptophyta > Magnoliopsida > Poales > Poaceae > Dactylis > Dactylis glomerata. The sequence continues at coordinate 635,052 of QXEO01002106.1, read as the reverse complement.
GACAGCAGAGTACGCAAGACTAAAAGGCGAAACTGACCACAACGTGCTACTCGATTTTGGACAATCCCTGCCAGATCAGGCTTTCGATGCAACCCAAGACTCAAAGAAAATACAGGTCCATCCCACGGACTAGAACAAAACTACTTCCATAGCAGTCAACCTGGATCCCGCATAGGAAAGCGCGCTCGTTGAGTTCCTCCGTGAGCGCTGGGAAATCTTCGCCTGGTGTCCTTCAGACATGCCATGGGTTCCTAGGGAACTCGTCGAGCATGCACTAAACGTGGATCCTGAAGCAAAGCCAGTAAAGCAACCACTACGAGGATTTGATGAACCCAAAAGGAAAGCAATAGCATTCGAGCTACACAGGCTAGAAAATGCCGGATTCATCCGAGAAATCAAGTCATCAACCTGGGTATCTAATCCAGTCATTGTACCCAAGAAAAACACCGACGTACAAATAGTGTGCGTCGACTACACATCTCTCAACAAGCACTGTTCAAAGGATCTCTTCCCTCTACCTCGCATTGATCAGATAATAGACTCAATAGCGGGGTGCGCAAGGCTTTCCTTCCTAGATGCATATTCTGGTTATAACCAAATCAAACTGAAGAAAGAAGATGAAGAAAAGAGAACTTTCATCACACCATACGGCGTGTTCTGTTATCAAGTTATGCCCTTTGGCCTAAAAAACGCAGGAGCAACCTACCAACGGATGATGCAAAACTGCCTCAGAAGCCAAATAGGATGCAACATCCAAGTCTACATTGATGACGTGGTCATCACCACAAGAAAAGAAGAGTCACTGATTAGTGACCTGGCAGAAACTTTCGACAATCTAAACAGGTACAAACTCAAGCTCAACCCGACAAAATGTTCTTTCGGCGTATTAGCAGGACAACTCTTGGGGTTCCTGGTATCGGCAAGAGGAATAGAAGCGAACCCAGAAAAGATCCAAGCAATCCTAACAATGGGGAAACCAACAAAACTGCACGACGTACAGAAGCTCGCAGGACGCGTCGCGGCACTAAGTTGATTTGTTGCACGATTGGGAGAGAAAGCACTCCCTTTCTATGCACTCATGAAAAAGTGAGATGACAAATTCGAGTGGACAGAAGAGGCAGACGTAGCTTTCGCGCAGTTGAAAAAAGTGCTCTCCACACCACCAGTGTTGGTCGCACCAAACGAAAAAGAGCCACTACTACGGTACATCGCAGCAACACATCAAGTGGTGAGTACAGTATTGGTAGTCGAAATAAGCAAAGAGGGAAAAGCTCACGGTGTCCAGAGGCTAGTATATTTCGTCAGCGAAGTACTATCTCCAACAAAACAGAGGTACCCGCATTATCAAAAGCTCGCATACAGTGTATTCACAACAGCACAAAAACTATGGCAATATTTCATGGTGCACCCAATTATAGTAGTTAACGAAGCACCACTATCCAATATATTGAACAACCCTTCAGCAACAGGACGTGTCTCCTTATGGGGAATTGAGTTATCACCCCTGGACATCACGTATGAAAAGCGAAAGGCGATCAAATCACAAGTTTTACCAGACTTCACAGCAGAGTGGCTGGAGTTACAAAGAACAAGACCGCCAGATCTATCGAGTGTATGGACAATGTACTTCGACGGTTCAAAAAGAATCCAAGGCGCATGAGCAGGAGTGGTCCTGATATCACCACAAGGCGACAAGTTGAAATATGTGTTAAGGATGACTTTTCCCCAAGCTTCCAGTAATGAAGCCGAATACGAGGCGCTGCTCCATGGGATGAAAATGGCCAAAGCATGCGGAGCAACTCGACTGAAAATATTTGGAGACTCGAATCTCGTCATCCAACAAGTGATGAACAAGTGCGACGCCATCAGCGACAATATGACAGCATACAGAAACTTATATTATTATCTAGAGGGAACATTCGATGGATACAAAGTTTCGCATGTCAGTAGAGCCAGTAACGAGGAAGCCGACAACCTAGTAAACATCGGGTCCCAGTGCTTACCCGTACCGCAAGGAGTCCTTTGGGAAGAAATCATAGAAAGATCAATAAAGAGCAACAAAACTTCGACTACAGAGGAACAAGGCCAGCACCAAGCAACAGGCTTGGGGGCTGGAAAAACAAGCACGGCAGAACCAGAAGAAGTCATGGTGATCAAAGAAACCTGGATGCAGCCATATCTGGCATACATGATAAACAAAGCACTACCTGAAGACACAGTAGAAGCGAAAAGGATAATACGACGATCCAAGGCTTTCATCATGTTGCAAGGAAAATTATACAAGAAAAGTATAACAGGCATCTTGCAACGATGCGTCAGTCCTCAAGAAGGGCAAGAAATCTTAAGGGACATCCACGCAGGAGTATGTGGACATCACACTAGCAGTAGAGCCATTACAGCCAAAGCCTTTCGTGCAGGATTTTACTGGCTAACAGCCATTGAAGACGCGAAAGACATAGTGAGGAAGTGCGAGGCTTGTCAACATTTCGCATCTCGACCACACGCGCCAACAGCAGAATTGCAACCAATACCACTATCCTGGCCCTTCGCGCAATGGGGTCTCGACATGGTAGGAAAGCTGCACAAATCTTGGCCAGGAGGGCATGTTTACATGCTGGTGGTAGTCGACAAATTCACCAAGTGGGTAGAGGCAGCCCCCGTGACAACCCAAGATTCTACAGCCGCAATCAACTTCATCAAGTCCATAGTCTTTCGCTTCAGAGTACCACACAGCATCATCACAGATAATGGGACAAACTTCACATCGAAGGAGTTCAAGAATTACTGTGAAAGTTTGGGAATTAAATTGAAATTTGCATCTGTGGCGCATCCAAAGACAAATGGGCAAGTCGAGAAAGCTAATGGCTTAATATGCAACGGGATAAAGAAAAGGTTGTTAGCACCCCTCGAGAAAGCCAAGCACGCTTGGGTAGATGAGCTACCCTCCGTACTCTGGAGTCTCCGAACTACACCTAACGCAGCTACTCAAGAAACGCCCTTCTTCCTGGTCCATGGCGCAGAAGCCGTGCTTCCAGTCGAGATCACTCATGAAGCTCCAAGAATCGCGGCGTATGATGAGACAACTTCCACATAAGCGCTTCAGGATGATGTCGATGCACTCGACGAGGAAAGAGACGTAGCACTAGCCAGAGCTACTCAATATCAGCAAAATCTACGAAACTACCACAGTAGTCGAGTTCATCCATGATCTTTCATGGTGGGAGATCTAGTTCTACGACTCAAGCAAGATGGTCATGGAAAATTGGAGTCCCCATGGGTAGGACCCTACATCGTGATGGAAGTAATACCAGGAGGAGCTTATCGACTACAAGACAAGAAAACGGGGAAAGACGAGAGCAACCCGTGGAATGTAGAGCAACTACGGCGGTTCTACGCGTAGAAGACATAAGGCGATAAAGATCTTTCGGGTTATGACCCTCTGAACCCAGAACATGAGGCCATAGGTCGGGTTCTTTGGGTCAACTCGACAATATGTATAAGTATTTTACTTTCCACTCGGGGGCTCAGCCCCTTGAGTCGTATGAAATAATATTAACAAGTTATTGAGATTTGTGATTATCTGAGACACACTACTAGGTTGTTCGCAACCCGATATTTGGCAAAAACACGCACAGTTCAAATGAACCCGATAATATATTAAGTGCATACCTCAGAACGACGAAATGTTCCCATGGTCTATTAATAAAGCAGGCACAAAATATAATCCAACACGACTACTTATTACAGATAGCACGAGAAAGGGCAACTAGGAAAAGAGATTACATAAAGGAAGAATCTAATGAAAGTGCACTTCAGCTTCGTACTCCTTCTGGCACTGGGTGCCATCGTAGATCCTCACGTCGAACTTCGACATACCGATGTGGAAGTCGAAAGTCATGAAGAAGCCTTGGTGGAGGTCATGGTCTTCTGCAAACTACGACCAGCCGCCCTTGAAGTACATCTCGTCAGCACCGTCGTACCAGACCTCCACTTCATAGGGAGTTCCTCCCCCAGAGTGTTCACGAAGAACCGCTTCCTGCAGTTCTCGCCCGTCCATAAATTTGGTCAACTTCAGCGGTACCCGCTGAATCTCATGGCACTGAATGCTGGCGATGCAGAAGAAGGAGTACACTCTGGGCGAAGGAGGAGAAGCATTATGAGGAGGAGCGCTCGGACCTGGCGCAGCAGATGAAACCTTGGGCTTATTCTTGCTTCCCATCGGGCGGCCGGGGTGCCGCTTCATCGGAGCAGATGACGAGGCTGCCACAGATGGGATCGTAGGCTTGTTCTTACTGCCGCGGGGGCGGCCGCGACCTCGTTTCTCCAGCGGGGCGCCGATATTCAGACGTGATCCACCTGCATCGGCCATGGAGATAGATATTTGGAAGGAAAAACCCTAGATGCGATGAGGAAGAGGAAGATGATGCAGCGGAGGAAGAAACTAATGAATGAATTAGGGTTTTTGCCCTCGCCAAACATGCTTTATTTATAAGTACACACTAATGGGCCTCTGGAGAGGCAAGTTCCAAAGTATATTTATGGGCTTTTATATTTTGCCCAGAGCAGATGATAAAGAAGTATCAACGTATCAAGAAAAAGATACATACAAAAAAAAAAGAGGAAACAAAAAAATGGGAAAGTATCTATCAAGAAGCACAGCGTACCTCGTCTTGGACTCGGGGGCTTACGTCATAAGAAAAGAAGAGAAGAATCATTAAGTGTGAATCATATCGAAAAATATCGCAAGAGACAGTATATGGAACAGGTATGTCTATATTTTTGAGCCTATACCCAAAAAAATTCGGCTATAGCCTCGGGGGCTACTCCCATCGGGTGCGCTGTCACGCACCCGATAGAAAGAAGTCGACAGAAGAAGGGTGAGAAGTTGAAGCCAATGATAAAGAACAAGCTGGTGGACAAGTGGTTTAGGTGTAATCGGCTACATTTCGTCAACAACAAACTTCGACTATATTGTCGACAAAATAAAGATCGATTACTCCCATCGGGAGCTATTTATGAGAGTTAAAAAGGATAACTCGAATATTTTGTATATTGGAACTGTCAAACAAGGCTGCGAAATATGATTCTCGAGTTGCGTCATCGCGACAAAACTTGAATGACGTGGTTGAAATATATCATGAAGGTAAGACCCCAGGATCCGTCATGTGTGGCCTGGTATACGCACATGGATGTGCTCTGCTGGTACTTATCCGTGTCTACAACGCGAAGAAAATCCTAGTGGATGCACTGGGTACCCTGAGAATCACTGGGATTCATTCTTTGTAAGTCCTAAATGCGGCAAAAGAATGGGTTTGACCGGTTTCCTGAATTCAAGTCCAAGGGGATTGAATTTGAAGTAGGTGACAAGTATCTGTTCTGGCAGTTAACTGGCCTCTTGATCCGTCAAAGTTGTCAGGCTTGTTCATCAAAACCCCTTGCGAGACTTTATAATAAAAAGATAAGTCGAAAGACCAAGTCGAAGATTTGAAGATATGAAGAGGTCAAGTATTGATCAAGTCAAAGATTTGAAGATTTGAGATTCAACCCGAATCTGCAATTCTGGTAGAATCTCGGGGGCTACTGATAAGGGTATAGATGATAGAGCCCATCAGTTGAGTACCCCTGAGGCCCGTTAAGCTAGGCTCAATTGTAACGCTAGTCGAAATACGAGTTCATGTCGTATGTCGATATTGTAATCTGTATCGGATCCCTCCCGGTCCTTGAGACCTGGCCACCTATATATAGGGGCCAGGAGAGGACGGTGAGGGACAGATTGAGAGTAAGCCAAAGTTCACCCTACGTTTACTTTCGATACACACCTTGTTTGACTGATTTTACCTTCGAGTTCATCCGACGCCTTATCTCCCCGATCCTAAGTCCTTCATCTAGGACATTTGTCGAGTTAACCCTCGTCACTCGGGCATCCCCAAGCTTTGACGCTTGTACTTCTTGGATATTTCTTGGGGTGACATGGCATCCCCAAGCTTGAGCTTTTGTCCATACTTCATCTCATCTCATCATTCTCCTTTCTCTACACTTGAAAACTTCCTTCATACAAAACTTCACACAATTCTCATTAGCAACATTAGTGTATGTAAGATAGTAGATCCACTTTTGGTTCAGTTTCAACTCAAGTATAACATATATTAACACATAATATACTGTAGCAACTTCCTCAAAAAGTTCCATGATCAAAATAACTAAAAAAGAAAGAGATCAAGAGGCAAATGCAAATAGTGGCAGAAATCTGTCAAAATAGAACAACTGGTAAAGATGATTTTTTTTGAAAATCTTCTGTTGCTCAAATCGATAAGTGCAAAACTAATAAAAGTTAGATAATAACCTGGGGCATGTGCACAAGAAATCTCAGATCAAAATAGCGTTCTGGGAATTTTCACGAATTTTTATGGTACAGCGCAAAAATCTGTTTTAGGACAGCAACTTCCCCAAATCTTAGCTTCCTCCAATTAGAGGTTGCACTTGGCACAAAAACAAAATAAAAATGATAAGGAGAGGTCATTAAAGTAGTAATAACTTCCAAGACTCAACAAAAAGAAAAATTACTGAAAAGAAAACATTGAGTTATCTCCCAAGAGCACTTTTCTTTAACGCCTTTGAGCTAGGCGCAGTAGTTTGAGAAAATTCTCACATAAGCGCCAGAAAAGAGCTTAAGGCAAAGGCGGCAGAAAAGAACTTGAAGCAAGAGAGATCATCAAAAAGCAAATATGAAACACATTTAAGTCTAACCCACTTCCTATGAAAAAGAATCATGTCAAGAAACAAGTCATGAAAGCAGAAAGCAACAAGCATAGGAAAGCAAAACAAGTGCAACTTCAAGATTTTCAACATAAAGTGGGGCAACTTAATATTATTGAGATGCATAAACCATGTTTCCCTCTCTCATAACAACTTTTAGTAGCATCATGAATAAAATTAACAATATAACTATCACATAAAACATTATTATCATGAGCCACGTGCATAAAAAAATCAATACTCCCCACATAAGCATAGTCATTCTTATTAATCATAGTGGGAGAAAATTCAACAATATAGCTATCATTATTATTCTCATCACCATAATCATCAAAAATAGGAGGCATATTGTAATCATACCTTATTTTCTCCTCAATAGTAGGTGGACCGAAAATATCATACTCATCATTGTAATCATCATAAATCGGAGGCATAGTATCATCGAAGTAAATTTTCTCCTCCATGCTTGGGGGACAAAAATTATCATGCTCATTAAAACCAGCTTCCCCAAGCTTAGATTTTTCCATAGCATTAGCAATAATGGTGTTCAAAGAATTCATACTAATAAAATTGTTATTAGCATGCAAACAAAGCTCCATAGGTTTTTTAATTTTCTCTTCAATTCATGTCCTAACTCAAGATAAATACTATAAAGCTCTCTAATTTTGTTGTTGTTTTCCATTAAGCCTAACTAGTGAAAATAAAAAAAAGTAACAAAAAGATATATTTGCAGAATCTAAAGGAAATAACTTTGAGCACTCACACACCAGCAAAAGTACTAGAAGATAGCTTAGTCAGCAGAGGATGTGAGTACCTTTTACCTTACCTCCCCGGCAACGGCGCCAGAAAAGAGCTTGATGTCTACGAACGCTTCTATTCTTGTAGACAGTGTTGGGCCTCCAAGTGCAGAGGTTTGTAGAATAGCAACAAGTTTCCCTTAAGTGGATCACCCAAGGTTTATCAAACTCACGGAGGAAGAGGTCAAAGGTATCCCTCTCAAGCAACCCTGCAATTAACATACAAGAAGTCTCTTGTGTCCCCAACACACCCAATACACTTGTCAGATGTATAGGGCCACTAGTTCGGCGAAGAGATAGTGAAATACAAGTAATATGGATGATTATAAGTGGTAATTGCAATCTGAAATAAAAATCGCTGCGAGCAAACATGTAACAGAACTTGTTGTAAACGGTGTTTCAATGCTTAGAAACAAGGCCTAGGGATCATACTTTCACTAGTGAACACTCTCAACAAAGATAACATAATTAAACACATAAATATCATTCTTCACTATGCTACACTGAACTACTCTCCGGTTGGATAACGAACACTAATCATGCATAGGGCTACAAAGCACTCCTTAAAGTTTGCATTTCCCAATCTAGATTACCCCACACTGTCACCTTGAGTGCACTAGACGGTTTCATACAAACACCAACAATTCATAGAGACATCCAACTCAAATCATAACTCATGATAAGTATTGCTGTAAAATTTAGTCTAAGAGACACACATAATGCGCACATTTTCACCTTCACATCATGGGACAAGGTGTCTTCAGAGATTACAAGAATAAAACCACTTGAGTAGCATAATAGATGAAGAGTAACATCTACTAATTCAACTAGATACAAAGCTAATGATCACATAAAGATCACACCATGGGAGAGAGAGAGAGAGAGAGATGAACCACATAGCTACCGGTAGATCCCTCAGCCTCGGGGGAGAATGTCACATCCCAAAAATTTGGAATGTGAAAATAAATAAAATAAGAACAATGTATGTTTGTATTGATTGAAATTTCACAAGGAATTGAAACTTTTTGATTTATTTAAAAGCTTCATGGGGAAAAATATTTCAAACTTTCTTGAAGAACTATTTTGAGAAAATAGAATTATCAAAATACTATTTTGCATTCAAGCAAACCTATGCAAGCTTGTTTGCAAAGGAAATTTATACAAATGATTTATATTAAATGAAGTTTGCATTACTAAAAACTTACTTGAAAATAAAAGTCTTTATAGAGTTTATTCTCTAATTTTTTTTAAAAGGATTATTTCAAAGTCCTATTCTATTTTAGATTATGCACATAAAGCCCTTTAAGCCAAATTATAAAGTTTTTCTTAAAAATCTTACCTTGTTTGAAAACTTGTTTTCTTACTGTTCTGGAATGTTTTCTTGAATTTTAGAAAAATTTACAAACTGGTTTGAATCAAATTGAAGCACAGATGAAAAGGATATGAAATAATCAAGAAACAAAAAAAGGAAAAGAAAAAAGAAGAAAAAAATAGAAGAGGGCCTCGGGGCATTCCTTTCGGGCCAACAGCGAAACCAGCCCGTAGCCCAGCAAAACAAAACCGAATCGGTACCCTCTTTCCCTCTATCTCTCACTGACAATGGGCCCCACCTGTCAGCGCTAATTCATCTTCAACCTCAGACCGGATTTCTCGCCGGAGACGATCCCGCCCGGATTTCTCTCCCCCCTCTTTAATTCTTGCCTATTTGAAGCCGCGCCCGCACCTTTAAGTATCCTGCACGCCACTCCTCCTCCCCTCCTCCTTTCCCCTGCTCAAATCGCCGCAGGACTAGAGGAATTCCTCGCCAGAGGAGCGCTTATCTGTCGCAGTAAAATGCCGATTCTGGCAGAACAAGGTGACCCCACCGTCCCTCCTTGGTACCCCTAGACTCCCCTTTATCTGGCGCACATCCGCATATTTTCCCTTACCCCTATTGGGCAGTATTTGACGCACATCGATGACGGCCGAAGCTCGCCGGCGCTCGGTTCCGCTCTGGTTGGCTCCTATCGTCGCTGTAGAAATGGAGACGCGAAGGAGAAGACGCCAGAGGACTCGCCGCAATGCCCCGCCCCTCGTCGACCACATCTCTGACGCCGGAAATCACCGGAGAGCCGTCGGCATCCATGCCCGAGCCGCGGGACCTCGCCGTCGGTGACACCTCAGTGAGCCCCCTCCCCTTCTTTTTCTTCTGACCCATGGATCTCTTATCAACGGCCAGATCTGGATCTGGTCAAAGACCAGTCAATGCCCTATCAACAGCACAGTCAGCAGCCCAGTCACCACCTGAAGCCAATCAGAGACTGCCACGTGTCTGTCACATGGAATTTAGCCTCAGTCAATTTGAAAATAGCCAGAAAATGTTTGCATCTTGTAAAATTCATATCTTCTGTTCTGTAGATCCAAAAATTATAAATGATATGTCTCTGGAATCCTAAAAATGTGTAGAACACATTTCTGAAATAAAATTTCTCTTTTGAATTAGTTGAAAACATTCAAATTCAAATATGTGAGCTTGAGTATTTTTAATATAGTTCAAATTCTATAAATCCTTTTCAATTGATTCTTTTTGCAAATGGATCATATAGTTATCCTCTATCCAGTATAACCACTGCAGAAATTAATTGGACCAATTTTATCAAGTATTCAAATTCAAATGGAGATTTGAGTATTTTCTTCCTAGATTTAATTCTACAAATATTTTAGGCATAATTCCTTTTGCAAAATTGATTATCTTGATAATAGAAAATCACCAGAACACTTCACACACTTTTACACACTTAACCAAATGACAAATCCACTAGTTCAACCTATTTGCAAGCTATAGTGTGTAATTTGAGCACTTTGCAAAAATGAATCCCAATTCCTATCATGCACCTTGTGCTATTTGAATTTTGTTCCACTATGCCAATGGTGTGAATAATCCTAAGTCCTAATGATCACTCAAATCTACCATGACTTAGTGAAAAATCTACTCTCTACCTTTGCCAAGTGCAAAGCTATCAACTCCATCACATCCAAACTTTTCTAAGTATTTTGACTACCCCAATCCAACACTATGGCATAGAAGTTTTTCCATATCAAGACCATGGAGAAGAAGTTGAAGATAAGAGAAGAAGATGAAGGAAGACAAGGAGTTGAAGTCAAAACAAGAAGATCAAGATCAAGAGCCAAGTCAAGAAGATGAAAGTGATAAACCTCATGACTTAGAAACTATTCATCCAACTTCTCAACCTAAGCCCAAGATTCCCTTTGAATTATTTTGTTAAGTGTTAGACAATTTCTTAACAATTTAGAAAACTCCCACAATATTTTGTCCAAGTATCACTAAGAGAAATCAAGACTAAGCTAAAACAAATAAACACTTTTGTTGTCTTGTTTGATTTTGTTGCCTTGGATGGTGTGTTGATGTTGTGTACTTTTCTATCTTATAGTTGTACGGAGAGCCATGTGTGTTGATTAAGAGAAGTACAATCTTTAGAAATTTCTAAGGCAAGTGTCACTCTTGTTCATAAAATTCCCAAGGTTTTACTATGCATGTAGTGTTTCCTTTCTTTTAATATTATGCATGTGTAGATTGTTATGCTTGCTATCTCCTATTTAGGATACCCCTGATTTCCCTGTTAGAAGAAACACCGCTAGTGTAGATTGCTTAGTTGTGCTATAGAATTCGTGGTTGGGATTCCACATGTTCTTTCATTAAGTTTGAAAACTATGTTTTGCAAAAACTAAGAAAACAACTAAGTTAATGAAACACCTGGGTGGAAATTGGTAAGATGGATTTATGTTGAGTGGTTACACCGGAGCCATCTCTATGGCGGTCATGTGTATCTCACTTGTGGACGGCCACCCAGGAACAAAGAGATTGGAGACGTTCAAGTTGTGAAGCTTCCAGTGCAACCACGAGTCATATGGGCTCTGTCTTGACTAACTAAGTTGCGAGAACTCAGCCAGATGGACAGAGGGTGGTAGTGATTTGTAGGATGGAGCGCGTCCGGGTTGGTCTGAGGGATTGCTTCTGAAAAGTCTTGTCTTAGTCTTCACTTGGCCATTTGAGCAAAATGAGCATCGTGGCAAAAGAGGTTGACTGAGTCTTGTGGGAAAAGTGCACCACCTCTGCAGAGGGTTAAAACTAAGTACTTAGCCCTGTCCCTGGTTACGGACAATTTTGAGCGACATGATTTTGAAGCTGTTCAAGGATCTCCTCATCCCAACTTCTTTAAAATTAAAACTTGAAGGGTCAACAAGGGATTGTTGTGCGATCATAATTATGTACACCTGGTGGATTCCTGTGTGTGCATAATTAACTAGGAGCACCTGGTGGATTCCAGTGTGTCCAATAGTGCTTTAAAAGAAAATTGAGATCTTTTGAAAAGTAGGATAAACAATTGATTTTCTGCAAACTTAGCCTGAAGATCCACTTAGCCAAATATTCATTTAAGTGTTAGGTTCCATTTGTGTCCACCAAAAGTGACATCTTGCCAATACAATTAAAGTGTATTGACCCTCTGTGGCTGCAACATTTCATGTTGCAGGTTTTGACGATAAGAAAGGTACGACAGGGTTACGAGTCTATCCGCAGCATGTTCGCCTGTGGCACATGAAGAAGAAGGACTCCATGCTACTTATGTTTTCGTTGTAAACTCTGAAAGCTCTATGCTATGAGCATTGTAAAGTTTCTTTATGTAATTGCTGGATCATGCGATGTAATAAAATGACCTTTGTTTCTTGATATTACATCTTAAACTGTGTGTGCTAGCATTTGATCTAGGGACTAGCACTGAAAAGCACAGGGATCGTCATCTTTAAAAGGTGAGGTCAATACAGAGAACTACTCCCTCCTCATCATAGGAGACAGTAAAGGCGATGAAGATGGCGGTGGAGTTGATGGAGATGGCTCCGAGGACAATTCCCCATCCCGGCAGGGTGCCAGAACGGAGACTTCTGTCCCCCAAACTTCGTCTGTGATGGCGGCGGTGCTGCGGAACTTTATCTGGGAAAACACCGATTGATTTAGGGTTTTCACGTCGGAGGGATTATATAGGCGGAAGGGCGATGTCAGAGGGTGGACTAGGGGCCCACACATGGTGGTGGCGCGGCTAGGGGGGCACCTGCGCCACCCCATGGTTTGGCTGCCTCTTGGCTCCTCTTCGTCTCCCCTTTGGACTCCGTGTCATGTCGGGAAAAATAGGAACTTCGGGCTTCATTTCGTCCAATTCCGAGAATATTTCTTGTGTAACTTTTCTAAAACACAAAACAACAGGAAACAGGGAACTGGCACTGTGGCATCTCGTTAATAGGTTAGTTCCAGAAAATGCATAAAAATGCCACAAAGTGTAAACAAAACATAAAGCAATTGGTGTAAAACAAGCATGGAGCATCAAAAATTATAGATACGTTTGCGATGTATCAACATGAGGAAGAATCTTTGCGTGAACCTACTAGTCTTCTTGGGCTTGTATGGGAAGACAAAATATACACCGGAAGCACTGTCAGGACCAGCACCGTGTGAAAAGAAGAGACATCATGCATCCAGAGGATTTTCAGGGTCCTGCGCGCTACGTTCTTACCAATGAAGAGAAGGAAATCTTTTTTGAATGCCTGAGCAGTATCAAGGTCCCATCTGGATTCTTGTCGAATATAAAGGGAATAATAAATATGGCAGAGAAAAAATTCCAAAACCTAAAGTCTCATGACTGCCACGTGCTTATGACGCAATTGCTTCCGGTTGCATTGAGGAGGATTCTACCGGAAAATGTTTGACTACCGATTGTGAAGCTATGTGCATTCCTCAATGCAATTTCCTAGAAGTTAATCAATCCAGAAAGTCTACCTAAGTTATAGAATGATGTGGCCTAATGTCTTGTCAGCTTTGAGTTGGTGTTCCCACCGATATTATGACGCATCTCTTAGTTCACCTAGTAAAAGAGATTTCCATTCTCGATCATGTATTTCTGCACAATATGTTCCCCTTTGAGAGGTTCATGGGAGTCTTAAAGAAATATGTTCATAACCATGCTAGGCCAGAAGGAAGCATCTCCAAGGGCTATCTAACAGAGGAGGTCATTGAGTTTTGTGTTGATTTTGTTCCTGACCTGAACCCGATTGGTCTTCCTCAATCGCGGCATGAGGGGAGACTGAGTGGAAAAGGCACGCTAGGAATGAAATCAGCATATTGTATGGACGGACATTCTTTGAGTGAAGCACACTACACAGTTTTACGAAATTCCACGTTGGTGGAGCCGTATATGGAGCGATGATACGTCTCAAACGTATCTATAATTTTTGATGCTCCATGCTTGTTTATGCACCATTTGCTTTATGTTTTGTTACACTTCGTGGCGTTTTTATGCGTTTTCCGGAACTAACCTATTGACAAGATGCCACAGTGCTAGTTCCCTGTTTTCTGCTGTTTTTGTGTTTCAGAAATGCTACATGGGAAATATTCTCGGAATTGGACGAAATGAAGCCCGAACCTCCTATTTTTCCCGGACACATGACGAAGACCGAAAGAGAGCTGGAGGGGGCCAGGGGTTGGCCACACCATGCCATGGAGCCCCCCTAGGCCGCACCGGGGTGTGGTGTGGGCCCCCTGGTCCACCTCTGACATCGCCCCTTCGCCTATTTAAAGCCTCCGTCGTGAAAACCCTAAATCAATCGGCAATTTACCAGAAGAAGTCCCGTAGCTCCGCCACCGCCACCGATGAGATTCGGGGGATAGAAGTCTCTGTTCCGGCACCCTGCCGGGACGGGGAAGTGCCCCCGAAACCATCTCCGTCGACTCCATCGCCTCCACCGCCGTCTCCATCGACTTCACCATCATCTCCATCGATGTTGTTGTCTCCCATGATGAGGAGGAGTAGTTCTCCCCCGGGGCTGAGGGCTCTACTGATAGCTATGTGGTTCATCTCTCTCTCCCATGATGTGATCTATATGTGATCGTGAGCTTTGTATCTAGTTGAATTGGTAGATGCTATTCTTCATATATTATGCTACTCCCGTGCTTTATTATTGTAATCTCCGGAGACACCTTGTACCGTGATGTGAAGGTGACAGTGTGCACATTATGTGTGTCTCTTTGGCTAGTGTCTCTATGAATTGTTGGTGTTTGTTGGAACCATCTAGTGCGCTCAAGGTGATAGTGTGGGGCAATCTAGTTTGGGGACTTACGAACTTTGAGGAGTGCTTCGTATCCCTACGCATAATTAGTGTTCATTATCCATTGGAGAATAGTTTAGAATAGCATAGTAAAGATAGTTATTTATGTGTTCAATTATGTTATCTTTGTTGAGAGTGTCCACTAGTGAAAGTATGATCCCTAGGCCTTGTTTCTAAGCATTGCAACACCGTTTATATTCAGTTTTGTTACATGTTTGCTCGCAGCGATATTTATTTTAGATTACATTTACTACTTATAACCATCCATATCACTTGTATTTCACTATCTCTTTGCCGAACTAGTGCACCTATACATCTCACAAGTGTATTGGGTGTGTTGGGGACACAAGAGACTTCTTGTATCGTAATTGCAGGGTTGCTTGAGAGGGATAGCTTTGACCTCCTCCTTCCTGAGTTCAATAAACCTTGGGTGATCCACTTAAGGGAAACTTGCTGCTGTTCTATAAACCTCTGCACTTGGAGGCCCAACACTGTCTACAAGGATAGAAGCGTGCGTAGACATCAAGCTTTTTTCTGGCGCCGTTGCCGGGGAGGTAAGGTAAAAGGTACTCACATCCTCTGGCTACTTAGTCTTTAGTTGCTGGTGAGTGCTCGAAGTTATTTCCTTTAGATTCTGCAATTATATCTTTTTGTTTCTTGTTTTTATTTTCACTAATTAGGCTTAATGGAAAACAAAGAGTTTTATAGTATTTTTCATGAGTTAGGACATGAAGTGTTTGAAAATCCTTTGGAGCTTTATTCGCATAGCAATGTTATTTGTATGAATTCTTTGAATGCCGTTATTGCTAATGCTATAGAAAGGTCTAAGCTTGGGGAAGCTGGTTTTGTTAAGCATGATATTGATGGTGCGGTGTTGATGATGTAGATGACCGACCAGTTGGGAACCCCAAGAGAAGGTGTGATGAGCATAGCTGCAAGTTTTCCCTCAATAATGAAACCAAGGTAATCAATCCAGTAGGAGAGAGCCAAACTTCAGAAGGTGATGCTTGCTAGCTTTGTGAAACTCCGGACAATGGCGCTAGACAACTTGCTGGTGCGTAGTTGACGTAGGAGCTTCTTCACCTAGCAGCAACGTGAAACCTGCACACAACACAAACAAATACTTTGCTCCCAACTTACGATGAGGTTGTCAATCTCATCGGTTTGCTGTAAACAAAGGAATGAGCGTGTCGAGTGGTAAAAGGATGATAGTAATGCAAGTAAAGTAAACAGTGCGAATAAAGTAAAACGGTAAACAGCGCCTCCTTCTTCTCGAGCATCTCGTCCTCTCCGCCTCGGCCTTGCCCTCCGCCTCCTCCCACCATTCGAGATGCAGAGAATCCTCATGCGTCTTAGTCGCCGCGTCCTCGTCGTCCTCCAAGTTCCTCTCGGAGTCATTGCCCGAGAAGGACCAGATGGAGAAAGAGGGGGAGGAGACTGCTTCCACCTCTTCCGGCGGTGGAAGGGACCGCTCCTCCTCCTCCACCACCGGGGACGCCGGGTCAAGTTAGCAGCATTGCAGCAGCGGGTCCTGCCACACGCAAGTGAGGCAAGCGGTCTTCTTGGTGCGAGCCATCTAGATGCAGTAGTATAGAGGAGCTCTAGCTAGCGCGCTGGAATTTAAGTGGAGTGGTCGGCAGGGGGCGGTGAACAGGCCATGCGTCGACGACATAGCAAGCGGCAGCCTCTAGAAAAGTCTCCGCACACTCTTAATGATTTCCCATACGTCGCACATAGCTCGCAAAATGAGACTATCAAGTAAAAAACAAACGTCGCGGATAACTTCACGTGTTTCAATAAAAACAAGCATGTGCAATTTCCCACACGGTTTATTACACCAAACCATGTGCATTTTGTTGAGCCGTCGGTTTTCCTTTTATTCCCATGTGTGATGTTCCCACGTTGGAGCCCGCCTGGGCCACAGGCAAACATGTTGGTATAGGCGACTGTTTCCCTTGCACAGAAAGGCCTTTCTGCGTGCGACGGGGGGCTTAATAGGTCCGATATGTACTAGTGCATACATCATAGCTCTCTTCATTAACTTCCTCGCCTCCAATGAGCTAAGGGCATATAGAAGACAGTGAGACTATTTGCTAAATCTTATTGGATTTGATTTTCGTGTGAGGAGAGATGAGAGAGAATCAATTTTTATTATTTTGAAATGTTTTAAAAAGAGATGTACACTTTTTATGGACAAATTTAAGAGCTAAATGTACACTTATTTATGGATGGAGGGAGCACATCCATACAAATGTTACACATTAACAGTTGGCGTAGCATGTGTGCCCGGCTCCCGTACTCTCCTGCTGTCGCTTGGTAGAAATCTATGGAAAAGCTAACGTTTAGTGCTGCTACGTGCTAGTACCAGAAAAACGGAAATTGCCTAGAGGTAGACTGGTGGAGTGTAATTACCGTACTCATAGGCTACTAGTATAGCATGATCTAGTTAGCCAGCAGCAAGCTACTACTCATGTTTAGCTATGTCTAGCTGGCAACTGGCGATCGTGTTAGAATATCTCCAGTCGCGTCTCCCAAATAACATTTGGGGGATGACGGACAAAAAAAAATCTTTAGTCGTGTCCCTAAAAGCTAAAAGTGTCACATTTTGTGTTCGGCGTCCTTAATAGAGATTTTATTCACAAGGGATGGTCGGAAACGCCGGACGCAAATAGAGCGCGGAATAAAAGGCATGCATGTATGCAACCTCTTAGGATGTGTTCGGTTCGGGAACGAAGTGGAATGGAATGTAATGGTTCCATTCCACTAGAATGGGTTGGTTCCGTTCTCGTGTTCAGTTGAGCCAAAAAAAAGTGGAATGGAACGGTTCCGTCTGGTGTTTAGTTCAATACAAATAAGTGGAATGGAACGACTACATTTTATGATCTGGACAGTCAATTTATTTTTTTCATTCTAAGACCATTCCAATTCCCGTCCGTCATCGAACAATTCCCATCGCCGTTGACCAATTCCCGTCGCCATCGACCAATTGCCCTCGCCGTCGACCTATTCCCGTCCTCCGTCGATCGATTCTCGGCGGCCCGTCGCCCGCCCGCTTGCTCCGCCAGCGCGCCGTCGCTCGCTTCGCCTGGCGGCCGCCGGCTGCGCGCCTGCTTGCTCCGCCAGCGCGCCTGCTTGCTCCGCCAGCTCGCCGTCGCTCGCTTCGCCTGCCGGCCGCCGTCGATTCGTCCGCCCGCAGCTCGATTCGTCCGCCGCCAGCGCGCCGCCGCTCGATTCGTCCGCCGCAATCCGACGCCTGCCCACCGATTCGTCCGTGCGCCACCGGGATTGGTGGATTGAGGAGTGAAATCGTGGGGGCGGGAAAGATTAGGGGTGGTAATTTTCTTGTTTTCAGTCAAAGAGAGATTAGGTGTGGGTGGAACGAGCACATTCCACCAATTCGGTGGAACGACCCGGTTCCGCATCTGGGCAGAATATTCGGTTTCGAGGAACGGTTCCATTCCAATTTTTTGTCTAACCGAACACGAGGATGGATGCCAAGTGCAGAACCGTTCCATTACATTCCACTTCATGACACCAACTGAACACACCCTTAGTCTCCAGATGTCATCCTCTTTTCCCCACCTACCCCACACTTTCTCTCACCTATTTTTCACACATGGGCTGGTCCCCTCTACCAACATGCATGCATCTGAACGTTGTTTGAGGCATGCGGCTGGAAAAGGGGTACAGATTGTTTATTTTCTTTGTCCGTCGCTCTCCAAAAAGCACCCAAATCATCGTGACGATCGTTGTTTAAGGCATGCAACTAGAGATGCTCTTACAGCTGTTGTGAAAACAAGCGACGACGCCGGCGAGCTCGTCGCACAAGTGCACTAGAACTTGCGCATTTGGTCAATCGACAAGGGAACTATGCTAGTATTGTGACATGGCTACTAACTAAAGCGAGGATGCCAATAGGGGACACTGCCATGACGCCAACTTATGGAGAGATGACGATGTTGTGGGCGAAGGAGAGCAATGGCAATAGGGAGCGGAGGGTGATGGCGTGGTTAAAATTAAGTTTAAAAAGGTAAAAACTCTCACAAATTTTCACTAAATGGGATAAACATCAAGATTTCTTTTTTAAATGGGGGTTATTTGTGTCGTAAATGCTAAACAGAGGGTAAAAAATGGAAACATCTAATTGCCCCAACACATCTGTAGAGACTTCAACTAAATTCTTCTTTATCATCAATGATCTGGCAGTACAGTTTCGGGGGACAGTGGTAAATACAATCATGTATATGTGATGACTACACACAAAGATCACAACTCCGACAAGCTAATTACACCACACACACACAGAGTAACTTTTTCGAGTGGTCACACCCACACAATATAACTTATGAAGTCCCAGATTACTCAATGTGGCCCACTCCATTTCCTACTAGGGACCACGGGGGGGGGGGGGGGGGGGGGCGAAGCCCCCCATAGTATGGATTAGTATCGGCCTAAGTTTCCACCATTATATATACCTCTTGTAAGCCACCGTACGGATAAATTGTATCTGTGAAATCTCCGGCTTTGTGTAATCACTCCCACATCTAGTGAAGATTTCATGGTCGATGCCCGTGGTTTTTTTCCTCTCTTTGTTTGAGAGGTTTTTCCATGTTAAAATATTTGTGTTCTATGCATGCTTGGTTTTGATCTATTCTCGTTTATTGCTTATCGTATTTGTATCAATGACGGTCGACATAGTAGCAGCAGCATATTGTCGTTGCAATAGTGATGATGACGACCATTGCCCCAAAAACAATGGCAGCGATGGTCCCTGCACTAAGTTGGTGCGCCGGTGCCTCTTGGTGCATGCAGGGAGGAGACGACGTCGATTTGAGCTGCAACATCTGGTCTTCCTTGTCCATGGAGGCACCGCCGAGGAGGAGCAGAAGCACCAGGAGCTCCGAGGTCAAGCCCGATGTTGGGATCTTTGGTCCCTTAACCTTTTTTTTATAATAGGCCAAAAGGCCTAACGTTAAGTTAATAACACCATCAACGGTGAAATGCATACAAGATGTTGAACCCAACTTACAAGGTAAAACTAGACCCACAGATAGCTGATTGGCAATGGTATTTATGCCCCTCATTACCTTCACCAAAGAATGCATGTAAGCTCTCCTTAATTTTAAGCAAGAGTCTAATAATGATGATAGTGTTTGTAGTCAAAGAAATAATAAATAAAAACAATAAAGTAACTACACTATTGAATATGAACAAAAAACATGTGAGTGTGGTTGTGGAGAGTGGCAATGTGTGGTAAAGGAGTTCTTGGGGAATGTTGGTTCCACCACTAGCATTTGTACTAAGCATTTAACAAGATGATTATTGGGGCTAATCCTTTTCCTTATGCAGTATGGGAGGATCTCCTAGATAGGTGATTGCTGATGAATCATCAGTATCAACCACCCCTCATAACCACGACAACATACCCAAAAAATCATCGCAATACACCACAATTAAGGGATTCCCATGGTCATGGACAAGCTTTGTGAATCTCCTTTAGTCCCCCTCTATATACATGATAATGATTTAGTGTGTGAGTGTCACTATGACGCCTCCTTACTACCACAGGTCTAGAGGTAGTCCCCACTTTCGTCCCTAAGGCAAATATTGCATGGAGATCTTCAAACAATATCAAAAGAGAGAACTAATATACAATACATAAACAAGGCTTAATCATCTTTATTTCACATCATAGTTTATGCTAGGGTTTCTCCATATCCTGAAGAAAAAAGGAAGCTACTCACATATGAAGGCAATCAACATCATCAATACAGTATGCATGGAATATGAAGGTATGAATGAGTACAAGTGCAAATCCACAGTAGGGTTTGGATGTACAACAAGTAAACAATGGGGATTGGTGATAGAGACGTTGTTGATGATGATGACAATGGAGATCGATGTGGAGGCATTCAAGATCCTAGTCCCTTCTCCTCTTGTGTGGTGGTGATGGTGGAGATCTTCTCGGCGGAGGCTATGGAGGCGGCGGAGCGGTAGGGCTTCGCCGAGGCGGCTATGGAGGATGTGTGCTCTTTCTTGGCTCCTCCCCTTTTTATATAGGCTTAGGAAGGACCCCCAACGACCCCTTGGATGTCCCCAATGACCTATGGAAGGTCTGGGAATGAACTGGAACAAATTAGGTGAAGAAACATGTCCGTTCATGGGGTTTTTGCTGCCTGGTACCTGCGGTACGGGTGGGTGGTACGGCCAGACCTAGCTGTACCAATGCGTGCTAAGCCTTGAGATGTCTTTGGTATTTTGGCTCTCATTTCTTCGTACGAACTCCGATTTTAGTATTCTTTGGTTCCCTGGACTCGCATAGAAGAGGGCTACAACACCATGGTCTCGGATATTTATTTTAAGTTGATGAAAAAATTCACTTTTTCCACTACTCAAATGGGCTGAGTCTAGTGCCTGTAGTTCCTCTCTAGTATGTCCTCTTTGCTCCTCTTGCCTTTATTTATCCATAATCATCCATAAAACCTACACACATGTCAAACACATGGAAAAGTGATAAAATTTACCTAAACTACTAGGTGTGTAAAACTCATATGAAATAAATGAAAACTAGGAATCATGTATCATAGGAATGGGTGATGTTAGATTAAACATGAGATGAATGGTAAATATGCATAAATTATGCTCTAAAAGTGTGCACAAATTCCACTCATCAGCCATCCACACGGGAAGTCGGCCATCGCCAAAGTAACAGCCAAACCTTTGTCACATTGTGCAGCTCGCTGGAACCATGTAGTCCACATGACTGAGGCACCCGGTCATCATCTAAGACTCTGCCTCGCCCACCAACCAGCAGTACTCCCGCCGTTCAGGGCCACCGCCCCGGTGCACAAACTCCACACGCCGTCGTGCAGTGGGAGGTATAGGAAGAACCGCTACCGGGAAGCAACCAGCCTGACCGGTAGCACAACCATAGTGCCACCTAGACCCATAGCGGGAGGATCCCTCTTAGAAACAGCGACCCGCAGCCACCCCGACTGCCGGAATCACAAAATCTGGAGGAGTAGGTGGTGATGGGCTCAACATGGCCGAATGGGCCTAGGCCCTAGCCCCATCCCGAGCATTCTCGGTGGCCGGCGTCCTCCGTGGCTGTGTTAGACACACACAACGTCCACCCGCCCTTGCCCAGTGAAGCGTCGTTGCTAGCCGAGGAGTTCCACGCTGGACCATCGCCGCGTGGAAGGATCCTGACCTCCACTTGAAACAAGTGCACGTGAAGGGGGTCTTGCCACCGCCTTCAACTGCACGGGCTAGGCCCAGTGGCGGCGAGGGAGGGGGAAGACGGGGACGAGCTCGGGCTAGGGTTTCTAATAGCCTCCGGAGTTTCCCTGGGAGCAACCCGGGAGGCCTCCATTTTCTTTCCTGAAGGAAGTAATGCTGGCTCTTGACCTTCATGACTGGTGTCGAGAAGCGCAACCACACTAACACGATTATTTTATTCTATCTGAGATTATGAGGCACGAGGTGGAGCGTCTTCTCTTCTCGTGTATATAATATATTACTTTTGCTTCAGTGCGCCCCTCTGCCCACATTAAGGAACTTTGCTCACGGCTGCACGTGGCGAGACTTGCTTCCCTTTTCTCTTCATTTTTTCTTTTGCAGGGGAGCGATCATTAGAATAGTTTGATTTTCCCACGCTGAGAGTTTTAGTATTGGCTGGGCAAGATCTTAAGTAGCTAGGCCAGAACATGGGTAGCCTCTCTTGATGGTCGGACACCCATAAGGCCGACGTCCAGGCTATGCCCGAGGTCTCAATTTTTTTCCCGAAGCAGCTAGCCCGGCTCGAAAACCTGAAATACTTACTATTGCAAAATGGGGTTAATACCAGAGATGCAAGTGGGTCAGTATAAGGGTACAATATAGCCTCATTGGTTTAAAGAAATGAACGATCTTTTCTGATGACACATCATTCTGAAAATGGTTGTTCATTTTTTTGAAATAAAGAGTATAAATGGTACCCTAATGGTGACCAAGGTTTTGGTTCCCAATAAAATAAATCCTGAGGGGGGGGGGGTTGCGGTAACCGAAAATCCCGACCAGTTATCAGACAAATTTGTAAACCAGAATTCAAATTCCTCAGTATGACCACGTATCAAGGGTTTTCAATATTATTTTTAGAAAACTTGGATTTTTTGCCCAGTAAGTCCATTTCCTGGGGGTGCTCGGGATATCCGGTGACCGAGCGGTAACTAGAGACCCTGACCAGCGACCAAATCCCTAATGGCGACCTATTTGCATCCCTAATTAATTCTACATTTTTGGACTAGAAAATGATTAAATTAGTTTTTGTAAATAGACCACCATTTTACCAGGATTCGGCTTCACGTTTTCTATCCGGGCTTTCCAAAGCCTGGGCCAAAACCAAGCTCGAACTAGGATGCCTGGTTTCATTCTTGGCAAGAACATGGTTTGACTTCATTCCCTATGAAAAAAATCACTACAAAAACTTCTTCCATTCTATTTCTGCGGGGTTAATCATTAGAGCAAAAAATATATAAATCTTGTTGTCAAGAGAACACCCAAATAAATTTGGTTCAACATATATAAAAAGTTCCTTAAGTGTCCAACATCTCAAAAATCCCAATAGACCAAAAAAAAATCAATCTGAAACTCAAAATAAACACCCAACAAAACAAGACAGAATCTATCCAGAAAAATAGCTGCACCCGTGAAAACAAAACATCTTTAAAATCCAAATGGGTAAAGTTTGACACTTTAATAAACTCAAGAAACAAAAGCAAAAGCAAACATAAAAAAAACTTCAGCTTAACTAAAACAAAAGATGAAATAACCGGATTGCCTCTTGTAAAGCGCTTTTATTATAGCCGTATATCTAGCATAAGTACCTTTTTAATCCAAGAGGATCTTGTAGATTGGGACCAATGCTTGATTGTAATTTTTCTCTCCTCCTTCTTTGGAAAGTATTCCATCACAAAATACCTAGGTCCCATGGTGCACTTAAACCAATAAAAGTAATAATCATATCCTTCATTATGAATGGGTATAGAACAATCTCGACCGTTAATATGTTTAGAGGTGTACTGGACCGAAAGTATTAATTTATTCATTTGTTTTCTAGAGCAGATTTTGTACAACCCTTTACCCACCACTCTGCTTCGAGATAAGCGATAAGGACTCTACAAGTACTGACTGGGATGCTAATCCAAAAGCAACAAATATCTGGATGCCTGGAGCTTGATATTATAGCCTAAAAATCGAGAGATATTTGTTGCCGTGGATTGAAAGGTGAAAGGGATGGGTGATGGCTACTGTCTACTTGCTTGCAGGGTTCGCAAACCACCTTCTTTTAGCTTCCACTCTCCAGCCCAGTGAGACCCTGCTACCCGAAGAGGACACGAAGGTAACACCGAGAAGACTCTGCCTCATCAAGGTAATCTTACTTGCTCTCTTCAATTCTGCATCTTCTCCGTAGAGATTTCTCGTTCTCTCTGCTGATTGTTTTGGAAACATGTATGCAGAAGGGAGTTGCATCGGCCTCGTGTGGTTTCTTGTCCTGGATGCGATGGTGCCGTGGAGAATGGAGGCGCGCCTGGCAGAGACGGTGTGGGTGGTGCTCCTCGGCTGGCTCTCCTCCTGCCTCACCGTCGCCAGCGATGTCGCCCGTGCCATCAGAAGCAATGACCTCTCCATCTAGGCCACTTTTCACGTTGCCGGCACAAAGATCCAGCCCCTTATCTACAAAGTGGGCACTTCATTTGGCGCACAGGGCAAGGAGTAGGGCAACCAGTTGCTCTGCACAGAGTTCATCCATAGAGTGACAAGTTCGATGTAAAGTGGAATCTTCATATAGCATAGGTGAGAAATCTTGTGTCAAGCAAAGGAATAGCTATTGCTCAAAAGTGTCCTGGCTTTCTAACAAAGCTAGCGTACATAGCTGGTGCACTGAAGGAACTACTATCCGGTATATACGGATTCTAACTCGTTATAAGGCAGGAGGTTCCTACTATCCAGACTTAAATCACCGCCTTGTTGATTTCGATTTCTTGAAAGACTTCGGTTTCCGATAACCTCTTGGAGCCTGCTCCTCTTCTTCATCGTCATCCTCCACCTTCCTCCTCTTCTTGTGGCCACCGTCCTCCTTCAGTTTCTAAAATATGCTAACAATGGCAACTTTAGTATCGCTGCAGCTGACATAGCAAGTATGAAGGCAACAACGAAACGAACACTTTCAATCGATCTGTCGAGTACATACCGTCAAGGCGATCCTCCTTGAATCGGATATGTGCTCACGAAGTATCATGATTTCATCCCCGTCTACTTTACGGTCAGGAATTTGGAATCCTGCGAAAATGGGTGAAGATTTAAGAAAGAAATCTCTGGTTATGTGTGAAAACGAGAGAACCAACAAGAGAAACTATTACCAAGGAGGTCCTCGATCATCTTAAACCACTGACCCTCATACTGATTCACCAAAGATACAGCATATCCTGATTGCCCTGCACGTGCAGTCCTACCGACCCGGTGTACATAATCCTGGATTCGGAGCAGTACAAATTTCAAATCAGTAAAAATAAATATGATCTTCTCAACAGTAAAGGCAATATACGTTGAGCAGCAACAGGTGCTGAAATGAATAAGCTACAAACCTTTGAATTCATTGGAATGTCATAATTGATAACCACATCAACACCTTGAATGTCAAGACCACGACTCGCCACGTCGGTGCAAATAAGGATGTTGAAATCTTTTGCTTTGAACTTGTTTAAAGCACCTAGTCTTTTGTCCTGATTAAGATAAAAAAATCAAATTACTCAAGTTCGGAATATTATGTACTCATCATAAAAAAACATGTCCAAACTGGCACTCACTTCAACCTCCTAAAAAGGCTGCCTAATTGAATGTGAAAATTGTATACTTTCTTTTGTCTGATACATAAGATAAGAAAGTAAACCTGACTCATCTGCCCACTGATAGAGAGAGCTTTAAAACCAAGATTCCTTAAAGTGAGAGCAAGTAGTCTTGTTGACTCACAGGTCCTCACAAAGATCATGATCATGCTCCCTGGCAACTCATTCAGAACATGAACAAGATAACAATCCTGAAACGCGTAGAAATATGATGAATATGGGTTCTCCAGCCACAGAAGGCGAATAGAGAAACATAATCTCAATATAGAGCATCTGTAGAATTAATTAAACAAATCTCCCAAGTCCAAATAAATTCTCAATTCTAAGGGTGTAACCATGGGCATCGTTTATCAGGACTGTATCAAATGTATAGGAGAATCTAGATCCAAGGGTTCTAACATGGTCTTAAGCAGTACAGCTTATTTGAAAGTACAGGAGTCCAAATTTTCTCTAAAAAAGAATCCAAAGAGATGACACATGCATTCCATTTATCACACAAGTTACATGGGGAAAGGGCCAACATGTCCTTAAATGCTGGTATTGAAAGACAGAAATGGTAGTACTTGAATCTTCTTAATTACATGGCATTAAGTGCAAAAATTAACCTTGTATTCTGCAGGAACGAAGTACCACTCTTGTTTAAGTGTATCCACTGTAGAATATTTAGAGGATACTTCCACCTGGTCCCAAAAACAAGCAAGTCTATTAGTAAAGAGTAACAAGGCTCTTCAAGAGGTCCACTTCTGATTGCTTACTAAATGTCTTAAAAGAGAAAGAAGAATGTCTTCACCTTAACAGGGTTTCTGAGACAAGCACGTTGCAGTTTGCTAACCTGCAGAGAAAACTCATAAGCTAGACAATCTAACAAAAACACATACTCTAGCGAAGCAGTAAAGCGCCATTTCGAAAAATAAGGCTACTCATGGCTAGAAAGATTATAGTTGAAACTTAGAAGGGCATGCTCATATACTAGTCCTAGAGATACAAAAAAGTGGCTCAATGTAGCAGAATCAATTCAATTATACGACAAACTGTCAACCTTTGACCTATATATCGAGAACTTATAGTGTAATCACCAAACCAAGTGGAAAATAAGGCCATATCAATCTAACAAATTCGATAGCGGCAGACTGATGATGTTCTACTAATATCTCACTAATTCAGAAACCATAAGAAAATCCGTTGCCTATCCACCAACCTTTTTGGTCATTGTGGCTGAGAAAAGGTAAGTTCTCCTTTCTTTAGGAATGACCTTCAGAATATCATCAAGTGATTCCTTAAACTCCAAATTGAGTAATTTATCAGCTTCATCAAGTACCTGGAAAACCAGAACATAGAGCATCAAAATAAAAGCATCTAAATGTAAAGAAATTGATATTATTGACCCAAATAGTGGAGGCTCTAACTATGTCAGAAAATAGTGCATAATGATTTTAAAGGTATAGAACAGCGTAACTGCCAGCTATTTATGATCAATAACATACAGCACACTGCTTCAACTTACAAGTTACAACTACCAATTAAGCATATAATGACAAACTAGGGCACAAACTACCTATTCAGTTCGAATTGATAGTTCACAGCGCATAAACTAGGACTGTTCAGTTTGACAAAACAAGCTTTAAGTAATTATAATTATGATGACAAGATATCTTCAAATTTTATAGATTAGATGGTTAACATAACACTTCAGGGGAACACTGCCTGGAATATGCAAGTTTCCGCTTTAATAGGTGAGGACTATTTAATTAAAAACAACTATTCTAAATTATATATATTATTTGGTTCTGTACTGGAGTTCTATTTGTAGCAAAAAATGGTTTTTGACAGTTAAGAGTCAAAATCTAACTTCACAAAATCATGTACCCCACATCCAACAATCAGAATGCTCTAAGCACAAATGCAGCAGCAGGATAATCTATGCATTAAAAGAGTGGCAACCGGGAACATGAAGGCGGCATTTGGCATGAAAAGCGTTACTGGAAAAAAATGCAAGAGCTGGTGTACAAATTAGGTTGTGAGGAAGGCAAATCGTATGATAGTCAACAGAGTAGGCCCAACAAAGATCCAAATGAATAAGCACAATGTTACAAAATCCTGGAAAACGCAAATAATACATACCAAGTACTTCACTTTAGTCAGGCTAAAACCTTTTGTATCTTTCAAATGGTCCAAAAGACGGCCAGGAGTTCCAACCTACATTTGAAGGAGATGATACATAAAACAAGTTAAGTTAATCAAAGACAGTTTTCCATTGTCATGGACGAGAATGAAAGCTTATATTGTTGTGTTGCTACTTGCAACTGGTATATACATTGAAAGTCTTGAACTCATCATGCAAACTCATGTCGCATGTCTGCTAGACTGTATAAGCGTAGGCAGAATTCAGTGAAAATTGCATGCTTTTGGGTCTTATAAGGATGTGCTTACCATCATGGTGGTTCTCAAAATTTATAGAGCTTATAACATATTTACTTAAGGTATTGATCAACAATTGCTTCTTTAGATCCCTGACACTGATGCTAGAGATTTTCCATCCCAGGATTAAAAAGAGCTGTGTTGATGGTTGAGTGTGGATATTGCCCGAGCTAATGGACATGTAACTACATATTCAACCACACTTGCAATCCCATAACACAAACGATATTGCCCGAGCTAATGGACATGTAACTACATATTCAACCACACTTGCAATCTTGTATTTAAGTTGGGATCAGGTCGTTGAACCTGAATCAAACATACTCACCACAATATGTGGACGTTTTGCAATGGATAACACTTGCTGCATCCGATCAACTCCTCCAACAAGCTGAAAAAAGAAAAATAAAACATCTCAATTGAAAAGGATTTAAGTAACCAAATAATTTCATGAAACAGTGCAATGCACTGAAAAAAAAATTAACTGCATGTTTAATTAATTAACACGACTTAATTGACACCAAAGAGAATAGCGAAGCAGTCTTGTGTAGTGGAAGAGAAAACTCATCAACAAACTTTACTTCAGTCAACATGGGCTCGTATAGCAACAAAATTGTGCAATTTATGGTGGCCTTTAGAACACCCTTGTTCCACGATACTCCAGCTTCACTGCATTGAATTAAGCTACATATATATCTATACCTAATAACAAAAGCAGTAAGGTTTCCGTCATCTGTCACTTTTTCTGACAGATTTGCCCTCCCACCAAATCACACATTACACAGAACTTCTATCGTACCGCTTCGCTTCTGTTTATACCCACTCGACCAAGCTTCTCCCTGACCGACTAACATGCGGCTGCCCCAGCCAGCGATTACAACTCCGCAGTCGCGACAGCATCAAGGAGCATTGCAGAACACTCGCCGTCGGCGATGAACGGCTGGAGACACCTACCCCTCCATCTTCACCGTTCTAGGACAGGATGACATCGGAGGGCTAAAGGTGCGCCTCAACGCCCTGCAAGCACAACTGTGGCAGTCACTCAGACCATGAGCACCACCGGCGTGAGGCCGTGCCGTGCTCTCCCTGTCCGACCCCTACAAGCCGGCCAGATTTGGGAAACCCACCTACGAACTACTCTAGCGCCATCGCCCGGCACATCTCGGACATTCCGCTGGAGCCAGCGAGCAGCTCGTGAGGGACATGTCCCTGAAGAAGGCATATCAGGCACGCATGGCGGAGCTTAAGGAAGAGATCCGACAGAACAAGGTCAACAAGCAGCAGGAGCGGGAGAAACAGACGAACGTGCTATGCACGGGCACCAGGTTGCAGAAGGTCACCAGCCCCAAGACAATCCAGAAGACCGCCAAGTCTCCGATGACCAATCAAACGCTAACGATTACATTGCTATAATATGCAAAATTATGGAGTGTTTTTTGGTTAATTACTCTGTTAATTGGTTTTGAACCAATTTATTTAAGTGTTCCGCATGCTATCGGTGCCTGGCTTGATTGTTTGCATGTGTTGAACCGCTGCTGCTATCATTAGGACGCCCATGATCTTTCTTCTTCGAGTTAGAGCTCTGCTGCAAGCCTCCTATCTTGAGAGCTGCCCTGTATCCCAGTCTTGACAACTGGTTGACGTATCATCAGATTACCGTGCTGCCAGGCCTTTTGCATGGAAGAGCAGGATACCTCAGTATGCCTCCCCTACACTGCTGAAGCAGAACGACTACCACTGCCAAGTGTGGTGCAGGTTATTCTACGCGTGGACATGATGGAGAGGGGCGGTACTGATGTCTGCCCTGCTCCAGATTTCTCTGCTCAGCTCCATGGTATAGTGTGTAATTTGAACTGCCTTTGTGTTCCCGCTGATGCCTTCAGGATTAAAGTGACCATGGATGCAATCAACTCCAAGTGTGGGTACTGGGTATGCTCATAATTCCTTAATGCATTTTGTATTTGGGAACTGGCCTGCTGCTTTTGCTACTCTATGCTCAGATATGCTTTGGGATGATTTGGATGGTGTGAACTGGTGAAGCCAAGAGCTTTGATGGATAATTCTGTTCGCAGTCCGTGGTAAACTGATTTCCCAGTTGTGAAAGGAATTATGAGCCCCGTTACATCATATACTGGACTACTAGGATGAATTATTTTCTACGCTCAAGCCAACTAGAGGCTACAATTCACACAAGTAAATACAAAAAAAAAGAATCATAATGATCCCCTACAGGGAGCGTGAAGCATATGCAGTACCCACATCCAATTGGTAGTCGCAGTACTTGCATACCAGAACGAATGAACAGTCAACTGGAGCAAAACCACTTACCACAGAGCAAACCAAGCCAATGGCGGACCCGAGCGCCTCAAACTGCTCCGCAATCTGAATCGCCAGCTCCCTGAACCACCACACAGCCGCAAGGTAAGCTTTCCACACAAACTCCCGGAAAAAGAAATTGTGCCCCATGAGGGCCAGGAAGGGAGGTAAAAAAGATGACCTCGTGGGCGACATCACGCAGGCGAAGAAGGGCTGGCGGTGCTCCAGCAGCGCCTGGATGATGGGCAGGGCGAACGCGCCCGTCTTCCCGGACCCCGTCTGCCCCAGCCCGATGACGTCCCTCCCTTGGAGGGCGTGGGGAATGGCCCCGGCCTGGATCTTGGTGGGCTGCTTCCACCCCATGGCGTCGCACGCCTCCACCAGCTCCCGGCAGATGCCCAGCTCCGCGAACGTCGAAGCCTCGGCTGCAGGCTCCGGCTCCGGCTCCTGCTGCGGCGCGTCGCCAGCCCCGTCGGCCGCCTTCTCCACCGCCATGGCTACGAGAGGCGGGAAGTGGAATCTGCTGTGCGCGCGTGGGAAGAGGCGGCGGCGTGGGTTTGCTTTGCTCTGCTTTGTGAGGGGAGGGGGAGGCGGCGGCGTGGGCTTGCTTTGCTCTGCGGCGGCGTGGCGGTGGTTGGTTATGACGGGGAGAAAACAGAACTTGGCGCACACGGCCGCGGGGTCGGCGCGGCGGGCATAAACCCTAGCGAAGGGGAAGGCTTACTGGGCTGGCATGATCGGCCAGTCACCTGGGCGAGAAGGCCCTGTAAACATGAAGATGGGCCTGGAAATGAGCAGACCACGGTGCTGTAAGAACCTGCTTCAAAGACAAGCCCAGGTGGAATAATGACGCCAGTACACTAAACTTTCTCGACCACATGAATGTATCGACACTAAAAAATGTCTAGATACATCTATGTAAAGATAGGTATTACTAGTTGGAGGGAGTATTTTTTCCTCTGAATCTATAGAATTTTTTTAAGCTTCATCAATAAAAAAAGGCGAGAGGATCCCCGGGGCCAGTCCAGATGCTGACATGTGTCCTATTTGGACCTTCAATTCCGCAAGTTGCTGCAATGGAGCAAAAACGTATCGCTTGGAGCAAAATATATGTATAATTGTAGCAAAAATAGTTTTCACCTAAATCCTTATAATGTTTATATGAAGCAAAAAAGATCTCAGTTTTGCTTCACTGTAGCAAAAGATGGTTCAACCAGAAAACACACTGACCTCATCGGAGATCTCGTCGAAGACCTTGCCGAAGATCTCGTAGCAAAAAAATGTGCTATTGTAGCAAAATTGACCTCATCAGAGACAACACCGGATATCTCGTCGGGAGCTCACCGGAGACCTTATCGGAGACCTCGCCAGAGATCTTCCCGAAGACCTCGTCGCAAAAAAAAAAAATACTATGTAGCAAAATCCAATTTCACCGGATACCTTGTAGCAAAAATTTATGCTATTATAGCAAAATCATAGAGCTGTCATAGCAAAAAAAAAATTGTGCTATTACAGCTTAGTAGCAAAAAAACAGGCGAGGATCTCCAAAGGAGACTCTAATGATGCAAAACCGTATTGCGATTGTAGCAATGAAAAATTCTAATCATGCAAATTTACATAACCTATTGAACAAAACTAGAACGGCCACCACCACTAGTAGCATCGATCTTGTAGCACCGGTGACCAATATTGGTGGCATCTCTAGGGATGCAGGCGGACGTCCGTTTAGGCATCCAAACCTGTCCGCTAATGAGCTATATACACTTTTCATCCCACAACTTGTCTCCCGGGTGCAATTTAGTCCCAGATTTTGCAAAACGTGCACTGCTCATCCCACAACTTGTATGCGCGGGAGAATTTGGTCCAAACAGTCCGAATCCGGTGCCACGTCGGCTCGAGCTGGCGGATTCTCAATTTGCAAATTAGTCCTGCAACGAATATGTATTGCTGAGTTACTCCTCCCGCTGTGACCATTTTGCAAAAAAGACCCCGAAGCCGCTATATCGTGCTTTCCTCCCCAGCAAGAACAAACAGAGAAGTTAGCGGCGTAGTTGGCGGTGACGGCGAGCTCGGCCGCCTCGACGGTGTCGCCTTGATCGGAAGCCATGCGTCCGCGGGAACATGACAACGATTTGCCGCACTACCGTATGTCTTTCTCCTTCTCTTGCTCTCTCTATCTCTCTGGCGACGTAGCGCTCGAGGTGGCGGAGGTGGGCGCATGATCGACGGCGATTAGATTGGATTTAGGCAGAGAAATCGATGGGAACTAGTCATGTCGTGGGTGCTGCATGTATAGGAACGTTTAATTTCCGAATTAGCCAATATTTCTCGAATCCACTGATTGGGTTTAGGGTACTGAAGAAAGGCGGCATTTTTGCGCTCTGTAGAGTGCAAGATTGGAGTAAATTCATAGTTTTTTCAATTAATTAGATGCTGACATTGTTCATACTGTGAAGCTATGAATGGTGCAATTGAATTTGTGGTGTGAAATTGAGAATTGTGTTAACTGAATGTTCTGAACACTTAACTGAAGTGTTAACTGAATGTTGCACAAGTGTTAACTGAATGTTAAATTCAGTTAACTGAATTTAACTGTGTGTTCTGAACACTTCACTGAATTTTCTCCTTATGTTTGAATTTGTTTGTTGCAGTTCTTGTTCCTGGAGTGCAAACTGATCTGTTCACAGTTCAAATTGTACACAATGGATTCTTTTGTGGTTTAAGAGGCAATCTTTAGTATATTGATGCCACATATACACAATTTGACAACTGTCCAGCTGCTACTTGGTCTATGAGTAAGCTAAATGAATTGTTGCACATATTGGGATGTGAGGGGAATGGCAAACTGCAAACCTACTGGGTGCTGCCAGATAAGGAGCTAGGAGAGGGTTTGGTTATACTTGAGAAGCTGTCTGATTTCAGAGCTATGATAAATGCAAGCAGGACAGAGAAGACCCTAAGTGTATTTGTGGATCACTCAAATTTTGTTCTTGGATTGAGAAATGATATAGATGTGAGGCCACTGGACAAGATAGCAAGGGCCCTCGCCCTGTACTGAGTATGAGCTCTACTCGTGCATCCAACTCCTAAAAGCCAAAGTTTTCCATTGTGTCCACCATACATACCTACTAGCAATTTGCTATTCCAAGTAAATTTGACTTGCTTTTATTTTCTCTTCAAATTAAACTCATACCAGTGTTATGCGAAATTCGGTCAGTAAAGCTCTCACGAACCGGAAGGCACACTTTACTTTTTCCTGTTCTTAAAAATTTGACATTGTGGTCTCTTATGTTGAGTTGTTATGCTTGCAAGTTGTAAGTTGGATTCTAGCCCAGCCATGCTGTCATGGGCAAGCTTTCAACATTGCACTTCTTATTTGAGTTGATATCGTGATCTTTTGTTTATGGATGCCCGCGGTGTGAAATGAATTGGGAATCTTGTAGGGATCATGGAGTTTGTATATGTGTTAGGGAAACGCCGGGCCGCCAATCTAAGCCATGCATAATTCATGGTGGAAATTTACAGCATACCCATGGTGAACATTCGACGACGCATCTCATAATAAAAAGCTAAATAAAAGGCAAATAAAAGAGATGTCGAGGTGTTCATTGTCTGCTTGTCCTGTCATTTTGGTGTGGGATTGTTCCATGTCATCAGGCACGGAGGTACCCCATTGGCGGTTCTCAATGATATGCATATACTTACAATGACAAGAGCCTTGCTTGGGACTCTAAGTAAAGTAGCATGAGGTCTGGGTACTCATATTCACGGGGCACGAGGTTTTCAACTTATGATTTGTCAAGCATATGCATCATAATTGTTCTTGTATTAACTTTAACCATTCAAGATGCTTATGATGGGGGCAATGAGAGCTCAAAGCCGGTAAGTACCATAATTTTTGAAGGTTATAAAACTTGCAATCACTGCTTCCCTCTGTGAAGGGTCTTTCTTTTACTTTTATGTTGAGTCACCACCTTCTTTCTTTATGCACCATTAAGAGAGCATAGTTGTCATTCTTAGTGTGATATGCATTGTCCCAAAGTTCATTGATTGATTCATATTGTTGGTTTCACTTGTTCTTAAATTATTTGTATCTAGTCGCCCTCTTAAACTTGAAGGTGTCCTATGCATTTATGTTTTGCTCTCTTTTAAGGACAAGCTGAAAACCATTTGTATGTTTTTTCTTATGATTTGAACACACGTTTGACTTTCATTGTTTCATTTTCATGATCTTTTGTTTGTGTTCATTTGCATGTTTACAACATGGTTGCTAAGTTCTTATTGTCATGATTATATCTTCATGCCCATGTTTTAAGTTCTTATGATCCCAGCTCACCAATGCTTACATATATGATCAAGATTGTGTAGGTGCATGTCACCTCAAAAATTATTCTTTTGTTATCACTTACCTACTCGAGGACGAGCAGGAGTTAAGCTTGGGGATGCTTGATACGTCTCAAACGTATCTATAATTTTTGATGCTACATGCTTGTTTTTACACCATTTGCCTATTGTTTCGTTACACTTAGTGGCACTTTTATGCATTTTCCGGAACTAACCTATTAACGAAGTGCCACAGTGCCAGTTTCCTGTTTTCTGCTGTTTTTGTGTTTCAGAGTGATACACAGGAAATATTCTCGGAATTGGATGAAACAAGTTCCTGAAGTCTTATTTTACCCGGAAGCTTCCAGAGATCCGAAGAGGAGTAGGAGGGGGGCCACCAGGGGCCCACACACAGGGGTGGTGCGGCCAGCCCCTGGCCCGCGCCACCACCGTGTGAGGCCACCTGGCCCCACCTCTGACGACGTCCCTTCGCCTATAAAGACCCCCCGACGGAAAAAACCTAAGTACCCGATCAGATTTCCAGAACACATCGCGATCCGCCGCCACCGTCGACCCGAAGATCGGGAGGGTCCAGAAGCTCTTCCCGGCACCCTGCCGGAGAGGGGAATCGCCACCGGAGGTCTTCTTCATCGCCATGCTTGCCTTCGGAGCAATGAGTGAGTAGTCTACCTTGGACTATGGGTCCATAGCAGTAGCTAGATGGTTGTCTTCTCCACCATGTGCTTCATGTTTAGATCTCAT
This sequence comes from Dactylis glomerata, assembly GCA_007115705.1. NCBI lineage: Eukaryota > Viridiplantae > Streptophyta > Magnoliopsida > Poales > Poaceae > Dactylis > Dactylis glomerata. The sequence goes on along the minus strand of QXEO01002106.1, from coordinate 599,639 downwards.
GAGCTGCCTTACATGATTGCGATCACTGTTATGTAATTCTACATGTTTGGTTTGTTGGGATCCGATGAATATTGGTGTTTATGATTAAGTTGCTGTACTGAATATTATCTTTTGTTATCTCTATGTTGTTTATGATCTTGCATGCTCTCCGTTGTTAGTAGCTATCTTGGCTGAGTAGTTGCTAGTGACTCCAAGAGGGGGTATTTATGCTCGATAGTGGGTTCATGCCTCTATTTCACCTGGGGGAGTGACAGAAACCTCTAAGGTGGTAGATGTGCTGTTGCTACTAGGGAGAAAACAACATTCATATGCTTAAGGGCATATGCTTTGTTTACATTACACACTTTGCTTAATGCAATTATCTGTTGTTCGCAACTTAATACTTCTAGGGTGTTCGGATTGATATCCCCGGGAGTGGATTATTAGTCATAGATGCAGTTGGATGGCGGTCTATGTATTTTGTTGTAATGCCCAGAGTGAATCTCATAGTGATCTTCTTGACATATCACGTTATCTTTATTCTATCAATTGCCCAACTGTAATTTGTTTACCCAGCATGTGTTATTTTATCTATGGAGAGACACCACTAGTGAATTGTGGATCCCGGTCCTATTTACATCATATTGCTATCACCTGTTTACTTTACTCGTACTGTTTACTTTACTCGCATACTCTACTGTTTTCCACTCGATACGCTTATAACCTTTGTTTCAAGCAAACCGGTGAGATTGACAACCTCATCGCAAGTTGGGAACAAAGTATTTGTTTGTGTGTGTGCAGGTTCCGCATCACCTTCAGTCGTCATTGTCTCTCCTCTCCTGATCGATAAACCTTGGTATCTTAACTGAGGGAAAACTCGCTGTATACTCATCATACATTCCTCTTGGGGTTCCCAACGGGCTGGTTATCCACCACGCACAAGGACTGTCTGCAGCAACATTCATTTGGAGTAGCAATGGTTGTCACATCAAGACAAGGTATAAAGGTGTGCTACTAACTGCAATTGGCATTGACCCAAATGATTGCATTTTTCCAGTAGCTTTTGCTGTGGCTGAAGTGGAATGCACAAGTTACTGGGAGTGGTTTCTTACAAGTTTAAAAGATGATCTCAACATTACCAACACATCTCCATGGACAATTATGAGTGACAAGCAAAAAGGACTAATTAATGCTGTCCAAAAGGTCTTTCCAGATGCCGAACACAGGTTCTGTGTGAGACACATGATACAAAACTTCCAGAGGGCAGGCCACAGAGGTGAGACTCTGAAAAATGATGTATGGGCTATAGCAAGGTCAACTCACATTCCTAAATGGCAGAGAAGCTTGGAAAAGCTCAAGGCAGACAGTCCTACTGCATTTGCTTGGATTGAAGAACTTGTACCTAACACATGGGTAAAAGCTTTTTTCAGTGAATTTGTGAAATGTGATATGCTATTGAACAACCACTCTGAGGTGTTCAACAGCTACATCTTAGAAGCAAGGGAGATGCCATTTCTGTCAATGCTGGAAACAATATTCTACAAAATTCTATAGAGAATAGAAAGCAAGCAGAGGGAAGCAAAGAAGTGGCAAGGAAGAATTTGTCCAAAAATTAAGAAGAAGTTAGACAAATTTGTGGAATGGAGCAATGAGTGCAGGGTTACTGCTGCTGGTGATGGTGTTTACTCTGTCAGCAGTCATGAGTTTGTGAAAGAGTACTCTGTGGATTTCAATTCTAGAACATGTGACTGCAGGAGGTGGCAACTCAGTGGAATTCCATGTCACCATGTGATAGCATGCTGCAAGAAAGACAATATAAATCCAGAAAACCTAGTGCATAGCTGCTACACAGTTGATGCCTTCAACAGAGCATATGCATACAGTCTTGCTCCCCTCAGAGACAGAGCTTTTTGGTAAAATATGAATGCAGTGCCAATACAGCCACCTCTCTTCACTAAAGTCATGGGAAGACCAAAGAAAAACAGGAAGAAGGCACCAGAGGAGAAAATAAAGAAAGGGGTCAGAGTTTTCACTAAAGCTGGAGTCACAATTCATTGCTCTGTTTGTGGGAAGGCAGATCATAACAAAAAGGGCACAATAATTATATTGCAAGATTGGAACAGAATATTGAGAATAACATTGTAGAAGAAGATGAGGAAGTTGACATGCCAGAAATATTGCAGGTAAATAACATTTCACAAAGAGTAACTAATCCATGATTATCTAGAGTAACAGAAACCTTGCTGACCATTTAACTTAATTGTGTACAGCATGTGGAGCCTCATACTCCAAACCCTTCACTTGATCCTACACAACAACAAAGCAGCATGGTTTTCAGACTCCAAGTAGAGGTTTCATTCAACATAAACCATGATATTATTTGTTTCATTCAGCATGGTTTTATTTGTTTTGTTCTCTAATATTTCTAAACACTGCCATGAGAGGGAGCACATACCTGTCAGCAGGGTCCTAGGTCCTTTGCCAGAAAATGCCTTTGTGGCTGCAGCTAGAGATAGCATTCCACCTGCAAGAGAGAGAATTACTACTGTAACAAAAAGAGGAAGCACAAGAGGAGGTAGAGGAAGAGGAAGGGCAGGTGCACCAAAAAACCCTAAAGCAACAGAACAAGGAAGCAGAGGAAGAGGAAAAAGGAAGAGAGGCTCAGTACCTACTGATCAAGGCACCAGTGCAAGGAGAATAGATGCTGACATTCCAGATTTGAATGAAACAATTCCAGATCAACAAGCTCAGGAGGTTCCACTAACTCAATATGCTCCAACCCAAGATGATTTTTGGTTTTGAATATTGCTATGTAACAGGATCTAGTAGTACCAACCTCTTTATTTCATGCAAATTTCACAAGGAGTAACAGATACATAGCTAGCTTCAACATATTGAAGCATGGAATATTATACAGATACATTAAAGGATTTGCAATCCTTTTTTATTACTACTACTTGCATACATGCTTGCTAGTCAGAGTCTACTACTACAAGTTCATCTAAATCTTTTCTTGCCCTTCTGGAACTTCTCTTCCCCTTGACCTTCTTGATCAAGTACTCTATGCCTTTCTTTATCTTGCACATAGCACTAGCTGCCTTTATTTGAGGAACCATGCTAGCAGGAACCATGCTAGGCAAAACATACTCAGAATGGTATGTGTAACTACCACACTGCATGTTCTCCAATGCTGCAAGTCTGGGATGCATTCCATTTACTCTTCTTGGAAGCTCATGCATAACAGGAATACCTGGCCTGGGTGGAGCTGTAGGAGCAGGAAGAGCCATCACAGAGGAGTAGACGATGCCTTCCCTTAGCTGCTCCAGCCCTCCAACAGCTTCCATCTCCTGCCTCTCTAGTTCACTTCCCCTGGTACCAGTAGACCTCCTTCTAGTGTAGACTTTGTACTCCATGTCGTACTACTCCAAATGGAAAACGCAGCATCTCCCTTTTGAAGGCAAGACACCACCCTGCAAGTCACAAGCAAACAGTGAGCTCAGAAAATGTTAAACTCACTGAGCTTGTGCTGTCAAACCATGCCCATCAACAAGTTTGTCTCCTACATGTCTGGAAATATTCCCAACCATGTCCATGACCATCACCTTTGTTGCTTTTTATAGGAATAAAACAAGAGCAAGCTCATCCAACAGATTCCTCTGGTCAACAAAGCAACACATTGTTTACATCTGCATAATCATTGTTTGCCTAATGCAAACATCATTGTTTGCATAATTCATACATAACAGAAGATCAAATAAACCCTCTGGTCAACAGAGCAACACATCCAAAGATAATACAACAAGCAGCTACTAATACAAAAAAAAAACACTTCTTTCCTATCTCTAATTCTCATTTCTGCAGAATGTTTCCTCTCCATCTTCTTCATCTCAGCCTTCACTCTATGTAACTCTAGCTGTAAATCCCTAATCTGATTTACTAGCAAGCCATTGTCATGATCATGTCCTGGGTCGGCAGCCTTGTTAAGTGCATGTGTCTGCTTCTGCACAATCACACAAATGCACTCCAATTTCAGATTTACTAGCTAGTTTTCAACTAAATGAACTGAACCTACAAATGCACTGCAATTTCAGATTTTGAGCCAATGCGCAAAGCATACCTTGACCGCAGTGTCGGCAGCCCTTCTGTTTGCTGCTGATGTCTTCGATTTGCTCCAGTACACCTCGCCTGTCAACGTAGCCCAGTCGTCGCCGGCCTCCCAGATCTTCTCGTCCTTCACCCCGCCGGCGCCCACGACTGGCGCGGAACCGCAGCTACGAATCGACGCCATTGACTTCAAATCCCTCCTCCCTGAGCTTGAAATGGACGCCATTGACTTCAAAGAGCCGCCGCCAACTTGCTCGCCGCCAGGACCTAGGGTTCCGACCTGGATCACCGCCGCCGGGGGGCTCCGCTCTCCTCTGCCTCTCTCCTCTGTTCTGAACTAACGGGAGCTCACCAAACGGTACGCGGTCGGGAGGGGGCTCTTTGCAATACCGTCCAAGGTCGTGGGCCACATCGCCGGGTCTACGTGGCGGCCACGTGTCAGCATACTATTGGCCGTGGACGAAAACGTTGTCCGCATACAAGTTGTGGGATGAGCAGTGCACGTTTTGCAAAATCTGGGACTAAATTGCACCCGGGAGACAAGTTGTGGGATGAAAAGTGTATATAGCTCTCCGCTAATCAAATTCATTCTCTAATCATTTAATCACATGTACTCCTACTTAACCAGTTCGTCTCATTCAGCGGCCTGTCCGCCTTGTCCGCCGGCGCGTTCGTCGGCATCCCTAGGCATCTCCACTCACCCTCTGGCAGCACCTAACAGCTCCGTCGCTGCACACTCGCGGTGAACCAACATTGCCAGCGGCGTGGACGCCCTTGCAGCTCCGGCGTGCTCCCGCTGATGGGGAGAGGTGAGACCGGGGATGGCGGCGCATGCGGCGGCCTCCCACGGCGTCGCGTGAGCCAGCCGGCGACCTCCCCTGTCTCCCGTACCCGGTACCGGAGATCTTGAAGAATCGCTCCGGGGCACCACCCGCCGCAGTTCCTTTAGGTCGCGATGCGTTGGGCACGGCGACGGAGCTCCGTGGGAGCAGATCGGCGGAGCTGCGTGGGGGCAAGGCGGTGGCGCAGCGTAGGACATAGCGGCGGCGCGGTGGTTTCCATCTCCCTGAACTGACCGATGAGGCCTTGTTCGGCTAGCGTGTATCAGAGAGTTTTACCCGAGGTGTTTTGGGTGATCTAGGGAATCATGGCGTGTATCAGCGAGTTTTACTTCTAATCCATGTGCAATCTCGCTCCATGCTTTAAAATACGAATTAGACAACGAGGCGGGCCCTGGTTCGATGTTTCTGAATCACGCCAGGCCACGTGAAAATTGTCCTCGCTCGCAGGCACACAGCGCAAAGTGGAGCGATGAGAAAACGCCTGGTAGGTGACGCGTTTTCGATCCCGGTCGACCCGACGAGTGTACGAGCGCATCGGAGTGGATTCCTGGGTTCGGCCCGTCCAAAACCTGTGTACCGAATGATCCATACAGTATTTAAGCGTGTTATGTAGTGTTGGGCCAGAAAATTACACCATAAGACCTTTGAAACCCGGCCTGCCGAACGAGGCCTGAAGGGATAGAGAAGGGGATGAGGAGATAAGAACCTGGGCAGACCCACCTATCGCTGGATGCGTATCGCACGCTGGAACAGGAGGTTGCTAGCGATGTTATCCCCCAGGGTAACATAAGCATTTTCCATCAGAAAAGTGCAACTTAAGCTTTGAAAAATCCCATCGTGTCTGAAAAAATCACGGGCTAAGCGAACTGCTAAAATGCATCTCAATCACGGGTTGTACCTATGCCACACTTTGTGCCAAATGTGTGGCACACCACAACTATTGTGATGAGCAAATTGCTCGCCACACCTGTGACAAGACTTGACAAGAAATCGAGTGAGTGTATGCGTGCAAGCATGTGTGTGGGTGGATGCCTCGATGATCGATAGGCGTCTCGACGATAACATCACCTGTAGAGTAGAGTAGACTGGAGGGTGTAGCATCCAATAGATAGTATAGGGTCTATGTTAGCAAGGCCACGAGTACATGTCAAGCTTGAGGGAGGATGTAATGGGGGAGGTATGCCCTGTGGGACAGATATGTGTGCGAGGTATGTTGTTCAACCGGGAGCAGGGTTGGGAGGTATGCCTGACTGAACGACTTGCTTGGTAAAACAAAACCTTCATAACAAGTGCATGGTTTCATCTTTCATGTAGCTTAGCAAAATTGTCTAATGAGGGAAAGGCAAAATAATAACAATTCCAGTGTATGTGACATGTTATGTTTTAAGATAGGCAACTGATTTCTTGTCCATTACAACATGTAATCATTTAACAACTTTTGGGACTCGGAATTATGTTAGCCGATTCACTAAACAACTCGCAAAATATACCCTTTGACTCGATGTTGCTTTGTGTACTCAGTTTCTTCATGAACAACCTAGCAATCAACTGAACTAAGTTAATTTTTAATCTCCATTTTCTTTCCAAGAATTTTAGGTTCAACCACAATAACTATGAGTCGTGATCTAGATTACTGATTATCTAGCTTACTTGCAAATTGTCAATGTTCTCTTGCAGACCGCATTAAGCTACATGTCAGTGTTTCTTGCATATTGCAGTGAGCTATCGATATTGCAATTATTGCCTTTCAATCTATAAGGTTTTCGGTATGTACTCTGCATATAGAAAGCTTCTTCAGATGTTTTTCTTTTGTTTTTGAATATTGAAGGGGCCCTTCCGAGATACAAGTAAATTATATCTATATATAATACTCTCTTCGATCGGAAATAAGTGTCACGAAATTAGTACAAACTATTATAAGATATACTCTGTTCACTATTATAAGATAACTAGTCCACCGTGATGTCAAACCCAGCCTTAATCCTTAATCCTCTGTTACAATCATCTTGTATCTCGTCGTACTGTTTTGATAGTTGCTCTATGTTCATCTGCTGAAGCGAATCTGTTAAGAGGAAACTGTATTACTGTAGACTTGGAGTTTAATCCTTGTCCTGATTTTTCTGCCGTTCGTGCTCATCAGGCAATCGCTCGCGTGTGCGCCTTATCTTGCCCTGTGCTAACTAATCCTTCTCGTCCCCTTGCTGCTGTCTCCTCCGAACCCCTCGCTGTTGCGAGGGAGACGGCTATCCAGACCTCTGTCCGCTTGTCCAGTGTCGGGTAACCATGACGCCGACGACCGATGATGAAATGAAATCTAAAGCCCAACAAACGACCCATAATCCGGTACGGTGCATGATGCATGGGCACCATGATCAGGTAAACTGTCCCATGAAAGCTAAGTTTGGTTCCATCGATCGACTGTGCCTGCCCAACTTTTAGCAATTAGCACTTTGGTCTGATCTTCTGAATTGTCTGAACTCCTTCACCCGTTCTTGAAAAGGAAAAACTTTGATTGAGCAGGGTCTCATCTACACCCTCATACTTTTATGAGTTTGTGTTTTTTGTTTCTCTCAAATGGTGTAACATATTGGTTTTAAACTTTGCAGGTCACTGTAATATTGAAACTAGTATGTGGGAAAAATAGTTCGGATTTTTTTGTGAAATTTAAAATTTTCAAATATTTGAAATTCAATAACTTTTATTTTAAAAAGTATATATATAATGTTATAAAAATTCCAAACTATTTTTCCCATGTTCTATATCAAATGTTATACTGAACTGCTAAGTTTGAGATTCAAAGTTTTTATATTGTGAGAGATATAAAAAAGATAAGTTATTTGAGAGAGGAAAAAAAAGGGCTAGCACAGATCTTGATGCGCTTATTAACGGTCTAGATAGAAGGGTGTAGCTGAGCTCTTGGAAAAAGAATCTGAACCCGTTGGAAAACATTGTGCGGCAAACACTGGACAATGTAGATAAGGGAAGACACCCGATTAAACTTGGAAAATCTTTGCTGAAAAAAATGTTCACCAGCAAGATCATTATACAGGAAGAGGGGATCACAACCCATAGACCCATACCTGGGGACACATGGACGGGCAGATGATAGTAACAGGAGTCAGGAGACAGCTCACCTTATTTACTTCAGGCGACTCGAGAGCAGATTAGGTTTCCTTATCAGCATGTCCTCAAAAAATTGGTTAGCCGTGCAGATGTACATGGCTTGTAATAGCTCATTAGCTCAATAATTATCACCTCCACTTGCTGATCTGCTGCAGCGTTGAGTGAAACTAACGTATATGAATGATCCAGAGCCCTCTTTTATCTTTCGGTCTCTGTGGCTTTACTTACAAGGCAAATTAACTCCAAATTGTGCCATTGCTTGCTCTTCTCATAAGCCATGCTTTTCTTCTCCCTTCAAGAGTGCATGCAAAATGCTGCTGCCGGCTGGCTTTGTTTTCTTTAACTCTTCATGGGTTTTTTCTCCAGGGAGATGACATGATTTATTCAGCTATATGTATAAACGACGTGTGGAGCAGAATATCTCGCTTGCTGTGAGTCTTCACCGTGTTGTAGTCTCAGACCAAGGTTTATAATTCTCATGGCAAAGGGAAAGATAATGGTTGAAAAACACGGTCAGCTCTCACGGATACAGCCTTGCCATCGACAGTGATGCACGAACATTTCGTCAGGCAGGGTATGCCCTCGTCTTGGTGAAACCTCGGTTTTCAAGCTCCCGGAGTGCGATTCGCCGAAGCCTCGCACCATCTTTAGAGTCAACAAACAAATGACAAGCAGAATTAATAAAATTATACCCTCTGAATAACTAGCAAATACATCGACGCAGCACAGCACAGTAGAGCAACCGCGTTCAACGACTATAACGATTGATACAGAAAATACGATGCAGAAACTGTCACTGTCCGTTCGTGTGTAGCTCATTCAGGACGCGCTAGTCTGAAGAAACGCAATTCCCACGTTCAGGTTTCAGATACGTCACTTCATTCTTTTGGTCCTGAAGTTTTCCGTGGACTTGGTCTCGAATTCTCGATGGCATCAGGAACCTTCAAGTCCCGAATTCGTCCAGCTTAATACTCCAAAAATCGACGTCTTAACCTGATCAAGTTCTCAAACTTATATTCAGTAAAAGAGTTGTGCACCTCCAGAGCCTCCATTGATCGGTGCACGGAGAGCCCTGAAATACCTCACCGACTGAGCTTACCGAACAAATATCAGTTCCATAGATTTTTCCTTCGCGTAATTGTGGCAAGATCCAGCTACAGCAATTGTTTGGCATGGAACCCATAACCAGCAACTCATCAATCACTCCCAGCTCCTACACGGTGTAGCATCTATCAAGAACAGCTAGGATGCTTGCCACATTACAATGGTCCCAAAAACCTAACTCATGGGAGCTGGACGCTTGAGTCTGTGATCCAGGACCATGCCCATCAGAACATGGGTTTGTAGGGAATTTTGCTGTTCTGCATCGAGCCCACCGCGTGGATCCCGTAGCTTCAACAACATTTGCTACTGTGCTTGATCTTGTACCTGTTTCCCAAGTCGCAGACATATAGTCGCATAGCCAGTCACGCAGCCAGTACCGATATATGAAACTCCAAATGTGAATTTCAAAATAAACATTCAAAATGAACTACTCCCTCCGATCGGAAATAACTGTCGGGGACTTAGTACAAACTTTGTACTAAGCTAGTACAAAATTGCCGACACTTATTTCCGATCGGAGGGAGTAGTTCATTTTTTTGAAACGGGGGCAAAAGATTTGCCCCAATCTATTAATTAAGAAGAAGAGAATTGCCCAGTTAATTTATGGAAAACCGGACGAAAACCAATACAAACAAACAACGACGAACTACTCTAAAAACAAGAAACCCACGCTCTCGAGCAAACAACCTAACAATCTCTCCAACACACAACAACTGCAACCCTTAAGATGAACAAGCCAAGGAAGCTCTCGATAAGAAGACGCCCGCTACTTGCAATGAGAAACACCAAAGCCACATAATGACTCAAACCGAAAGGACGAGCCAAGAAATCGAAGATAATCCATTAAGCAGCGGCGGGCATCTTTCCAATGGTGCCACTCTTCTTATGTTTGCTCTTCATTGTCTTTTCCTTTCGAGGGCAATCAGCCACCTTCTTGCCATTGCCCTTGATTGTTGTCCCCGTTAGGAGGCAAGCAATCGCCCTCCCACATCCAGGAATAGCAACCTCCAGTTTGCTAAGCACGTCACAAGCTCTTTTGCGAAAAGAGCATCAGGATTGAGTGTCGGCAAGGGTGCAACGGGCGCGGAAACAACATCAGAGCACTCAGGCAAGCTCAATGCCAGACAGTGGCAAAACAGAGCTCTCGCAAAGCTCCTGAAGCTCGGGCATGATCTCCAACACTGGAGGCACAACCGTGGCGATGGCTTCACCCTCATTGCAAATGAACTAGTTCTTGCATTGTTGGGCTTCTAGCCATTTCCCTTTTTTAGGGAAACAGTGGGACTCTGCCGCGGGCTTTATCAATCAAATAATAGATACATTATCACTTATCAAAAGAACAATGAAACTCATCCGATCATCTAAGCAAACACATGGGGGTGAAGCACTCTCTCTCGATAAGCAATCAGCCATAAAATTCGTTTTCCTATTGAAAAACTAAACTCGCACATAAAAGAGTAGAAGTTTGAACATACATATACCATCAAAAAGGGCAGCCACAACTTTCAAGTGAAAACTTCTTATTGAAAGCATGTTCTCAGGATTGCTCGAACCTTTTCTGAGAAAATACATGATCTCACTTTGTTGGTTGGATTGGCCGTGTGCTTTTTTCGTTTCTTAGAGGCATTTGTTGTGTAAGAACCTCTTTTGCAGTATGTGTGTTGCCAAATGTTATAGTTATTTGTTGTTTGTTGCGAGTGGAGGAGCACTCTAGGGGTGACTTTTTCCTTCCTTTGCTTAATAATTTGGATGTGTGCATCTTAGATATTTCAATTAACTCTCAACATACATTACTTTGTTGGTGTAACTGGTATCAACTTGATACTCATCTTTTTTTCAAAATATTATTTTCATAGAAAACTAGTAAAATACCACTATATCTTAGACAACATAGCTCAAATATCGCAAGGTGCGCTTTTAGATGTCTTCGTTAAATGATCTCTGAGTCAAGATTCACGACTTGTGATTCTACGCTTTTATGATCCTAATTGATTGGATAATCGACAATTTTATCCAATAAAATAAACGATTTTTAGATTTTGTCAATCATGATCCAACGATTTGCGATCATATTATAATTGGTTTGATCCGATTTAAAATTGCAATTATGACATTAGTAAGATCTACCTCGTGACGAAAATCAGCCAAGAACCGTGCTACACTTCCTCTTGTAGGCATCGTCATCGAATATGGTTCACACAAAATGGAGAAAAGGAGAAGTAAATATAGAGAAAATGACAGGCTCTCGTCAGGCTGAGCAAAACACAATGTTCAAGAATCTTCCTCTCTCTTGTACAAACGGACAAAGCCATTCCCACCGGTAATAACGGCCCCAACACCCGTACCCACTGGCCAGCCAGTCTATTCAAAAGCAGTTAGCAACTAAAAATGAGTAACCAAAGTAACCAAAATGCTTCAAAACTAAGAAAAAAGATATCTTTAGCCATTACTGCGGCTGCACATCCCTTGTTTCAGCTCAAAACAGTCCCATGCCTCAGTTAGTTACTGATTTTATTGCAAAAATTAGCTGTGCCATTCTCATTCACAAGCCACAACTGATTTAGATAGTAGTGATTTTTCAGCTGGGAAAAGAAAAATCAACACCAAGAAAGAAGAACCAAACAAAAAGCAACCGATCTTCCACCGAGAATATATATACTCCACGACTAAACCCCACATCCACCTTTTCCTTCCCAGCTAATTCCATTGCTCGCTTTCGCAAGACTCTTTCTTTCTCCCTTTCCCCCTCCGTCGCCTCAACCCAAGGTAACCGCCATAGCCACGAAGAACCTACCGCGACGCGGCTGCAGGTCGTCGCCACCGGCGTCGGTGAGGGCTGAGAACCGAGAAGACATGGAGGTCGGCTGCGGCGTGGCCGGCGGGGCGGAGGGCGGCAAGAAGCAGCAGCCGCGGCAGTTCGCGCGGTCGCTGACGTACCACCACCACCAGGGCCACCGGCTGCTGCCCAAGTGGCGCCGGCCGCAGCTGGCCGACGAGCCCCGCGCGAGGCCGCAAGCGGTGGTGCTCTACACGACGTCGCTGCGCGGGGTGCGGCGCACCTTCGCGGACTGCTCCGCCGCGCGCGCCATCCTTCGCGGGTCCCGCGTCGCCGTCGACGAGCGCGACGTGTCCATGGACGCGGCGCTGCGACGCGAGCTGCAGGGCCTGCTCGACGCGCGGGGCCGCTCCTTCTCGCTCCCGCAGCTCTTCATCGGCGGCCGCCTCGTCGGCGGCGCCGACGAGGTCCGCCAGCTGCACGAGTCCGGCCAGCTCCGGCGCCTCCTCGAGGGCGCCGCAGGCCAAGACCCGGCCTTTGTCTGCGACGCCTGTGGCGGCGTCCGCTTCGCCCCCTGCCCCGCCTGCGCCGGCAGCCGCAAGGTCTTCGACGAGGAGGAAGGCCGCGTCCTCCGCTGCGGCGACTGCAACGAGAACGGATTGGTGCGCTGCGCTAACTGCTCTTCTTGACCGTCCCGTCCCCCCCCCCCCCCCCCCCCCCCCCCCCTGTTCCATTCGATTACCGCTGCTAATTTGATGGATTAGAGGTGGTTAGGTTCGTCGTCGTATAGGCACATTTCGGTTTCTTGGTGTTCTTGATTTGTGTGTTCTAAATCAATCTGATAATTTGGGGATCGGATTAGCTGCTGATGGAAGAGAACGAATTGTTCTTGGATCCTAGCTGCGTAATTGCCACTGCGGTGATGGCGATTGAGGAATATGAGCCGGTGCTTGTATATGTGTGTACAAATTGGCACTAATATTAGCCTGATTGATTAATGTAAACGAACAACTAATGTACTAAGTAAATATTTGAGCTTGGCTATTGATTTTGTCTAGTTCTTGCACTCTTTCTGCCTCATATCTTTACTTGATTTGGTCCATCTTATCCATGGCTTGATCAAACTTCCTCATGAATAGATGGCTGTACAGTAATATAGTTGGAAACAGTGAGATCCTCATCAAGAAATGATACAACTGTACTAACTTAATGCCTTTTAAGGCCGAAAGTTGTAATCTGACTGTACTAAGAAAATGTAATCTTGCCGAAATTAGCTGTAATTAGAGCCACCTCTTCTGTTCACTCAAGTTTTGAGCTTGGAGTAGCTAATTGTTGTCTAGCTAATTTCGTTCATATCTTTACTTGATTTGGTCCATCCTATCCATGGCTTGACCAAATTTCTTCATGAATAGATGGCTGTACAGAAATACAGTTGGAAACAGTGTGATCCTCATCAAGAAATGATCCAACTGCAGTAACTTAATGCCTTTTAAGGCCGAAAGTAGCTGTAATCTGACTATACTCAGAAAATGTAATAAGGCCGAAATTAGCTGTAATTAGGCCTTTCACAATGCATTGGCTCTTTAGCGCATTATCCTAGGTAGAAGTTTCTTCAAAGAAACAACAACCACAATGCATTGTATCTTAGAATAGTATCTAAATTTAATGATTTTGGCTCCATACATGAATGTGATTGGGCTAACAATACTTTTTGCCTATGACTTTGTGCAAAGGTTGTAGCTTAGCTAAGATACAACAACACTCTCTTTCATCAATTAATAGGGTGCCACATCACCGCTTTACCTATGATACCGCGCTAAGAAACTTGCATTGTGAAAGGCCTTAGAGCCACCTCTTCTGTTCTTCATGTAAGGTCACTTAAGTATGGAGCTTGGAGTAGCTAATTATTGTCTAGTTATTTATTTTCCCTCTTATCTTTACATGCTTTGATCCATCTTATCCATGGTTTGATTGATTTTCTTCATGAATACATGGCTGTACAGTACTAATGAAGTTTGAAACAATGTGATCCTCATCAAGAAATAATCCAACTGTACCAACTTAAAGTCTTTTAATGCTTAGATTAGCTGTGATCAACTGCACTCAGAAACTGTAATCATGATGTCCTGTAGCTGTGTTCTAGGAATAATTTAGAGCCACCTCTTCTGCTCTTTATGTAAAGTCTTGAGCTTGGGGGTATCCTGTTTATGTAATACTGAAACAATGTGATCCTCATCAAGAAAAATTCGCACATACATTCGGCCATTACATGCTTTGATCCATCTTATCCATGGTTTGATTTTTTTCATGCACAGATGGATGTACAGTAATACAGCTAAAAACGTGATCTTCATCCAGAAATAATCATGATCCAACTGTACTTACTTAAAGGACCAAAATCATGCCGTCCTATAACTGTTTTGAACACCTCTTATTTTCTCTATGGAAGGTTCACCGAAGTATATTAATGTAAGAGCATCTCCAATAGATGATATATATATTTGAGGAGGTGACCATTATATCACCTGGGGCAAAAAAAAAACTCTCTCCAATAGGTGATGTAAGATGTTTTGATGATGTATATTTTTTAGGACAACCCTAAATTTTGGCCCCAAATGATGCAAATATACACCACCTACGAGGACTGCCCAAAAATTGCAGCCGCGCACGCACACCAATTGCCACCGTGAAGGTTCATTTTCAGCTTCGGCCCACACCGGCCACCGATCCCCGACCTCCCTCCCGCAATATGTACATTTTTAAGTTTAACCCTTTTAAGATTTGATTTTTTTCTTCAAATTCAAACATTTAAAATTTAAACAAAAAATATTGTGCATGCTATTGGGCTGTATTTGGTGTAGCCCATGAAGGAAGGCTGTAGGCGGGAGGGATTTCATCTTGCACTGAAATGGTAAGTAGGAGCACCCGTCTCCCAGGCAATTTCTATACACCACCCAGGGTGGCGCCTACCCCGCGCCGCACACCCCCGCGTGGGTGTGGGTCAGGCCTGTTAAGGGTGCGACCGGGCGATGCCCTAGCGGCTAGCGATGCTCCAGTGATACTTCGGCGACACAAAGTCATCGATGTCGCGGCTGGCCATGGTGGAGGCGGCAAAGCGAGCTCTAGAACTTAGGGTTTGGGGTGGGTCTTAGGGTTGGAGGTGGATGGCTCGCCAGTGTCGATCTAGGGTTAGGGTTTGATGTGTTGGTCCGGCGACCTCGCTAGAGTTGGAGAAGGACAGAGGGGTTAGAGGGAGGCCAAGGCGTGTTGGAGGACCGATGGAGGTGGCGGTTGGAGGACGGCGGGGCGCAAGGTGGCGGCGGTAGGTGGTTCAGTCGACAGTGGAGGCGGGAGCGTCGGTGAGGAAGAAGAACGGCCGGTGGTGGAGGGAGGAAGAAGAAAGTCTAGCGAGGGAGGAAGAAGAAGGGTGGAGTTGGGATTGATGGGTCGGCCCACTATGGATGTGTGGCTCCTCCTCTGCTCCGACCAGGGTCGGAACTAGGCACCCCCATGTCGCCACGAGAGAGAAACATGTTCATTTACTTATGGGTCAGCATAGCTGAACATTTCTTGGGCTAGGCCATGCCAACTTTTAACAACGCTTTGTCTTCGTTTCAAGATTGAATTTCTCCTAACACCACGAAACCCTATTTATAATTAGGGGATGCATTGATCCCACCGACGTGGACATTTGTCCTAGGCAAGTCCATTAGCGCGAGATAAGGTGATTTTTTTTTTCATCAGGCTCTTTTAGGTTTGGTTTTACTAGTTTTCTTAGGGTTTTCATTTTTTTGTTCTTTTTTGTAAAATGTTCAGATTTGAAAATGATTCAATTTTGGAAAAAATTGATTCACGGAAAAAAAACCACTGCACGACGATTAGCCGAAACCGCCTAATGGGCCGGCCCAGCACATGCGCGCGCGGGTGGAGAGCATTCCCCCACGCTCACGGGCATGAAATAGGGCTTTCCCTGCCTGGCCAGTCCAGTCGAGAGCGTGAGTGTGCGGGCCTATCGAGGTGGGTGCCGGCTTTAACTCTGCAGCTGCACTGCAGCGCAGTGCCACATTTCCTCCTGTCCCGCCCCGCCGCGCCGTCCTTAATTATTGCTCCTCCCTTCTCTCCTACCGATCGAAATTGAAATTTTGAATCCTCGAGGCACGAACCCTCTCCGTCCGTTCTCCCCCTTCTTCTTCTTCCTCCTCCTCCTTCCGCCGCCGCCCAGCTCCGAACCCTGATCGAATCCTCCGTCGATGGGGTGCGTGTCCTCGACGTTCCTCGAGGACGACGACCGCCGCATCATCGGCGTGTCCGCCTCCTCCTCCACATCCCACATCGTCTCCCTCACCTCCTCCACCTACGGCATCCTCACCTACAACCTCACCTCTGACGACCACCCCAAATCCACACCCCCACCGCCTCCCCCGCCACTCTTCCTCCCCTCCAGGTCCAAGCCCAAGCCACCCGCCGACGCGCAGCCGGAAGAGGAGGAGGCGGAGGTCATCAACTCGTGGGAGCTCATGGCGGGCCTCCACGACCCCACCACGCCGGCCAAACCCAAGCCCACCGCCTCCCCACGCCGCCCCACCACCACCAAGGACCCCGACGGCAAGCCCCCGCGCTGCATCCGCTTCCCACTCCGCCCCATCGACGGCAACGTCTCCGCCCCCACCCACGCCGCGCGTCCCCCTCCCATCCCCACCCCACCACCCCCACCTCAGCACCGCTGCCCGCCGGGCGGCGCGCACTGCGCGGTGCTCTACACCACCACCCTCCGCGCCCTCCGCGACACCTTCGAGGCCTGCAACGCCGTGCGCGCGGCGCTGCACTCCCACGGCGTCGCCTTCCGGGAGCGCGACCTCTCCATGGACCGCGGCTTCCGGGACGAGCTCCGCTCCCTCCTCCCCCTGCCCCTCCCCATGTCCCTCCCGCGGCTCTTCGTGCGGGGCCGGCACCTGGGCGGCGCGGAGGAGGTGCTGCGGATGGACGAGGAGGGCGCGCTGGGGCCCCTGCTCGACGGCCTCCCGCGCGCGCGGCCCGGAGGCCGGTGCTGCGACGGCTGCGGCGGCATGCGGTTCTTGCCCTGCTTCGACTGCTCCGGCAGCCGCAAGGTCGTCGTGGCGGGAGCCGGGGTGGTGGCGAAGGGGCGCAGGGAGAGGGGCGTGCTGATGCGGTGCGGCGAGTGCAACGAGAACGGCCTCGTCCTCTGCCCCATCTGCTCCTGATTAATTCGATTCACCTCGCTCCACTCTACTGCATCTGCTCTTCAGTTAGTTTCAGATGCTAGCTAGTTCCTGTAACACTGAGTGACTCTGCTGGATCCATTGAGTGATCGTTTGTGATCTTCAGTCATAATTATTACCTTTCAAATGTTTGGCACGAGTCGAATTAAACCGAATTGGTGATAGATTATCATTCACCAAGTAGAGCATTGCATCTGCTCTTCAGCTAGTTTCAGATTGATCTGAGCTGAGGTCAGTCACTCTGCCTTCAGGTGTATTGGGAACTCTCGTGGATCAACTGTGTAATCATTTTGAAATCTACTGTCTCTCTGAAGTTGTCTTTTGAAATGCCTCGAACAAATTGAATTGAAGCGAACTGGATGTAGTGTTCACGAAGATAAGATTACCACATCTCCATCAAGTGTTCTGAAACGGTGATTGTCTGTCTGTTCATACCGTGGAGCATTTTTCCACAACACTGAGATTCTCTTTGCTTATTACTCTGTACTGAAATGGTACCATTAGTGTGTGCGTGTGGTTTTTTGAACCTTGAAACTGAACTCCATCTGTTGTTTCTGTTTGGAACGGAGGAAACTTAACAGAGTTTTTGTTGCTTACCAAAAGGCAGAATTTCTAGATACCTTGGAAATTCTTGCTTTCCGCAACAGCTCACGGTCAAGATGTGTTTCTCAAGATATGTTCTACGTACTTGTAAAATGTAAACATATATGGTATTGGTTGTAAAAAAAACCTCAAATTTATGTAAACATACATGGTGGCAAGTAATGATATTGATGTCAAGCTTTTTTCAATACTTCATTTTGCTTCCTAGGCCATGCATTTGTTTTGTAGGGTCTATAGTAACTATCTGAAAACTCTCTAGTTAATTTTGGTATAATTTGATTGTCCTTGTCCGGTGCCCAATTTCTCTAAGTCTGATGATATGTTATAACCCATAAGGATAGGAAAAAACTGTCATGTATTTTCTCTAGGTAGGACGATGATGATGACTTGATTCCTGTCACGAACTGATCGGAGAACGATGGATGGATGGATGAACACAACATCACTACAACCGGCGAACTGGACATTATGGTATGCTATTTGAGCTCATGGTGCCATTTATAATACTCCATATGTAGACCAATATCCAATAATTGGAAAAAGTATATATTCTTTCCTAGTATGGTCTAGAGATCAATTATGCATGTGAGAGCATGATGCAATGGATGATATCATCGATCACATAGCACTGATGTGATCTTTGTCCAGAAACAACGATGACCAGAAAATGGCATGGCAGTCACTAGATAGATTGCTTTTTTCCCCACAATCTCATTCCATGTCATATACACAAATTGGATAGCTTCTTGGTGCTAGTTATCTCTTTGGTGTCGTACAGCCATGTCACAACTCACATATACATATTTATGTATATAACTGATTGTTGAACTAACTACTACCAGTGAGTGAGCATATATATATGAAGGTGGCCTGCACGGTGAGGCTCAAAGTAGTGCTCCCAACACCCGAGGGACTGACTGATCAAGAGAACTTGCAGCAGCTCAAGATCATGGCACCTCCTCCCCAAGAGACCAGGTCCTCCGTCGTCATATTATCCATCCATGGTAATCAGTGCTTGGATTTGATTTCACCCGATTTGCAGGCTGGAATCACTGCCGGTGGAGGTGCCAACGCTGGCTATGGTGGTGACGGTGGATGTCCTGACGGCGGCGAGCGAGCTGAAGCAGCAGCGGCAGGAGGATGAGAAGGAGGCGTGGAAGTACCTGGACGTGAGGACGGAGGATGAGATGGCCAAGGGTCATCTGCACAACTCGCTCAACGTGCCCTACATGTTCGTCACACCACAAGGTATGACCTGCAACTAATTAACCTATTTTCTGAGCTAGTGACACATCCATTTACTAAAAATATGACACATTAATATATGTCTTCCGTCGATCTCCGTCTGAATGCGTCCATGTACCTGGACGTGTAGGCGTCCAACTTAATCGCTGATTAAAGTGGATGAACTAAATAAGTACCTAATGGGTGTCTTTGTCTGTCTTTCCGTCAGCAGGGACCCGGGAGAATAACCCTTCGTTCGTGGAGCAAGTCGCCTCGCTCTTCACCACAGACCAACACATACTCGTCGTACGTCGTCTTACATTAACTGGAAGAACATCTATACATATATTGTCTGAATTTCCATCCTATTTACCATGAATGTCGAGCAGGGTTGCCAGAGCGGCAAGAGATCGGAGCTAGCATGCGCCGATCTTCTAGCAGCAGTAAGTAGCCAGACCACCAAAGACTAAACTGTGTATGTTGTGATCAAGTTGTAAAAGAGAAGAAAAAAAGGAACTGATATGAAGGAATATGATTGGTGGATGCAGGGGTTCATGAATGTGAAGAACGTGGGAGGCGGCTACATAGCGTGGGTGCAAAACGGACTGCCAACCGTAGTACCACTACACATACCACCACCACCAAAAGAAGCAAGAACAGTATCACCAACGCCAACACCAGCTGAATCTGCAACCTGAATTTGAATGTAACTGTGAACTACTTCAGCACCAGTGCTAAGTGTGCTGTATCTCTGTAATGTAATCCTCTACATGTAACCATCGACGCATGCCCAAGTTGATCATAGAATAAACCCTACATATCATTTACATTCCAGTCACCACCAACAACAGCGCCACCAAGGCTAACACCGGCTGAACCTGCAACCTGAATGCAGCTGTCAACTACTACCGGTAGTGTTGATTCTTCAGCCACCAGTGCAAAGTGTGCTCTATATGTACCATAATCCTCAATCAAACATGCACGCATGACATATACATAATACATGATCTACTGGCGTTTTTTCTCATCCATTTTATTAAAGTGAATGATGATCTCAAGAGAGAGGACGTCTTGTGATTGATGCAGCTAGAAGTTCATTATATTTTCTGTGAGCTAGTAAAGCTGTGGAGTTGTGACCTGGTGCACAAAGAAAGATAAATTCTAGTTGGAGAAGCCATCAGGAACGGCTGTGTTAACTCAATCACCAACACCAGGATTTCAGAGCAATTGTTGGGGCTGATATATTTTACGGGTCTCATACAGAGGGGAGCTACATCATTCACATTTCACAATTACCAACAAGATCTCGCCCAAAAGGTTGGCACAATGGCCAGGCAGCTCTAGTTCAAAGCAAAAACAGGAGATTTTGCTTTCAGCTCTACCGCATCACCATCTCGGTTCACATGATGACCAGCTCTACCACCTCAGTTCACATGACAACCATCCATTAAAACATTTTGAACTACTACAAGTCTACACACCATTGCCTAGTCCTAATTAAGCCCTCACACCAATTTACCGCATTTAGCTTTGGTTTGCCTTGATCACCAGAACGAAGGAACACACCTTTCCAGCATGCAGTTATAATTCACTGTTCCTTCCAAATCCTCCCAGTGACCCGCAGTTTGAGCTCCTTCCTGTCGCCACCAGAGAAGCACAGGGCCATGTTCCGCTGGATGATGAGCCCGTCGTAGCTGTCCCGAACTTTCCTGTGGCTATCTCTGATGCTTCTAGGGATACCTTGCCAAGTCATCTTTCGACTAATGCCTCCAACCTCCAGGCTGTAGGTGTAGTTCTTAGCTTCAGCGTCGTCTCCCATGAACCTGAGGAAGGCGATATAGACAGGCGCCATGCCCAACTGAAATGCCTCGAAGTGCAGGCAGAAATACTGGCCAAAGCAGCTAAAAACCTATGAAAATATTCATAAGAGTTAGTCCAAATTTTCTTAATTCATGGAGAAAAACACAATACAGAACTTATAAACAGTAGCATAATCATATTGAGCAATAAGCTGATGACAGCAAGCAAGCATGTACTGTCATGAGAACCTTGACTGTGTCATCAAGTATGCACACACTTCGTGAACACAATCAGCAATCCATACTCATGTTGTCAAATACTATCATATCATACATATAACTTTGCAGTGTCTAGATCATT
Source organism: Dactylis glomerata (assembly GCA_007115705.1). Taxonomy (NCBI): domain Eukaryota; kingdom Viridiplantae; phylum Streptophyta; class Magnoliopsida; order Poales; family Poaceae; genus Dactylis; species Dactylis glomerata. The sequence continues at coordinate 578,484 of QXEO01002106.1, read as the reverse complement.
GACAGAGGGTGGTGAGGAGTAATGTAGTATTATCCAAGTCAAATAAAATTCATAGGTCCAATAAATTTAACCATAACTTTTGCGTCTCAGTCTCTCAGATCATAAAATACAGAGATAGGTGATAATTACCGTAAGCATCCATGTGGCATTCTCAACTTCATGAGGATTTGACTTGACGTAACGGTGATTAAATGTGCTTCCACTGTGCATGTCAACCTTATGATCATCCTTCAAGTGATTCACTAGATATGGGATGTCACCAGCGACAGTGCATTCAGATCCCGCATATGGGCAAGTATAGGGTCTGTATTGGCACTGGGATTCATGTTTCAGCTTGCAATAATAGGGATATATTCCCAAGCATCCAAAGTTTTGGAACTTGCATGGAACTTCTAGAGATGCAGCAACCTTCTCCAGAGCAAGGCATCTTATGTTACCCAATTCACTCCTGCAAGTTGGGCAGCGATTATGAACCCTTGGCTTGCATCCAGAGCATATGGTATGGCCATTGGAGCACTGCATACATAAATGTGACAAAATTGTTAAAAAACCTGTAGACAAATTCATATTTGATTTTCTTTTTCTGAGCTAAAGGTATGTAGAGCATATTCAAAATAAGCATAACAGTTATCAGGCCCTCCTAGGAGAACCATTTGACAAGGAACAACCTGGACAATATGTGCAAGGAAAAATAAGAGCAATGTGATGTGCAAGTTGAAAATGTCACAGGTGGGCCTGATGCATGGGGTGATTATGAGAAAGGAAGGGATGACAGTATGGCACTTGTTAGGGACAGCGTGAAAGAGATTCGTATATTAACTTATTAAGTTACCAACAAAAAACCTATCTCAGCTCTACCATAAAGCACGTTCTTATTTGATCACATATACAGACATACACATGTGAAGCTAAAATCCTAGAATAAGTACGATGCAACCAAGATACTTCAGCCAAATGAAATTAGTTCAGCAACAAGGCAAACCTGATGAATTGGAGGATACATGGCAACCAAACACACAGGGCATTCCAGTAGCTCACGCACATTGCTAGAAACTATCATATTTGGTTTGGGTGAATGCTGGATAAGATCACCGACGAGTTCAGCGACATCTAACATCTCATTCTTCGGAGGATCAATAACTTCAGCATCGGTTTCATCAAGATAAGCGGCTGATGCCATGGTCAGCCCTATAGATACAGAATCCTGTATGGAGGAAAAAAGAAAATCAAGGGAAAACATTAGGCTTGACAGTAAATGAGAAAAATATATATTATTTTAATAAAATAGAAACCCTTTTTCATGCATAAACATCATTTCCATATCAACTTAGCTCACTTTTCTACAGAACACACAAGAAGCGATAATGTAAGTCGACATCACTTAAAGTTTACTATGTAAAGAAGATCGTTAGCAGTGCAGAAATCATGAGAACATATGGCTTGGATCTCAGAAAAAGCTTTTAAGGTTTGACCCAGCAAGCCTTGTTAGATTACAAGACTAGCACACCCAACAAATAAACATAGATAACATGGTTCTTTGTCTCATATAGTTTATCAGTAAAACAATTAATGGTTTTCAGTCATTCATTGTACTTTTGGTTCAACTTTTCTATCCTTACTTTTTCAGTTTGTATCCACCTACTCCAATACAATTTAAGTACTCATTACGACTTTATTCTGTTAAAAGCCAATGCACACCCAGAGCAGAAAACCACACCAATTTGGCACTTCCCCAAAACATATCAAAGGAATCTGAGGAAATGTTGGTTTGCCAGCTGTTTAATCTTGGTATATCTGCTTCACAAGCAAAAGCAAACTTGCAAGAGGAGGAAATCGGCTGCTGAGGGGAATGATGGAGGGAAAGAATATATGGAACGGGGAAGGCTAGGATGGACCTCCACTGCACCTTGCATTGCACTCAAAGCAGCAAACTGCTGCATAAAGTTGCAATGAACAACCCAAACAAAGAAGCGCTGGGGCAGTGAGTTCATCACACAAAGCATCTTTCCACCTTATGCAAGGAGATGCTAGCAGCATGCAGGAGCTCTAATGATTGCCATTAAACAGAAACCTGAATCCTTTTGTTTTCCTTTTCCGGCTGTAAATCATGAGCCTCGGCGGTGGAAATGCAGCAACAGCGCAGCAGCCAAATCATGAGCCTAGAGCATCAGAGAGACACATGGATGAAATCTAGAATCCAGATACCGCATGGACACAGACACCATTATCTAAATCGAGAACAGAGTCTGTCTGACTGAACTTCCGCAAACTCCGTCAGATCAACAGTAGGAACACCCACGGCGATAACCATATAATCTACTAGTAATTGACAGCGCGAGGAGTTCAGATGCCCTGAGAAAACGGAAACAGGGGACCTCTTATGTAAATCAGCACATCTCGACATGAATAAACCCTGCCCCATCAGCACCCCACAGCCGCAAAATCCCCAAACTCCAACCTAAAACCCTAGCCGGCGGCCGCCACCCCGCCCACATTCCCCATCTCGCGCGCACATCCGAACCAAAGACCCGCACGGCGCATCCCAAAATCACACAGAAACCCAACCCCGCATCCAATCCAAGAAACAAGGGCTATACCTCCGCAGGCCAGGAGTGGGGAGAGACGGCGGCGGCGATCGGAACGGGGGAGGAGGCCAAGCAAGCCGGCGAAGAGGAGTCCGGGGATTTGACCTCGCTCGGATGGGACGGGGTTTGGCGTGATGTAGGTGCTGCGGCGGAGGGCTCGAGAGGGGAGGAGGCGAACGCGTTCGAATTAAAGCCTCCGTTTTTCTGGCCGTCGAGCCGAGTTTTTCAAGAGAGAGTTTTTGGTCCTCGGGGTTTGGAGGGAGAGAGAGTGGATTTATTCGGGCAAAATCTCTGTTCATTAATAGTGATCTGAAGGCGCGTTGGTGGGCCCCACCGTCGGCCTGATCACGCAGCGGCAGGGATCAACGGTCAAGAGGAGCACTTACTCCGTCTCCATGCTGACCTACTAAATCAAGACCGGAGAAAGGCGAAAATGGCGAGAGATTTTTGGGAAGAAAAAATGTCGATTGGAAGAAGTCAAGTGAGATGTGACAAATACAAGACGCAGGAAATGAGGAAAAGAAAAATTGCCTGTCATCCGTGTGTTGTTCCTGTCGCCTCAGCCTTCGCTTTGTTTTGCTCGGGAATCCCTCGCCTGCTGCTCCGGTGACATGTCGATGGTATATGCCGGCGAAAAAGAAAGTTCAGAGCTCAGAGTTCAACTTCTTTTTAAATGCTGGGAGTCAGCTTTGGCGCTTGCTAAAGAGACCACACACACAGAGAGAGCCAGCTTTAGCAGAGCGGGCAGTAAAAAGAGGAGATTTGAACGCTCGAAGCTCAGCTCTCACCAAGCAACAAACAAGAAATTTCGAGATTTGAACGCTCAAAGCTCCGCTCGCCGAGAATGAAAAAATTCATCGGAAGAAAATCACTAGGAATACAGGGAGATAGTGGAAATGTTTACTCCCTCCGATCTCAAATAAGTGTACATAAAATTTATCCACAAAAGAGTGTACTTCTCTTTTTTGAATGCATTGTTAAGTAGGCAAAAATGTATCTCTCTCATCACGAGAATCAATGTCAATAGTATTTTCTTATTTTTCTACATGCACTTAGCTTATTGGACGTGGATAAATTAAAGAAGAGAGAGATAGTGAGTATTATCTTCCCAATACAAAAAGCTTAGTTTTTTCTTAAAAAAATCAAACGTATACTCTTTTGTAGACGGAGGGAGGGAGTACTTACCAAACGAGCAACAGTTATTTTACCAAAGTTATAGTACAGGTGAAATGTTTCACTGGTCCAGGGGTCTGAGATTACCGACCGTTGAAGCCGGTTTGAATTGCTACCTGCCAACAAGCCATTTAAGCTATTCAATGACACCGATAACTACACCGGATCCAGCTAACCCTTTTTTACCTGGGTGGTTTACCTCATTTGAGCCGGCAGTAACAAGCAGAAAATCCATCTCGAAAGGTAAAAACAAGGAGACAAGTACTAGCGCACAGTGCGTCACCTACTGCACTTCCTCCCGCTCCGGTACAAAGGCAAGGGACACAGATGGCCGTGCGATTAATCAGAGAGTAATTATGCATTTGCTATACTGGACTGTAATTACGCATTTACTTTAACGACCATGTCTTAACTAGGCACAGCTGATTCAGAAAGTTCGCAGTGTCACATCGACACTGCAGACTGCAGTGCCCGTGCCCATTAAAAGGAGAGAAATGTGGCAAATAGAAAGAAATTCGGTGCACCCGGTACCAGATTTTCTGAACTAGATACTTCAGTTTTATGCTATTCCGTAGTGCTACAGAAATCAAGCTATGAAAAACAGTATGAACAGCCAACTAGATCGCCCATTCAGAAAAGTGAAGTTACCTCCGGTGACAAGTCCAACAAACTTTCCAGAGTTCACTTGCAAGGGACAACATGCCCCTTGGTAATTCAAATGTCAGGTACAATGCATCATAGTTTACAACAGACAAGGGGCACCCACGATACAACAGTTTGCCAAACACTAGAGTTGATACAGAATACAAGAGCTTATTAGTTTACAGAGAGATTCCTACTTTTCTCCTACTTCGAACCAGAAGAAAACGGAGCTGCGGGCATAGATTGCCCGCACGCGCTGCAGCGCCAGGGTTCCGTTCGTTCTGATAGCTTTCGCACCCCCTTCGATCCGGGTGCGGACGACGGTCACACCATGTCCTTGCTCCTTGAGCGATGACAATGCGTTATACTCAATCGCCGTGCTAACTATTGGGAAGGACAGATAGTCCAGAGGATTTTGCTCGCACTGCAGCAAGCATTCATGAATAGTCAACTTGCCGCTTCGATGAAGCAAGCAGCATCCAAGCTCCGCCTTGATAGTGAGGTTGGCAATCTTGCAGGTGGATAGGAACTCCAGCGCACTGCTTACAGAGGTTAGGACACAAAGACATGAGACAAAGCACGGAAATGGCGTAACAGTTTACAGATTATATACTTTCCGGGGCAAACTGAACTTACGCTACCACCTTAGTTTACTGGCAAACATTCACCAACCAAAGAGCTATAAACCCCGTAATCACAAAGCATCTAGAAGATAATGCTCCCAGTTTTAACATTCCATATTGTTAGTTCAGAACAACCTAAAGGCAGGTCTATCTGTAAAACTTTCCTTTCTACCACAGCACATCCCAAAAATGGTGTTTCCAACTAACTGTCACCAAAAACAGAACAAAAAGTGCTCTGAGAAAATGAAAACACTGTATGAATAGAGCATCTTGGCATGGCGCAACACGGCATCAGGCTAGCTAATGTGATTTGCAGGAACTTAATCGGGTTAATTAAGTCTAGTGAAAGGGAGAAAAACACTATTGGCAGGAGAACATCAGTCTTGTAAACATGAACTACTATAGTAAGAGCACATAATGACTGCAGTGGCATGTTAAGACGAAAAAGCAGTAGAAACATAGAGAAAGAAAGGAGCATACTTGTCGGAGCCACGGGAACATGTCAATACAGTGTCATCAGGAAGCTCACCCCCGCCAATCTGCGGAATAGAAAATGAAATACATAAGCACATAGTTGCACAGGTAAAACAACCGGATGCAGGAAACAATTCACCAGAGAAAAATTCTACTGATATAACAATGAACATCTATAGCCAAACTTACAATGCAAAGAGGCTTCTTTATTTGGATATTACATGCAAGATAGGTGCCACCGGAAGCAATTAGAATAGTGTCACCAGGCCTTCAACAAAGCAGAGGTCATCCATAACATCCTTCATTCCGCAATGTAATATCAGATGGATAAAACGAACCTAGCAGCAGAAACAGCAGCCTCAAGATTTGGATAAACTCCAGGCTCTGTTACATTTCTGAGTGGCCTCTCAACACGCAGCCACAACCGAGGATGGCATGCAAGGTAGCGCCATCTGTGGCAAACGAGGGCGGTGTTATACCTATCTGCAGGTTCAAAAATAAAATGCTAAAAAAAGCTCATTTTTTTCATGGAACATAAATGATAGCAGCAACACAATCAAGAACATCAGCAGTAAGGTTAATGTTTTGTTATCTAGATATACGATCGAGACAAATTTCTTCCAAAACAAACAATTAAATTTCCAGAGAACCAGCAACCAACCAATGGACAGGTAGTCGCCCACAAAAACACATTAGTTAGAACAATATGATGCCAACCTATAAATTTTGTCAATCTCAGAGTGAAACGTGATAGCTGAATAATATGGCTATGGTGACGTCCGTATCATGCCAGTCGCTGGCGGCAAGGTGGTCGTCAGTTTCATCCTCCACATGGTGGCAGGCGCGGTAGCGCGTAAGGAGGATGAGGATGGTGTTGCGCCACTTCCGAAAATTTCTTGCCAGACAACTCGAGTTGGTAGGAGATGTAGTGGGTGATGTTGAGGTCGTGAATGGAGGGAGTGGGAGTTGGGCGGGCTAGAGCAGAAGCAGAGGCCATGGCCAATGGGTTACGTCCTCATCGGCACCGGAGAAGACAGAGGGAAAGGGATAAGCTGTGATACCAAGCTGAATAATATGGCTCAACTGATAATTGCATTGCAGATTACAGTGGTAAATTATACAACAGAGACGATCGTGTAGCTCGTGTGACCGTGGGCATCGGCACTACAACGTTGCATGCACAGTATTGACTAGGCTACACCTATAGACTAGGATTGGTAGTTACAATGAGTATAACGGTACAATATTCAGTTCAACAGTAATCAAATCCTGGCAAATTGACAACTACTGGAGCAAACAATCCCTAGTCCTAAGTCCAAATCCATTTAGGATCTAAGTGGGACATCTTTCACTACTAAAGGTGTTTATCCCATCACGCCCAATAGTAATTCCTCAAATCCCATTAATTCAGTAACGCGGATGCGTGAAATCAATGTCCATTACAACAAATCACCCCATAACCCTATCTGGCTCCCCAGAAAAACAGGTCAAACTCAATTTTTTGGCCCCATCCTCCTACCTCCCCCACTAACTCTCCAGCCAGATCCTAAATTCAATCATGCAGCCAAGCTAACACGCAGGCAACAACATCTACAGATTCTTCTTGAATCATTTCTCCTGGTAAGGTGAGGGGAGCGAATCAAACCTGGGATAGGGCTGAGGAAGCTGAAGATGTGCATGAGGCAGCCGTCGTCCAGGCTGTTCGCCGGCGAGCCCGGCGACTCTCCCCACGGCGCCGCCTCTCGCAGCCGCTTAGCCATCTCAACTCCGGATCACCTTCCCCTCTCTCGTCTACGGCATGCGGTGCGGCCGTTCGCGAGGTGGGCTGGAGCACGGGGACACGACACAGCAACTCAGACCGCTGATTTTTCTTTTTTCATCTGCAAACGATTTCCTCTAGGCCCGACCTGTCAGAAGCTACGCTCATGGATCATGATTTCGTTTCCCTACGGCAAAATTAATCGGCGCAGCTCTATGCGGAAATACTATGCCTGTTAATTTTGGCTGAAGGAAATAGTACTGTATCTCCGTTATACTTAACTAAATCGCGTCTACATACATATAATTTTGACAGATCTGCGACATCTTTTTTAGGATGGAGGGAGTAGTATGTTAATTTTTCTCTCAGGCTTTTAAAGTGAAATATATATTTATTTTTAACAAGTATGGTCCTCACAAATATGCAGGGTCACAGTGTTCATTGATCTGCTAGAGTTGTGTATCTTCTTTCATGATTATTTTGCTAGAGATAAAGAGAATGCATGTGCTATAATTTCTTAGTGACATCTGAGAATTCCGAGTGACATTCATAGCCATCACAACCATTTGCTCTTTAATCGATACATCACGAGACTCGTCAACAAGTAGAGAGAAAGAAGCATTTCCGAGCTCACTCTTAATGACTTGTGTAATCTCTTCTACACATGCTTGCACTATATCTTTTTGAATATCAGAAGATGTTAATTGACAATTGCCAGGAGCATTCTAATTGATCACATCAGCTACATCCTTGCATCTTGCACCATACCAATCCAATATCTCACAGAAATTGCCCTTGTTCAAGAAAATGCTAGACTCGTCATGCTCACGAAAAGCTAGACCTTGGTCAAGTAGAAATTTGACAACACCCACAACAGCCCTCAAACGAATCTCATATTGAATATGTGATTTTTCTTCATGATAAACAAGAGCATATGCAACACTTCATTTTTTTTCTGAAATCTTCACAACTATTTGTTGCATTGTTGTGAAAGCTCGTTGGTCCACCTACATGACCCCTGAAATTTTCCGATGCTTTTTTCCAATTTGTAAACCCCGACTTTGTGAAAACATCTGATCCATAGTGGTTACCATTGCTCGAAGACTTGAAAAAAAAAACAATGGAAACAAAATGCAGCATCCTTCTCCACACTATACTCAAACCAATCATATTTGCTATACCATGCATCTAGAAATGACTGCCTGTCCAGATTTTTCGGATAATTATGACCAACTAAACGATTACGACCTCTCAACAAATATGCACATCGCATTTTATCTCTAAATTTCAGGGGTACCATATGACTCAATTGGTCTCCAAATTTCGGGATCGGCAACCACATTTGCTAGATCAAAGATTTCTGGTTGCCTACAACAATGAAAAGAAAACAAACTATGAGGAAAGATTTCACTCTAGTAATTTAGAGAAATACGTATCAAAACTCAAGACAAATGGGGGAAATTCAACCTCTATGCGTGCCCTCTTGCGTGCTTCTTCTTCTACTGCCTCAGCGGCCTCCTCTTCTTCAATCCAGGCAGCCTCGTCGCCGGAGTCCATCAAAGGTGGCCATCGGGCTGAGCAGAGGGAGAGCACAGTGCAGCCGACGGGCCGAGCAGAGCTACAGCCTGCAGCGCTGACGAGGTTCTAACTCGATAATGCCCATGTTTAGGGCTTTCAATTCATGGAGCGTATGTGGGCGCTTGGCGGATTCGACGGCTTCAGACAGAAACATGGGGTGCACACGAATTTACCCAGGTTCGGCCCCCCGAGGGTAAAGACCTACATCCTGATTGTCTGATCTTGTATTGCTTGTATAGTTGGTGCTCTTACAATGGTGCACAGATGCAATCTGGTGGAGGTGGAAGGAGATGGCGTGGCTAGCCTATGCGTGTTCCATTGTCTAGGGGATGCCCTTGGTGGCTTTATATATGCAGCCAGTTAGGGTTTACAAGTAGTTCTTGCCTTCTACTCCAAGTCGAAGTGCTGGGCCTTGCGGGCTTCGTGTAACCTTCGAGCGGGCTTCTTCCTTGGTAGGAACCAGGTAGGCCAATATCGAGGACCGAGGGGTCATACCCTCGTCAAGCGCCGTGTGCGGGGCAGCTAGCGGCGTGCCAAGCAAAGGGAGAACAAGCCTTGTGCAGGGTGACGGTCAGGAACTGGCAGCCGAGGGCAGCGATCGAGAATGGGGCGTGGCGGTGCATGCGGGGTAGCGAGCGAGGGCAAGGGAATTGGTGCGGGATTGAATCAGTACCTGTTTTTTCCTCCCAAAACTGAGTCGGGTCGGTTGCCCACGCTCGACCCGGTGGTGGCTCCGCCAATGTGCGGGGAGTCTTCTCTAATGTGCTAAGAAAGTGAGAACTGAATTCTTGATTCTTGATGTCAGATATACTTGTGCAAATGTGCAATATATCAATTTAATGGTCTTTAATTCAGGTTGCATTATATTGCTCCACTTCTAAAAACCATATTAAGAACCTTATGTGTTGTTTGTATATGATATTAAGTTGTGGTCGAGCTTGTTGATATTTATGCAGTGTCAGTTTAGTACACAAGGGGGCCGTATGCATCAATTGATGCAGAGGCTGAGGCTGCCTCGTATCGAAAAAAAGTTAGTACACAAGGTGAAAGTATGAATAACCGAGCGTTGAAAGGACGAGATGTCGCCTAGAGTGGGGGTGAATAGGCATTTTAAAAACAATTACGGAATTGACTTGAAGAAATGCGGAATTAAACTAACGTTTATTTTCTTTAAGTACAAAACCTAAATATGCTAGGCTCAACTAAGTGCAACAACAACAACTAGAGATAAACAAGATAGCACAACATATATTTCACAAGTGATAAACAAGATAAAGTACTTCAAGCACGAAGGCTATCACAAGGAAATAAACTTGGGTATAGAGATAACCGAGGCACGCGAAGACGAAGATGTATCCCGATGTTAACTTACATAAAGTAAGCTAATCACCGTTGGAGACATGCGGGTAACCACGAAGGCCCCCGAACGCCACAAAGGCTCACCTTCTTCTCCGAGCCCCTGATGACCCACAAGTATAGGGGGCGTATCGTAGTACTTTTGATAAATAAGAGTGTCGAACCCAATGAGAAGCAGAAGGTGTTGACTAGTGGTTTTGATCAAGGTTTCACTGTAAATACTAGCAAATGGGTTTTCAGGGGTATTTGGTAATGCAAATAAATAAAGTACGAGTAAATAAAAGATAGTGGTAATAATTGCAGCAAGTGGCCCAATCCTTTCTTCAGCAAAGGACAAGCCGGTTGTGTAACTTATAATAAACAAACGTTCTCGAGGACACACGGGAGTCTGTCAAGAGCTTTCGCTTCATACCGCTAAGTAGTCTTTATTGGTTTGATAAGTGTTATGGGGGTGAACCTGTGCTAGCGCACTACCCTTACTAGGATAAATACACACTTGTGATTATACCCCTTGCAAGCATCCGCAAATACAAGAAAGTAATTAAGATAAATCTAACCACAACCTTAAACTCTAAGATCCTATGCTTCCTGGTGCAATGGTTTCCCAACAGAGGTTTAGGTTTCTGTCACTCCAGCAACCCCACAATTGGTAACCAAATACACAATGCATCTCACTAGGCCCATAAATGGTGAAGTATCATATAGTCGACGTTCACATGACACCACTAGTGAAATAGCACCACAACAATATCAAACCATTAAATATTTCTCAGCAATAATTCACTACTAACATCTTGACTTCTCCCATGTCCTCAAGAACTAAATGAACTACTCACAAGACATCATATGGATCATGATCAGAGGTGAAATAATGGTAAATAACAATCTGAACATAAACCTTAATTCAACAGTTCCACTCAATAGCATCAACTACAAGAGTAATCAACACCGGGAAAGTTTCCCCTAAGAATATAACAAGATCCAACTCAAGATGTTACAGCGGGATGGCGTGGTGATGGTGGAGATGAAGGTGCTGGTGATGGAGATGATAATGATGATGATCCCGATGAAGTCCGGTGCGATGGTGATGACGATGGCGACGATCTCCCCTCTCCGGGAAGGAATTTCCCTGGCAGATTTCTGCCTGCCGGAGAGCTTTTCTCTCTCTGGTGTTTTTCGCCCCGCAGAGGCGGTTGTGTGTATCTCTGAGCCCCCCCCCTTGACTTAGGTTTTCGGGGACGATGAAGTACGCGAAGGGGCGAGACCAGAAGTGGGCCAGGGCGCCCTCACACAGGGCCGGCGCGGCCAGGGGCCAGGCCGCGCCCCCTGTGCGTGAGGCTGCCCCCTGGCTCCTCTCTCCTTCTCCTTCTGGCTTTCGGAGTCTTTTGGTAAAATATAATTTTCTGGTATTTTTCTGGAATTTTCCTGATCTTCCGAAATATGGTGTCTTGACGGTCCTTTTCCAGCAGAATCCTGACTCCGGCAGCAAATCCTCCAATGATCATCAAACATATAAAAATAGAGGAAACAACATAAGTATCATCTCTAAATATGAAATATATCAATGAATAACAGTAAATTATGATACAAAATAGTGATGCAAAATGGACGTATCAACCCCCCCAAGCTTAGACCTCGCTTGTCCCCAAGCGAAAACTAAACTCGGTAAACATGACCACAGGTTTATGGAGTGAAGTGTCGATAATCAAAATACGGACAAGAAGCATCACATTCACCAAAGGCACAAGTTATAATAGACAGCAACTCCCCTTTATAATATAGGCTTGCAATAAGTAAAGGGAATCACATATAAAGATGCACAAAATAAACTATAATTGGTGATGGCAAACCTTAGTTCTTGGTCAGAGAACAACGAACAACTATACTAGCCTTTGAATGGAGCCTTTTTAAAATAGAGCTAATATAGCAAAAACCATATGCTCAGCGAAACAAACTTTTTGCATTCATAGAAAGCTTTCAAAGATATATTCCTTTAGACAAAAGCATTGTACAAAACAAAGAAGATAGTAAACATGATTAAACGGATCAACATATGGATGAGTGAAACATAACAACTCAAATGCTTGCTTGAGATAGAGGGGAATAGGTTGACTCAACATAAAAGTAAAAGATAGGCCCTTCGCAGAGGGAAGCAGGGATTAAACATGTGCTAGAGCTTTTCATTTTGCAAAATAGAGGTAAAAAGTTATTTTGAGAGGTGGTTGCTTTTGTCAACGACTAGCAACGGAGTTCTTGATATCTTCCATACTAAACAAGTGAGAGCGGTTCCGAGATGTTTGATTAATTGGCACATTGGTGCTCTTTTATAGCTTTGCACTCCTCCCCACCTTTTTCCTTTCTCAAACCATGGCTAACCGATTCCATCGGGTGCCGACCAACTTTCACATACCATGGAGGAGTGCTCTTTTTCTTTTCTTTTTGAGATTATAATGGTCTGACCAGCTCCCTTGCAAAATTAATGATGAGCAGATGAAGCTGCCTAGTCGAGGGGTACTTAATTTAGTATGGATGATAACAAACCCATCCACTACGTCCTCATGAGCTAAAACAGTGGCACAAAATAAGAAGTATTTGAAGGTTTTTGAAAGGTAGCACATGAAAATTTACTTGGAATGGCTTAAAATACCATGCATAGGAATTTATAGTGGACTCTTTGGAAGTGACTTGGCTTTTAGGATTTGGATGAATGAGAAGTATTCCCTCTCAGTACAGGTTTTTGGCTAGCAAGGCTGGGTAGCAAGCATAAGAATTGCATGAAACAAACAAACATACATATAATAAGAACAATCATGCAAACTCCCTTGAAGGTACAACGATTTTAACTTTGAGAATAACAATGCTTATAAGCCAAACATGAAGGGTAAACTAAAGTGATGTAGCTACAAACACTTCTTTATTCTTTTCTACTCAAACCTCAAGGTAATGCTGCTACTGACCAAGCTAAGTTTGCCAAAACCAACTAAATTTACTCATGCTCCCAAAGTGATACCAATACTAATCAACAAGACTAGTCGTATAAGAGACATTGCAAACTAAAATAAAGTGTGCAGAAAGTAAACGATAAAACTTCTCATTAATATTTTATTACCGCAACTCACACCAAGGGATACATAGATAACCAACTAAGGAGGATACTTCCACACTGCGAACTATTCTATAGGATAATTTCTCTATTCATGATATGACTCTACTTGAAAAGTAAATGAGTAAAAGGATGATGATGTGATACCGCGGCACTCCCCCAAGCTTGGAACAAGCCAAGGGGATGCCTATTCTGATGACGAGTTACTCTTTTAGCGGTAGTGGAAGCAATCTTGGATTAACGAAATATTCCAGCATCCTGCGAAGCCTGATATTCTCTTCTTGAAGCATCTCTACCTCCCTCTTCAAAACTCGACATTGAGCGCAAAACTCATCAGTGACCAGCATACCCTCTTTTATCACAGGCATGGAGTTTAGATCCAAAACGTGTAGTGTTGGCCCCTGCATATCATGAGAAAAGATACGTCTAGCTTTCGTTGGTCCTTCAAACGCAGGGTTTCTTGGCCTTGATCTTCCAGCATCCTGCTCCTCCTTCCACTTTTGGCCTTGGTGATCATCTTCCCAGGGCCTTTTGCCCTTGTTGTTGCTTGCAGAGGCCATGGTGCCCTCAACACTAGGATCAACTCCTGACAGGAATAGCTTGAAACAAAACACAACGAGAAAATGATATACAGACCTCGGGGACTCCGGGGGGTTATATAAGCGAAAATTATACATTGAATCGAAATCACAGGAAGAAACCGGGACGAAAATGAGTTCTGAGGTGCTCTCACACCAGGGCGGCGCAGCCAGAGGTGGGCCTACGCCCCCTGTGTGTGAGGAGCACACGGACTCCTTTTCCTACCCGTTTTCGTCTCGTGATTTTTCATATTTAGTAAAAACAGCAAAAATAACAAAGGAAGAGTTTTTCGCGAAACTTCTCTGACTAGAACTGTTACCTATTCAAAAACAAACTCTGCAGGCACCTGCAATTTGTCTTGGATGAATTCTTCTAGAGAAACTGTTTCAATTACATCAACATCTTCATTATAAGAATCTCCAGTAATATAATGTTTGAGTCTTTGCCCATTCACCACTTGTGTGGATTCATCTTTCAATGAAGCAATCTTAATAGCACCTGAGCGATATACTTCCACAATAACATATGGTCCTTCCCATTTAGAAAGTAATTTCCCTGCAAAAAATCTGAGACGAGACCTATACAATAGAACTTTCTCACCAACATAAAACTCTCTCTTAAGAATTCTCTTATCATGCCATTGCTTGACTTTCTCTTTGAAAAGTCTAGCATTCTCATACGCTTCGTTTCTCCACTCATCTAGAGAACTCAAATCTAACAACCTTTTCTTACCGGCTAGTTTAAAATCTCTATTAAGCTCTTTCACTGCCCAAAAAGCTTTGTATTCTAATTCTAAGGGCAAGTGACACGCTTTTCCGTAAACCATCTTATAAGGAGACATGCCCATGGGGTTCTTATAAGCAGTTCTATAAGCCCATAAAGCATCGTTTAACTTACTAGCCCAATTTTTTCTAGATCTATTGATAGTCTTCTGCAAGATAGACTTGATTTCTCTATTTGAAAGCTCTACCTGCCCACTAGTTTGAGGATGATAAGCAGAAGCAATTCTATGATTAACATCATATCTAGCAAGAGTTTTTCTAAAACTAATATGAATAAAATGAGAACCTCCATCAGTCATAAGATATCTAGGCACACCAAACCTAGGAAAAATAACATCTTTAACCATTTTTACCGAGGTCTCACCATCGGCACTCTTTGTAGGTATGGCTTCTACCCATTTAGTAACATAATCAACAGCAACCAGTATGTGGGTATAGCCTTTTGAAGGAGGAAAAGGACCCATAAAGTCAAATCCCCAACAATCAAATGGTTCAATAACAAGAGTGTAATTCATAGGCATTTCATTGCGTCTAGAAATATTACCAACTCTTTGACATTCATCGCAAGATAAAACATACCTTCTAGCATCTTTAAAGAGGGTTGGCCAATAAAAACCTGATTGTAGAACCTTCTGTGCGGTTCTATCTCCAGCATGATGTCCTCCATAAGCGCTTCCATGGCACTTCCTTAATATCTCTTGTTGCTCATATTCCGGTACGCATCTTCGCATAATACCATCAACTCCTTCTTTATATAAGTCTGGGTCATCCCAAAAGTAATGCCTCAAATCATAGAAGAATTTTCTTCTTTGTTGAGCTGTAAAGGTTGGAGGCAAATACTTGGAAACAATAAAGTTAGCATAATCAGCATACCAAGGAAGGTCTTGTGAAGTTACGTTTACAGCAGCTAACTGTTCATTTGGAAAACTATCATTAACAGGAATAGGATTAAAAGAAATGTTTTCCAATCTAGACAAGTTATCAGCCACAGGATTTTCAGCACCTTTCCTATCTACGATATGCAAATCAAATTCTTGTAAAAGCAACACCCATCTAATAAGCCTAGGCTTAGCATCCTTCTTGGTCATAAGATATCTAATAGCCGTGTGATCAGTATGAATAGTAACTTTAGAATCAACAATGTAAGATCTAAACTTATCACATGCAAAAACAATAGCAAGAAACTCTTTTTCAGTAGTAGCATAATTCTTTTGAGCAGCATCAAGAGTCTTACTAGCATAATGAATAACATTCAACTTATTATCTACTCGCTGTCCAAGAACAGCACGAACAGCAAAATCACTTGCATCACACATAATTTCAAAAGGTAAATTCCAATCAGGTGGTTGAACAATAGGAGCAGTAGTTAAAGCCTTCTTAAGAGTTTCAAAAGCTTCCTTACAATCATCATCAAAGACAAATGGTACATATTTTTGAAAAAGATTAGTAAGAGGCTTTGAAATCTTAGAGAAATCTTTAATAAACCTCCTATAGAAACCAGCATGACCAAGGATACTACGAATACCTTTTACATCTCTGGGACAGGGCATTTTCTCAATTGCCTCCACTTTTGCTCTGTCAACTTTGATACCTCTTTTAGAAATTTTATGTCCAAGGACAATTCCTTCATTTACCATAAAGTGGCATTTCTCCCAGTTAAGAACAACGTTAGTTTCTTCGCATCTCTGCAAAACTTTATCAAGGTTGTGCAAACAGTTATCAAAAGAAGTTCCATAGACGGAGAAGTCGTCCATGAAAACCTCCACAATTTCTTCACAAAAGCCATGAAAAATAGCAGACATGCATCTTTGAAAAGTAGCAGGAGCATTGCATAAACCAAATGGCATACGTCTATAAGCATAAGTTCCATAAGGACAAGTAAAAGTGGTTTTCTCTTGGTCTTCCTTTTTAACAGCAATTTGAGAAAAACCAGAATAACCATCAAGGAAACAAAAATGAGTCTTCTTAGATAACCTTTCTAGCATCTGATCTATAAACGGTAAAGGATAATGATCTTTCTTAGTAACTTTGTTTACCTTCCTATAATCAATGCACATCCTATAACCAACTACTACCCTTTGAGGAATAAGCTCATTATTCTCATTAGGCACAACAGTCATACCTCCTTTCTTAGGAACACAATGAACAGGACTAACCCATCTACTATCAGCAATAGGATAAATAATACCAGCATCAAGGAGCTTTAATACCTCATTTCTTACCACATCCTTCATCTTGGGAATTAAGCGGCGTTGATGCTCCACGACTGGCTTCGCGTCTTTCTCCATATTAATGGCATGCTGACATAAAGTGGGGCAAATTCCTTTTAAATCATCAAGAGTATATCCCATAGCTCCTCGGTGTTTCCTCAATATCTCCAATAATCTTTCTTCTTCCTTTCCTGAAAGTTTAGAGCTAATAATAACAGGATATATTTTCTTATCATCTATATAAGCATATTTAAGATTATCAGGCAAAGGCTTTAATTCAAACACAGGATCTTCCTTAGGTGGCAAAGTGGTACCAAGATCCTCCACAGGTAAATTGTGCTTGATCAGCGGTTGTTGACGAAGGAAAATGTCGTCAATCTCTTCTCTTTCCTTACTGAAAACATCACTTTTGTGATCTTCCATGAATTGCTGCAAAGCATTATTAGGAGCGAGAGCAATAGAAGCAAGCTGCTCAACTCGAAAATTTTCATTAGGCATGTCATTTTCATAAGAAGTCTTAGCAAACTTGGAAAAATTAAACTCATAAGACTCTCCATTAAACTTAGTAAAAAAAATCTCCTTTTTACAATCTATCACGGTGCCACAAGTGTTCAAAAAGGGTCTACCAAAAATAATAGGACAAGTTTTACTAGCCTTCTTACCAAGTACTAGAAAATTAGTAGGGTATTTAGTCTTACCGCAAAGAACTTCCACATCTCGAACAATACCAAGAGGCCAAACAGTCTCTCTGTTAGCAAGCTGAACAACCACATCAATATCTTCAAGTTCACAAGCGCCAATCTCATGAATAATTTCTTTGTAAAGCTCTAAAGGAATAGCACTTGCACTAGCACCAATATCACATAAACCATAATAGCAATGATCTCCAATCCTGACAGAAATAACAGGAACACTTGTTTTCCTATACTTTTTAGGATGAGAGATAATGTTAGAAGCATCTTCACAAAAAAGAATATATTCATCCCCTACATCTTTAGTAACAAGATCCTTCAATATAGTTACAGGAGACTTAATAGTAATTTGCTCATCAGGTTCTGCAGCTTTCTTAGTACTTTTATTAGACACACTTACTAAAGTAGAATACTTCTTTACCTTAGCAGGGAAAGGTGTCTTCTCAAAATAAGGTTCAGGCACAATGCTATCAACAGTACAAACTTCAGTAGCTGCAGCAGGTATATGACTAATAGAATCTTTATAAGGCGCATGATATTTGTTCCAATCTTTCTTTGGAACATCAAGATAAGAGGCAAAGGCCTTAAGACAATTAGCAAGTATTTGAGAATCAAGACCATAAGCAGTGCTAACACTATGAAAGTCATCGGTTCCCATAAAAGCTTTAATGCATTCATAATCATAGTTTATACCTGACTTCCTACCTTTGTCGTTTTCCCATCCTTCAGCATTCTCTTGTATACGGTCAAGAAGTTTCCACTTAGCATCTTCTTTCATATGAGTAAATGATCCAAAGCAAGAAGCATCCAAATAATCCTTATCAGGAAGAGTAAGCCGCGCATAAAGATTATCAATAACAATATTATTGGGGAGCTCATGAATGGGGCATTTGAGCATTAGTAACTTCAATCTCCCCCACGCTTGGGCAATACTTTCTCCATCATGAGGCCAAAAATTATATATCCGATTATGATCTTTATGGATTTCACTTGGAGGATAAAACTTGGAATAAAAGATAGGTACAATGTCCTCCCATGCCATAGATGGACCATCTTGGAGCAGTCGATACCACTCCTCAGCTCTGCCTTTCAATGATAAAGAGAATAGCTTCTTCTTGACCTGGCTTGGTGAAATACCTGCACACCTGAACAACTCGCATAATTCATGTATAAATAGTAAGTGGTCACCCAGATGGACAGTTCCATCTCCTGAATAGCAGTTATCCATAATACGCCCAACAATTTTCATAGGTATTTTAAAAGGATCAACTTCAGCAGGTGGTGGCGGTGGTGGTTCATCCACATGTGCAGCAGTGGTAATGTAAACAAAGCATATGCCCTCGAGCATATGAATGTTGTTTTCTCCCTAGTAGCAACAGCACATCTACAACCTTAGGGGTTTCTGTCACTCCTCGGCAACGGCGCCAGAAAAGGGCTTGATGGCTGGCGTGTAGTTGATGATGATTATGGCCAGGCAGTTGGGAAACTCCAAGCGGAAAGTATGATGAGCACAGCGGCAAGTCTTTTCCCTCAGTAAGAAACCAAGGTTTGTCGGTCAGGAGAAGAGCAGACAGTACAACTGAAGGTGATGCTTGCAAGCTTTGCGACAGCTCCGGACAATTTATAGGGCGCCTCGTCCAAGCTTTGCTTTGCGAGCAGCAACGTGGAACCTGCACACAACACAACCAAATACTTTGTTCCCAACTTGCGATGAGGTTGTCAATCTCACTGGTTTGCTTGAAACAAAGGGTATGAGCGTATCGAGTGGAAAGTGATAATAGTATGCGAGTAAAGTAAACAGTGCGAGTAAAGTAAATAGTGCGAGTAAAGTAAACAGGTGATAGCAATATGATGGAAATAGGACCGGGGTCCACAGTTCACTAGCGGTGTCTCTCCATAAGATAAATAACACATGCTGGGTAAACAAATTATAGTTGGGCAATTGATAGAATAAAGATAACGTGATATGTCAAGAAGATCACTATGCGATTTACTCTGGGCATTACAACAGAATACATAGACCGCCATCCAACTGCATCTATGACTAATAATCCACTCGCGGGGATATCATCCGAACACCCCATGAGTATTAAGTTGCGAACAACAGATAATTGCATTAAGCAAAGTGTGTAATGTAAACAAAGCATATGCCCTCGAGCATATGAATGTTGTTTTCTCCCTAGTAGCAACAACACATCTACAACCTTAGAGGTTTCTGTCACTCCCCCAGGTTAAATAGAGGCATGAACCCACTATCGAGCATAAATACCCCCTCTTGGAGTTACTAGCAACTACTCGGCCAAGATAGCTACTAACAACGGAGAGCATGCAAGATCATAAACAACATAGAGATAACATAAGATATAATTCAGTATAGCAACTCAATCATAACACCAATATTCATCGGTTCCCAACAAACCAAACATGTAGAATTACATAACGGTGATCTCAATCATGTAGGGCAGCTCATGAGATCTAAACATGAAGCACATGGTGGAGGAGACAACCATCTAGCTACTGCTATGGACCCATAGTCCAAGGTAGACTACTCGCTCATCGCTCCGGAGGCAAGCATGGTGATGAAGAAGACCTCTGGTGGCAATTCCCCTCTCCGGCAGGGTGCCGGGAAGAGCTTCTGGACCCTCCCGATCTCGGATCGACGACGGCGGTGGATCGCGATGTGTTTCTGGAAAACTGATCGGGTACTTTAGGTTTTTTCTGTTGGGGGGTCTTTATAGGCGAAGGGTGATACGTCTCAAACATATCTATAATTTTTGATGCTCCATGCTTGTTTTTACACCATTTGCCTATTGTTTCGTTACACTTCGTGGCACTTTTATGCATTTTCCAGAACTAACCTATTAATGAGTTGCCACAGTGCCAGTTCCCTGTTTTCTGCTGTTTTTGTGTTTCAGAAGTGAAACACAGGAAATATTCACGGAATTGGACGAAACAAGTTCCTGAAGTCTTATTTTACCCGGAAACTTCCAGAGATCCGAAGAGGAGTAGGAGGGGGGCCACCAGGGCCCCACACGCATGGGCAGCCCGGCCAGGGGCCTGGCCGCGCGGGGCCCGCGTGAGGGCGCCTAGCCCCTCCCCTGACATCGCCCCTTCGCCTATAAGAAGCCTCGGGACGGAAAACCCTAGGAGATTCGACGATTTTTCCAGAACAGTTCCGCAGCTCCGCCGCCACCGCCGACGAATTTCGGGGGACAGAAGTCTCTGTTCCGGCACCCTGCCGGGACGGGGAAGTGCCCCCGGAGCCATCTCCATCGGTCTCCATCGCCGTCTCCGCCGTCTCCATCGACCTCACCGCCATCTCCATCAACCTTGCTGTCTCCTATGATGAGGAGGGAGTAGTTCATCCCCGGGGCTGAGGGCTCTACCGGTAGCTATGTGGTTCACCTCTCTCTCCCATGATGTGATCTTTATGTGATCGTGAGCTTTGTATCATGTTGAACAAGTAGATGTTATTATTCAGATATTATGTGTACTCTAGTGGTGATTGTTAAAGTAATCTATTCCTCCTGCCATGGTGTAACGGTGACAGTGCGTGCATCATGGTGGTACTTGGTTTAGGCTATGATTGTGATCTCTTGTGGATTATGAGAATGATTATTGCTATGATAGTTTGAGTGATCTATTCCTCCTTTCATGGTGTAATGTTGACAGTGTGTGCACCGTGTTAGTACTTGGTCTAAGTTGCAATGATTTCTATCTTGAATTGTGATTTGATTTGGATATCTCTATGAGTGGTGTTTGTCAAGTATTTGATGAACTTTAAGGGGTGCTTCTGTAGCCACTACACAATGATTAGTGTTATTCAATAGGAGAGTAATTCAGAGTACCATAGTGGAGAGAAGTTGTTTATTTGTTCATTCATGTTATATTGTTGGGAGTGTGTCCACTAGTGAAAGTATGATCCCTAGGCCTTGTTTCCAAGCTTTGCACACCGTTTACTTGTTGTTTTGTTACATGTTCGCTTGCTGCCATTTTTATTCCAGATTGCTTTTACTACTTATAATCATCTATACCACTTGTATTTCACTATCTCTTCGCCGAACTAGTGCACCTATACATCTGACAAGTGTATTGGGTGTGTTGGGGACACAAGAGACTTTCTGTATCGTAATTGCAGGGTTATTTGAGAGGGCTAGCTTTGACCTCTAACCTCCCTGAGTTCGATATACCTTGGGTGATCCACTTAAGGGAAACTTGCTGCTGTTCTGCAAACCTCTGCACTTGGAGGCCCAACAAGTGTCTACAAGAATAGAAGTGCGTAGACATCAAGCTCTTTTCTGGCGCCGTTGCCGGGGAGGTAAGGTAAAAGGTACTCACATTCTTTGGTTACTAAGTCTTTTAGTTGTTGGTGAGTGCTCAAAGTTATTTCCTTTAGATTCTGCAATTACATCTTTTTGTTTCTTGTTTTTATTTTCACTAGTTAGGCTTAATGGAAAACAAAGAGTTCTGTAGTCTTTTTCCTGAGTTTAGATATGAAGTGTTTGAAGAGAAAATTGAAAAACCTTTGGAGCTTAATTTGCATGCTAATAGTGATGTTAGTATGAATGCTTTGAACACCGTTATTGCTAATGCTATAGAAAAGTCTAAGCTTGGGGAAGCTGGTTTTGTTAAGCATGATATTTTTAGTTCCCCAGCTTTAGTGGAGAAAATTTGCTCTGATGATATTTTATCTCCCATATGTGATGTTCCTTCTTATGATGATATGTTTGATGAATATGCTTTGCAAAATAGTTGTTCTCTAGCTTGTGATGATATTAAACCTCTAGTTTATGATGGCTATGATGATGAGTATAATATTTTTAGTTCACCTACTTTTGAGGAGAAAACTAGTTATGATTACAATATGCCTCCTATTTATGATGATTATGGTGATGAGAATAATTATTCTGTTGAATTTGCTCCTACTACTATTGTTCCTGTGGTGAGTATTAATTCTTTTATGCATGTGGCTCATGATAGGGATGTTTTATGTGATAGTTATATTGTTAGTTCTATTCATGATGCTACTGAAAGTTATTATGAGAGAGGGAAACATGGTTTGATGGATCTCAACAATATTAAGTTTCCCCTCTTTTTGTTGCAAATCTTGATGTGGCACTTGTTTTATCTATCCAAGCTTGCTACTATGTGCCTCGTTGATTTATTTTCTTACAAGATTCCTATGCATAGGAAGTGGTTCAGATATAAATGTCTTTCATACTTGCTTTTTGATGCTCTCTATTGCTTTAAGTTCCTATATGGCGCCTTTGCCTCAAGCTCTTATATGGCGTCCACATGAGCATCTTTGCAAATTACTGCGCCTAGCTCAAAGGCGTTAAAGAAAAGCACTCTTGGGAGATAACCCATTGTTTATTTTCAGTACTTTTTCTTTTATTTGAGTCTTGGAAGTTATTACTACTGTAATAACCTCTCCTTATCCTTTTTATTTTGTTGTTGTGCCAAGAGAAGCCTCTAATTTGAGTAAGGTAAGATTTGGGGATGTTGCTGTTCTGAAACTGTTTTCGGTGCTGCACCGTAAAAATTCGTATAAATTCTCTGTATATCTTTTGGACCTGCGATTTCTTGTGCATATGCCCCAGGTTATATACAAACTTTCATGAGTTGAACACTTTTTGATTTGAGCAACAGAAAACCCTCTAAAAATTCGACCTTTGTCAGCTGTTCTGTTTTGACAAATTTCTGCCAATATTTGTGTTTGCCGCTTTATCGCTTTCTTTTGAGTTCTTTTTATCACGAAACTTTTGGGGAGGTTGCTACAGTAGTATATGCTATATATGTGGTGGTTTTGGGTAGAAACCTGAAGCAAAAAAGGGTTGATTATATGTTATGCTTACACTAATGTTGCTAATAGAATTGTGTTTAGTTTTGTATGAAGGAAGTTTTCAAGTGTAGGGATTGGAGAATGATGAGATGAGTTGAAGAATGGACAAAAGCTCAAGCTTGGGGATGCCCAGCACCCCAAGAAATATCCAAGAAGTACAAGCATCAAAGCTTGGGGATGCCCCCGAGGCACCCCCTTCTTCATCGGCAAAAATCAGGTCACCTTTCAAGACACTATATTTTTATTGCTTCATGCACTATGTGTTTTTCTTGGAGCGTCAGTTGTTTTAGTTTTCATTATTAGTTTTGTTTTGTTTGCTGCAATAAATGGTTAGATCACATCATGTTTCTTTTGGAGGAGATGAACTCGCTTTTCATTTGCCAAGAACACTCTAGTTTTCACCCTTATCGTTCAATGAGTGTTCTCTTTTTTCTGCTACTGCTTTTGGTTTTCGTTTTCGCCTTGATTTGTGTTCAGACTTTGTCATATCTTTTCATCAAGGTGTATTTTTGCCTCTGATCTTTATTGGTTTTCATCAAAAGAGGTGTCTTTAAAAATTTCAAATGGTGTTGGAAAAGAGAAAAAGCTTTATGCAAAAAAGTGGTACAAGAAGGAGCTTGTGTAGACTGCGGCTTAGGCTTTTGCATGTCATGCTTGATGTCTTTTTGATGGTATGCTTAGTGGTTTTGCTGTAGCATGACTTATCTCAAATAACTGAGATTGCTTAATGAGCCTTTGAAAAAAATCATGCGTTGTTTTTATTGTATGGAAGCATTATTTTGGTTTTCTCCTTTGATGCTTTATTTGGGTTGACTTGGCACATGCTTACACCATGTTGACTACAAAATAAGTCGCCTATAGCCTCTATGATCATTTAGTTTTTGACTTTTGATGCCATCTTATGCTTCTTTTAATGTTGCTTTGTCGCTTTGCATGATTATGGCCGTTATTGCTCTCTTAGTTGGTCGCTCCCAGTCTTTTGCTAGCCCTCATCTTGTACTGAGTATGAGCTCTACTCGTGCATCCAACTCCTAAAAACTAAGTTTGCCATTGTGTCCACTATAAATTCCTATGCATGGTATTTGTAAGCCATTCCAAAGTAAATTTTCATGTGCTACCTTTCAAAAAAACCTTCAAAACACTTCTCGTTTTGTGACACTGTTTTCAGCTCATGGGGACGTAGTGGTCGGATTTGCTATCTTCCATATTGCTTATTCCAAAAAGAAAAAAAAAGGAAAAAAAGAAAGAAAAAAGGCACTCCTCCAAGGAATGTGAATGTTGGTGGGCACCCGATGGAATCGGTTAGCCATGGTTTGTGAAAGGAAAAAAGGTGGGGAGGAGTGCCAAGCTTTATAAAAGAGCACAAAAAAGTGTCAATCTCTCTCTCTCAAAAACTTGCTTCATTTTTGTATGGAAGATAGTAAGAACCCCATTGCTAGTCGTTGACAAAAGCAACCACCTCTCAAAACCAATTTTTATCTCTCTATTTTACAAATGAAAAGCTCTAGCACATGTTTAATCACTGCTTCCCTCTGCGAAGGGCCTTTCTTTTAATTTTATGTTGAGTCACCACCTTCTATCTTTATGCACCATTAAGAGAGCATAGTTGTCATTCTTAGTGTGATATGTATTGTCCCAAAGTTCATTGATTGATTCATATTGTTGGTTTCACTTGTTCTTAAATTACTTGTATCTAGTCGCCCTCTTAAACTTGAAGGTGTCCTATGCATTTATGTTTTGCTCTCTCATTAAGGACAAGCTGAAAACCATTTGTATGTTTTTCCTTATGATTTGAACACACGTTTGACTTTCATTGTTTCATTATCATGATCTTTTGTTTGTGTTCATTTACATGTTTACAACATGGTTGCTAAGTTCTTATTGTCAAGATTATATCTTCATGCCCATGTTTTAAGTTCTTATGATCCCAGCTCACAAATGCTTACATATATGATCAAGATTGTGTAGGTGCATGCAACCTCAAAAATTATTTCTTTTGTTATCACTTACCTACTCGAGGACGAGCAGGAGTTAAGCTTGGGGATGTTGATACGTCTCAAACGTATCTATAATTTTTGATGCTCCATGCTTGTTTTTACACCATTTGCCTATTGTTTCGTTACACTTCGTGGCACTTTTATGCATTTTCCGGAACTAACCTATTAACGAGTTGCCACAGTGCCAGTTCCCTGTTTTCTGCTGTTTTTGTGTTTCAGAAGTGAAACACAAGAA
Organism: Dactylis glomerata; assembly: GCA_007115705.1. Lineage (NCBI taxonomy): Eukaryota > Viridiplantae > Streptophyta > Magnoliopsida > Poales > Poaceae > Dactylis > Dactylis glomerata. Next base: position 552,854 of record QXEO01002106.1, on the reverse strand, counting down.
ATATTCACGGAATTGGACGAAACAAGTTCCTGAAGTCTTATTTTACCCGAAAGCTTCCAGAGATCCGAAGAGGAGTAGGAGGGGGGCCACCAGGGCCCCACACGCATGGGCGGCACGGCCAGGGGCCTGGCCGCGCGGGGCCCACATGAGGGCGCCTGGCCCCTCCCCTGACATCGCCCCTTCGCCTATAAAAAGCCTCGGGACGGAAAACCCTAGGAGATTCGACGATTTTTCCAGAACAGTTCCGCAGCTCCGCCGCCACCGCCGACGAATTTCGGGGGACAGAAGTCTCTGTTCCGGCACCCTGCCGGGACGGGGAAGTGCCCCCGGAGCCATCTCCATCGGTCTCCATCGCCGTCTCCGCCGTCTCCATCGACCTCACCGCCATCTCCATCAACCTTGCTGTCTCCTATGATGAGGAGGGAGTAGTTCATCCCCGGGGCTGAGGGCTCTATCGGTAGCTATGTGGTTCACCTCTCTCTCCCATGATGTGATCTTTATGTGATCGTGAGCTTTGTATCATGTTGAACAAGTAGATGTTATTATTCAGATATTATGTGTGCTCTAGTGGTGATTGTTAAAGTAATCTATTCCTCCTGCCATGGTGTAACGGTGACAGTGCGTGCATCATGGTGGTACTTGGTTTAGGCTATGATTGTGATCTCTTGTGGATTATGAGAATGATTATTGCTATGATAGTTTGAGTGATCTATTCATCCTTTCATGGTGTAATGTTGACAGTGTGTGCACCGTGTTAGTACTTGGTCTAAGTTGCAATGATTTCTATCTTGAATTGTGATTTGATTTGGATATCTCTATGAGTGGTGTTTGTCAAGTATTTGATGAACTTTAAGGGGTGCTTCTGTAGCCACTACACAATGATTAGTGTTATTCAATAGGAGAGTAATTCAGAGTACCATAGTGGAGAGAAGTTGTTTATTTGTTCATTCATGTTATATTGTTGGGAGTGTGTCCACTAGTGAAAGTATGATCCCTAGGCCTTGTTTCCAAGCTTTGCACACCGTTTACTTGCTGTTTTGTTACATGTTCGCTTGCTGCCATTTTTATTCCAGATTGCTTTTACTACTTATAATCATCTATACCACTTGTATTTCACTATCTCTTCGCCGAACTAGTGCACCTATACATCTGACAAGTGTATTGGGTGTGTTGGGGACACAAGAGACTTTCTGTATCGTAATTGCAGGGTTGTTTGAGAGGGATAGCTTTGACCTCTAACCTCCCTGAGTTCGATAAACCTTGGGTGATCCACTTAAGGGAAACTTGCTGCTGTTCTGCAAACCTCTGCACTTGGAGGCCCAACAAGTGTCTACAAGAATAGAAGTGCGTAGACATCAAGCTCTTTTCTGGCGCCGTTGCCGGGGAGGTAAGGTAAAAGGTACTCACATTCTTTGGTTACTAAGTCTTTTAGTTGCTGGTGAGTGCTCAAAGTTATTTCCTTTAGATTCTGCAATTACATCTTTTTGTTTCTTGTTTTTATTTTCACTAGTTAGGCTTAATGGAAAACAAAGAGTTCTGTAGTCTTTTTCCTGAGTTTAGATATGAAGTGTTTGAAGAGAAAATTGAAAAACCTTTGGAGCTTAATTTGCATGCTAATAGTGATGTTAGTATGAATGCTTTGAACACCGTTATTGCTAATGCTATAGAAAAGTCTAAGCTTGGGGAAGCTGGTTTTGTTAAGCATGATATTTTTAGTTCCCCAGCTTTAGTGGAGAAAATTTGCTCTGATGATATTTTATCTCCCATATGTGATGTTCCTTCTTATGATGATATGTTTGATGAATATGCTTTGCAAAATAGTTGTTCTCTAGCTTGTGATGATATTAAACCTCTAGTTTATGATGGCTATGATGATGAGTATAATATTTTCAGTTCACCTACTTTTGAGGAGAAAACTAGTTATGATTACAATATGCCTCCTATTTATGATGATTATGGTGATGAGAATAATTATTCTGTTTATAGCCTACAAAAATTATGGTACTTACCGGCTTTGAGCTCTCATTGCCCCCATCATAAGCATCTTGAATGGTTAAAGTTAATGCGAGAACAATTATGATGCATATGCTTGACAAATCATAAGTTGAAGACCTCGTGCCCCGTGAATACGAGTACCCAAACCTCATGCTACTTTACTTAGAGTCCCAAGCAAGGCTCTTGTCATTGTAAGTATATGCATATCATTGAGAACCGCCAATGGGGTACCTCCGTGCTCGATGACATGGAACAAGCCCACACCAAAATGACAGGACAAGCAGACAATGAACACCTCGACATCTCTTTTATTTGCCTTTTGTTTAGCTTTTTATTGTGAGATGCGTCGTCGAATGTTCACCATGGGTATGCTGCAAATTTCCACCATGAATTATGCATGGCTTAGATTGGCGGCTCAGGCGTTTCCCTAACACATATACAAACTCCATGATCCCCGCAAGATTCCCAATTCATTTCACACCGCGGGCATCCATAAACAAAAGATCACGATATCAACTCAAATAAGAAGTGCAATGTTGAAAGCTTGCCCCATGACAACATGGTTGGGCTAGTATCCAACTTACAACTTGCAAGCATAACAACTCAACATAAGAGACCACAATGTCAAATTTTTAAGAACAAGAAAAAGTAAAGTGTGCCTTCCGGTTCGTGAGAGCTTTACTGACCAATTTTCGCATAACACTGGTAAGAGTTTAATTTGAAGAGAAAATAAAAGCAAGTCAAATTTACTTGGAATAGCAAATTGATAGTAGGTATGTATGGTGGACACTTTGGCAAACTTGGTTTTTAGGAGTTGGATGCACGAGTAGAGCTCATACTCAGTACAAGGCGAGGGCTAGCAAAAGACTGGGAGCGACCAACTAAGAGAGCAATAACGGCCATAATCATGCAAAGTGACAAAGCGACATTAAAAGAAGCATAAGATGGCATCAAAAGTCAAAAACTAAATAATCATAGAGGCTATTGGCGACTTTGTAAGAGTCTATCATGTGTGAGCATGCGCCAAGTCAACCCAAATAAAGCATCAAGGAGAAAACCAAAATAATGCTTCCAAATAATTAAAACAACGCATGATTTTTTCAGAGGCTCATTAAGCAATCTCAGTTATTTGAGACAAGTCATGCTACATCAAAACCACTAAGCATACTATCAAAAAGACATCAAGCATGACATGAAAAAGTCTAAGCCGCAGTCTACACAAGCTCCTTCCTGTACCACTTTTTTGCATAAAGCTTTTTCTCTTTTCCAACACCATTCAAACTTTTTAATTCCAACTCTTTTGAGGAAAACCAACATGGTCCAGAGGCAAAAGTACACCTTGATAAAAAGATATAAGAAGATCTGAATGCAAATCAAGGTGAAAACGAAAACCAAAAGCAGTAGCAGAAAAAGAAGAACACTCGGTTTTTGATAAGAATGAAAACTAGAGCGTTCTCGGCAAATGAAAAGCAAGGCAACTTCTCCAAAGGAAATTTGTTGGGGTCCAACCATTTATTGCAGTAAACACAACTAAACTAACTAAGAAAACTAAAACAACTGACGCTCTAAGAAAAACACATAGTGCATGAAGCAATAAAAATATAGTGTCTTGAAAGGTGACCTAATTTTTTCCGATGAAGAAGGGGTGCCTTAGGGGCATCCCCAAGATTTCACGCTTGTACTTCTTGGATATTTCTTGGGGTGATGCATGGGCAACCCCAAGCTTGAGATTTTGTCCATTCTTCAACTCATCTCATCATTCTCCAATCCCTACACTTGAAAACTTCCTTCATACAAAACTAAACACAGATCTATTAGCAACATTAGTGTAGGCATAACATATAATCAACCTCTTTTTGCTTCAGGTTTCAACCCAAAACCACCACATATTAAGTATATATTACTGTAGCAACTTCCAAAAAAGTTCCGTGATCAAAAGAACTCAAAAGAAAGCGATAAAGCGGCAAACACAAATATTGGCAAAAATCTGTCAAAACAGAACAGCTGACAAAGACCGATTTTTTTAGGGGTTTTCTGTTGCTCAAATCAAAAAGTGTTCAACTAATGAAAGTTTGGATATAACCTGGGGCATATGCACAAGTAATCGCAGGTCCAAAAGATATACATAGAATTTTCACAAATTTTTACGGTGCAGCACCAAAAACAGTTTCAGGACAGCAACATCCCCAAATCTTACCTCACTCAAATTATAGGCTTATCTTGGCACAACAATGAAATAAAAAGGATAAGGAGAGGTCATTACAGTAGTAATGACTTCCAAGACTCAAATAAAAGAAAAAGTACTGAAAATAAAACATTGGGTTATCTCCCAAGAGTGCTTTTCTTTAACGCCTTTGAGCTAGGCGCAGAAAATTGTGAATCAAGTAATATCAAGAGATGAAGCATCAAGCTCATAATTTGCTCTAAGAATAGAGTCAAAAAGTAATTTCTTTCTTTTCCTAGGGAAGTGTTCCATACCTTTTTTGAGTGGGAATTGATATTTGATGGTGCCTTCTCTCATATCAATGATGGCACCTACAGTTCGAAGAAAGGGTCTTCCCAAAATAATAGGACATGAAGCATGTCATTCAACATCCATGACGAGAAAATCAACGGGAACAAGGTTATTATTAACCATAATAAGAACATCATTAATACTTCCTAAAGGTTTCTTCTTAGCAACATCAGCAATAGGAACATCATAATAACACTTTTCAAGTGGTGGTAAATCAAGCATGTCATAAATTTTTCTAGGCATAATAGAAATACTAGCACCTAGATCACATAAAGCATGGCAATCAAAACCATTAACATGCATATCAATGATGGGTTCCCAACCATCTTCTAACTTCTTGGGAACAGAAGCTTTTTGCTGCAACTTTTCATCCCTAATTTTAATGAGAGCATTGGTAATATGCTTAGTAAAAGCAATATTTAAAGAACTAGCATTGGGAGTCAAAGCAAGCTTTTGCAAGAATAAAATAACTTCAGATATGTTGCAGCCATCAACATCAAAATCATTAAAGGAAATAGAGCTATCATCTCCTACACTCCGAAAAATTTCAGCACTCTTTTGGGAAAAAGTTTTGGCAGTTTTAGGCTTTTTAACACAAGGAGTGGGAGTTTTCTCTACACCAATCAAAGTAAGAGGATTGCTAGCATTAGGAACAACATCATTAGAGGTAGTGACGAGGGAATGCCCTTCGGGTACTCGCAGATTAGTATGCCGGGTCCGGCCCATGATGGAGATGGATCAGAACAAGGACTCGAAGATGACTTGGAGTAGAAGAAGGAAGGCTCTAATCCGTATTCGACTAGAACTCTTGTAAAACCTTAGCCCGGTTGCATATATAAAGCCAGGCAGGGGCGCCCCTAGAGGGACAAGTTACAACTTACAATATCATAGACACGCAATATTAGAGATACAAGATAGATTAGACAGATAGAATTCCGCCTACGGCGGCTCCATGTAAACACCATTGTGATTATCTACTAGATGGCTAGCAGGATGTAGCGATCCTCCACCGCGGGGACGTGAACCTGGGTACATCGTGTGCCAATCTCGATCCCGGAATCTCTAGTCGTTGCTCTTCCCCCGATCCTAAGTCCTTCATCTAGGAAATTTGTCGAGTTAACCCCTCGTCAATTGGCGCCGACCGTGGGGATCGCGGCGGCTGGATTTTGTTATCCGGGCGGGATCCTTCAAGCTTTCATCGACAAGATCAGCAAATTTTGCATCGACAAGATCAGGAAACTTTTCATCGACAAGATCAGCAAATTTTTCATCGACAAGATCAGGAAACTTTTCATCTATAAGATCAGCAAATTTTGCGACTGCCGACAGCAGCAGCCAGATCGCATCAAGCCATCCACATCAATAATCGGCGGGTGCATCGCCATATTATTCGTCTTCCGTCGGAAACTCTGTTGTCTCTAGAGCGGCTCACGTCAAGTCGCCGGAATCAATAATCGATCTACCGCGTCGCGTGGGACGTTGCAGAAAAGTCATCAAAACCGGTCCAAGTTCCAAGTAGCAGAGCAGACCTACTACCAATCAAACTCGGTCAGCTTTTGGAATTAGATGAGGGAGATCAAGAGCTGGAACTGCTAAACATGAAGATACAACGATTCAACGATTTTTCAGATCGTGACATCATGAGCACAAGGCGATCCGTCGGAATAATCTGGTACCGAGACCAACTCGACCGTTCGAGTTACGCAGGAAATCAATCTGCATACGGATTAAAAGCAGCAGTCAAGGGAACAAGACCCAAGAAAATACTGGCATCGTTATACTCCAACGAAGGAAATCAATCTGCATGCGAGTAGCACTTGGCTGATCACACGTGCGTGACGTTGTCTCCAACGAAGCATTGGAACGATAAAAAGGTGAAATTTGGCAAAGCTTGACAGCTACACGTCAAAGAAAGCAAAATTCAGATCAAGCTCTTAGCTTGCAGCTCGGACAACCCGAAGAAATTATTTTGACTACTTCGTCTTCAACATCGTCGATTCGGCGTCAATTGCGGCTTGCCACGCTCGGGGGCTCGTCATCGCCGCGCACTCGCGCAAACTATCGGCAACACTCGGGGGCTCAACATCAACTCGCCCCTGAGTACGAAAATTCACACTCAAGACCTGCGATTTCGTCGACATCAGCAACGCGACGATCCCAACAGCGTTCGGGGGCTCGACAACAGCTTCGCATCCGATCGTGATTGTGATTCTACGACAACAACTTGACTACGTCATCGTCGACAACAACTCGCCGACCTCAACTACCTCTACATCATCAACTATGGCCGCGCCGACCAGGGCGCACTCGATAAAAGCTAAGTTTTTTCTCTTCCAAGAGTCGATTATTATTTACCTTTCGCCGCAACCGAGACTCGGGGGCTCCGCTATGAAAAATCATCATGCATATCATTGACTTCGAAAAATTGTGAAAGCCCTAGTAGCTGGCGTGGCGTTCCTTGTCGAATACTTGTCAATTTAGTTTACAGTCGCATGAAGCTCGACTAACGGTTGGCAAGGCCAAAATCTTGGGCGGCAGGCTAACGAAAAGGCTTAGCAAGTATCTTGAAAATCAAATGCGGCAAACGCATCACATTACCTGTGACCTGAGTAGACTGATCGAGCCGTGAAGTGCATCAGGCTAACGAAAGGGTCTTACGTACGAGCAACAAAATTGCACCAAAAACATCGAGTTTTTATTTTACATACTCCATCATCATTACAATATGTAAACGCAATATTTCTTTGAGAGACAAAGTATTTCACAATTCTTCATATTTTCTGCAGAAGTCGACAAATTCATCAAAGTTATCAAAGAGACAAACTTTCTCGAGTAGTACAAATTGGAGCCTATGATCGACTACAAGTATCCGACCATAGCCTCGGGGGCTACTCCCATCGGGAGCGCTGGTCGCGCACCCGATGAAAAGTTACTTCTAGAAGACAAGGAAGAAAATCGAGTTCATAAACTCGACATTTCACTCCCATCGGGAGCGCGGATTCAAGAACCCAAAGATTTTAGGAAGTCGAAGAATTGAAGTCGAAGAGTGAAGAAAGTTAAAAGATTGAAGAATTCAAAGATTGAAAGAAGTCAAAGATTGAAGTTTTGAGACTCAACCCGAGTCTCCAACTCGAATTGAGTCTCGGGGGCTACTAACGAGGGAATGCCCTTCGGGTACTCGCAGATTAGTATACCGGGTCCGGCCCATGATGGAGATGGATCAGAACAAGGACTCGAAGATGACTTGGAGTAGAAGAAGGAAGGCTCTAATCCGTATTCGACTAGAACTCTTGTAAAACCTTAGCCCGGTTGCATATATAAAGCCAGGCAGGGGCACCCCTAGAGGTACAAGTTACAACTTACAATATCATAGACACGCAATATTAGAGATACAAGATAGATTAGACAGATAGAATTCCGCCTACGGCGGCTCCATGTAAACACCATTGTGATTATCTACTAGATGGCTAGCAGGATGTAGCGATCCTCCACCGCGGGGACGTGAACCTGGGTACATCGTGTGCCAATCTCGATCCCGGAATCTCTAGTCGTTGCTCTTCCCCCGATCCTAAGTCCTTCATCTAGGACATTTGTCGAGTTAACCCCTCGTCAGGTAGTAATAGTACATACATTCATTTCTCTAGCCATCTCATCTTCTCTTTCCCACCTGGCATGCAATTCTGCTAGCATCCTACCATTTTCATCAATTCTAACTTGGATAGCATTAGCAGTAGCAAAAACATTGTTCTCTTTCACCTCATTAGGCAACACTTTTAATTTAAGAAGTTCAACATCATGAGCAAGGCTATCAACTTTAGAAGCAAGATTATCAATTTTGCCTAACTTTTCCTCAACAGACTTGTTAAAAGCAGATTGTTTTACCATGAAGTCTTTGAGTATGACTTCAAGTTCAGAGGGCACGACCCTAGTGTTGTTGGAGGAGTTACCATAAGAGTTACCATAACCATTACTAGAAGGATACGGCCTATAATTGTTACTAGCAAAATTATTCCTATAAGCATTGTTGTTAAAATTATTGTTTCTAATAAAGTTCACATCAACATGCTCTTCTTGAGCAACCAAAGAGGCTAAAGGAACATTATTAGGAGCAACATGAGTCCTATCATTAGCAAGCATAGCCATAATGGTATCAATCTTATCACTCAAGGAAGAGGTTTCCTCAACAGAATTTACCTTCTTGTAGTATAGTGGCAAGTATTCCCGCCTGTCACGCGGGTGACCCGGGTTCGATCCCCGGCAACGGCGCCAGAAAATAGTCTTGATGACCCACAAGTATAGGGGGCGTATCGTAGTACTTTCGATAAATAAGAGTGTCGAACCCAATGAGGAGCAGAAGGTGTTGACTAGTGGTTTTGATCAAGGTTTCACTGTAAATACTAGCAAACGGGTTTTCAGGGGTATTTGGTAATGATAATAAATAAAGTACAAGTAAATAAAAGACAGTGGTAATAATTGCAGCAAGTGGTAGAAGTGTTCCCAAATAGGAAACCAAATGGAGAATTCTCCATAGCAGAGTAAAATAAAAATAAAAGACAAAAATAAAACAATACTCACAGTGACGGTTACCTTTACCAATTCCACTCTTCAATAGCGCTACACTCCCCGGCAACGGCGCCAGAAAATAGTCTTGATGACCCACAAGTATAGGGGGCGTATCGTAGTACTTTCGATAAATAAGAGTGTCGAACCCAATGAGGAGCAGAAGGTGTCGACTAGTGGTTTTGATCAAGGTTTCACTGTAAATACTAGCAAACGGGTTTTCAGGGGTATTTGGTAATGCAAATAAATAAAGTACGAGTAAATAAAAGACAGTGGTAATAATTGCAGCAAGTGCCCCAATCCTTTCTTCAGCAAAGGACAAGCCGGTTGTGTAACTTATAATAAACAAACGTTCTCGAGGACACACGAGAGTTTCTGTCAAGAGCTTTCGCTTCATACCGCTAAGTAGTCTTTATTGGTTTGATAAGTGTTATGGGGGTGAACCTGTGCTAGCGCACTACCCTTACTAGGATAAATACACACTTGTGATTATACCCCTTGCAAGCATCCGCAAATACAAGAAAGTAATTAAGATAAATCTAACCACAGCCTTAAACTCTAAGATCCTACGCTCCCTGGTGCAATGGTTTCCCAATGGAGGTTTAGGTTTCTGTCACTCTAGCAACCCCACAATTGGTAACCAAATACATAATGCATCTCACTAGGCCCATAAATGGTGAAGTATCATGTAGTCGACGTTCACATGATACCACTAGTGAAATAGCACCACAACAATATCAAACCATTAAATATTTCTCAACAATAATTCACTACTAACATCTTGACTTCTCCCATGTTCTCAAGAACTAAACGAACTACTCACAAGACATCATATGGAACATGATCAGAGGTGAAATAATGGTAAATAACAATCTGAACATAAACCTTAATTCAACAGTTCCACTCAATAGCATCAACTACAAGAGTAATCAACACCGGGAAAGTTTCCCCTAAGAATATAACAAGATCCAACTCAAGATGTTACAGCGGGATGGCGTGGTGATGGTGGAGATGAAGGTGCTGGTGATGGAGATGATGATGATGATGATCCCGATGAAGTCCGGTGCGATGGTGATGATGATGGCGACGATCTCCCCTCTCCGGGAAGGAATTTCCCCGGCAGATTTCTGCCTGCCGGAGAGCTTTTCTCTCTCTGGTGTTTTTCGCCCCGCAGAGGCGGCTGTGTGTATCTCTGAGCCCCCCTTGACTTAGGTTTTTGAGGACGATGAAGTACGCGAAGGGGCGAGACCAGAAGTAGGCCAGGGCGCCCTCACACAGGGCCGGCGCGGCAAGGGGCCAGGCCGCGCCCCCTGTGCGTGAGGCTGCCCCCTGGCTCCTCTCTCCTTCTCCTTCTGGCTTCCGGAGTCTTTTGGTAAAATATAATTTTCTGGTATTTTTCTGGAATTTTCCTGATCTTCCGAAATATGTTGTCTTGACGGTCCTTTTCCAGCAGAATCCTGACTCCGGCAGCAAATCCTCCAATGATCATCAAACATGTAAAAATAGAGGAAACAACATAAGTACCATCTCTAAATATGAAATATATCAATGAATAACAGTAAATTATGATAGAAAATAGTGATGCAAAATGGACGTATCAGCCCCCCACGAAGCTAGGGACCCCTTCTTATGGTTAGCTTTTCCTCCACTCCGGAGATGGCAAGCTCCACAACCACTTCACAACTCTCACGAAGGGAAAGCCTCGGGCCTCTTCACAATCTTCCACAAAGAGGTCACCGAGGCACCAACCGCCAAGTCAACTAGGAGGTCACCCTCCAAGAGTAACAAGCTCACGGTCTCTCACTCGAACAAATCGTAATGGAGAGCTCAACACTATGCAAGGATGCAAAGCAAGAACACAAGGGAAAGTGCTCAAATCCTTCTCTCTCAAATCCCACCATGGCAACAAATGCTATGGAGGAGTTAGAGAGGAAGAACAAGGGTGGAGTTCAACCAATGACTCCAAGATCTAGATCCAATGGGTTCCCCTCACTTAGAGGAGGAATTGATTGGTGGAGTTGTAGATCTAGATCTCCTCTTCCAAATCCCTCAAAAATATGCAAGAATCATTGGAGGGAAGAGAGAGGGAGCAAGCTCAAGAGGTTCAACAATGGAGGTGAGAGAAAAGCTCAAGAACACACTAAAAACACTAGAAAACCATTGGGGAAGAAGCCCCTTTTATAGCAAATCGAAATGGGGCTGTTGGGGGAAAAACTCAGGCAAATTTCGGTCAAAAGTCGGTCTCGCCGGGCTCTGCGCCGGACCTCCCGGTGCACAGCCTGGTGATTGCTGGACCTGCACCGGAAAACCTCCCAGAGATGGTTTCCGTTGCAAACCAGGTGCTCGCCGGGCCCAGCGCCGGCCGCCCCGGTGTACAGCCCGGTTACGCCGGCCCCGCGCCGGCCTCCTGGTGGAAATCTCGGTTAACGTCGGACCTATGCCAACTGAAAAACTCAGAAGACGAAAACGGTCATAACTTTTGCGTCTGGACTCCGATTTTAGCAAACTTGGGCTTTTTGAAAAGCTAAGAGAAAGCTCTATCCAGTGAACACCACAACTCCCAAGAATTAGTAAGAGGAAAATATCAAATAAGGAGAGGTGAGAACCTCCCTTTAGAAAGAACCGGTAAATACTCCAAACCCGAAAACGCAATAAGAGATGCATACGAATTCCGTTTTCAATGAACTTAGACTTGTTGGAAAGCTAACAAGCTCAAGAACCTCACATAGAGAAACACCAATAAGCAACAAAGTAGGGAGAAACAGAGTATGCAAAGGACTGAGCTCCCTAAGACGATGTGATCAAGTTACCCAACCGAAAGCCCCTCTTGATAGTGCGGCTATCTATCCTGTAACCCGGTCTCCCAACAAACACCTTGAGACCGGTAAAAGGAAAACCTAGAAAGGACAAACATTTGCCTTGCGCACCCCTCTTGATCTTGATGATGATGCTTCATGCTTCCGTCAAGCCGGAATGCTTCACTTGATCATCGTTGCTTTGTGAAGACTTCCCATATGCTCCCCCATACACCACTATGGGATACCTTCACTAAGGCATGACTTCACAATTTCATTAGTACCAAATGGATGATAAGCTTCAAGCATATGATCTTCTCGAGATGCTTATCTTGAAACTTGCACTTCTCAACCTTGATGACAACCACCACTTGATGTCATCTTCTCATGGGCTATATGTAATATCACTAGTGATGCATATCCATGACATAATAACTATCCCACATAGACAACACAAACACACATATGTAATGAGTTAGTTCACAAAGCATAGTTGACAAACCATACCATACCGCAAGACCGATTGGTCCCATGTGGCACATTCCTTATGCTTCATGTGTTGACCAATCTAGAATCCAATCTTTGATCTTAGTCTTGGTCAACCTTGAATCTTCTCATGCTCTATCACAATATCTTGAGCCACGTAAAGAATTCTTCATTTGATTGCATGCTCTAGGTATTAGTCAATCATATCTCAACTCATGAGACCATCGTGACCTCGACATAGAGCCATATCTTGAATTCTTCTCTTGTAGCCAAACTCTCAAGATCTTGAAACTCCTTGGCTTAACACATAAGCTTAGAGCATGGATTACTTGAGTTCTAGACAAGAACTACATCTTTATTTCTTCTTCTTAATCATATTGGATTCATCTCTTCTATTCAATGATCTTGATGCCAATACTTAAGATATATCTTTATCTTCATGGCATCCAAGCCTTGAATCCAATACATGGACTTCAAGCAATTCCTATGAACAATTCCTTCATAAAAATCTCAATGAAACATTAGTCCATAGGGATTGTCATTAATTACCAAAAACACACTTAGGGGCAATTTACCCTTACAATTTCCCCCATTTTGGTAATTGATGACAATTTCAATAAGAGGGTTTATATAATGAATGATAGAAACTAATATGCAACTTATCCGACAATAAATTGCATACAAGAGGTTGTATTTGATATGGGTCAAGTAACACGAAGTTACTAACTCATATCAAAACAAATTGTACTCACATAAACTACAACAAATATGATTGATGTGAGTACAACCAAAATATATAGAGCAAACTCCCCCACAATATATGCACATGTGATGAACTTGAATTTCATTGCATACATTGTCAAGGTAAACCTTTAATGGAGTTTACACTATATATTCAACCATGCAAAACATCTAACAAAGAAGAGATGCATGAAAGGCAAGCACTTAAGCACAACCAAACTTAAGTATAAAAACCATTTCCCTTAAACCCTCTAAACTTCTCCCCCATTAGCAACGATTGCCAAAATGGATAAAGGAATTTAGATGGCCAATATAGTATGAGTTCCTCCCCAAGATGTGCATTTCTCATAAAAATGAGTGAAATCATATGCACTTATCAAATTAACAATATTTGGAGGAAGTCAAACCATATTGAGGATCAAAGATTGCAAAAAGATGACATAGTGAAGGAAGTTTCAACGAATGAAGCAAGCAAGCAATCAAGAGACCCAAAGAACCAATTGGACACAGGAAGATGTGATGATAAGAGCTACTAGGTGCTTTAAATGAAATAAGGAAGCTCCCCAAGGTTCATACATAAATTTGAATTTTTGTTGCATTTGAATACAATATGCACAAACATGGAATCCTCACTCCCTCTATATCATTTAAAATACAACCATGAGCATGAGAGAATACAAAAGAATCAATACGCTTATCAAAGTGAACTTTAGTCCAAAAAGATTCACAAGATATGAGTGCGAGAAGAAGCCATAAAGAATAAACAAGCACTCATAAATCAAGTTCTTACCAACACCATCAAGAACCAAATGGATAAGAAAGATGGTTGGCAAAGAACGAGGATATCAAGGGAAGAAATTAACACTCTTATGCATATACATTTCTAAGTGGACAAAAAATCATGATGGACAATCCACAAAGAAACATGTATACACAAGAGGTTAGTTGAAATAAACAAAGACATGATATCCAAGAGAGAGTCATAGAATACACCAAATAACTTTGCTAGCAAGCATATATAGCTCAAGGCTCTATTTTACATTATGGTATATTAATGAACTCCCCACACAAAATCATCAAAGTCATCACAACTAGCAATAAGAGACCAAAAGATAGTTGGGATGCTTTGAAAGGCAACAAGCATAAAAGAGAAGAGAACAACTTGCAACATTATCTATATTGCACATGAGAGATCATTGAGGAATTAATATGCAATAAATTGCTAAAAAGGCATATTTGGGATTGGTGAATCATAAACATAATTTTATATACTCCCCATCATATGCAATCATCTCAACATGTTCACATATACAATAAAGAGATTTATTTATAAGACCTTTGCAAGAACCACAATATTTGCAAATAAATATTATCATGCCAAGATCCAACCGACAAGAGTTGGGAAGCTAGAAAAGTATGCATGAAAATTATACTTGTTACCGAGATAGCAATGATGTGATGTAGTAGATAAGAGTTCACCGATCATCCTAGCTTGTCTCCAATAATCATATGGTGATAGCACCTTCCTTATAAATGAGACAAGCGTCCATTGCATATCCAATGTACCTAAGACAACATTCAAGTACATCTTGGTCCCCAAACTTATTGGGTCCAAAGTGGTTAGACTAACCACAATATATATGATAAACTCCATATAAATATGTGCATAGTTAGAGATGAAATTTGAATTTCATGCACATGTTAGCCATTTAGGATTTGATGGAGTATAACACATATATTGGATCAAAGAAAGCAACTAAGATATACAAAAAACATAAAGAGAATATGCATGCACCTATCTTTCAAGATCCAAAGAAGATACAATTTAGACAAAAACACCAAGAGTACAAGGAGGTATAAAAGGTATGGTAAAACACATTATTTGTCCAAATGAAGGGAACAAATCAACAAATGATTTATTCATAAAATTCAATAAATGAACCTAACAACTTATTGAGCATGAAAGAATAAATAAATAAAAACATGCTCAAGGATTTATCTCATTCGAGCAAATAAGTCATAGAAGAAGGAATGAGATAACTAACTCCCAAAAGAGCAAGATTCCAATAAATAAACCAAACTCTCTACACTTTTCACAATAGCACAAGTACCGAAAAGAAAAAGGTTTATCTTACAACAACACACACTTGATGGAGATCAAGAGATGAGACGAAGTCAAGCAAAAAGATCCTCAAGAAGGCAAATAAGACAACGGGAGTCAAAATAATTTCTTGGAAAGAAATAAGGGCAATAAGAGGCAAATGCCAAGGTGAAGATGATCTAGAAGAATTACCACACATATATATGAATACCAATTGTCAGAGACAAGAAGTTCATATTGGAATTATTTTCCGATGGTGTATTGCTGTAACAACTCAGAAATTGTAATCCACTTCTTATTAAATAAAGTGCCAAATTTTGGACCAAGATAAAACTTTTTTTTTAATTATTTCATGCATACATGTATTTTCTATTATATGTATTCTATGATTTCATGTGTGTTATTTTAGATTGTGCATTGGTTAGTTAATTATAAGTGAACCAACAGAATCAATTGAGAAGAATATTAGGAACCAAAGAAACCAGAAATCAAAATGTTAAAGAAAAAGAGAAGAAAAAGATGATCTAGGAAATCTGTTTGACTACCCTACTTTGAGCCCTTGGATTAAGAAATCTGCAACTCAAATCAGTGTTTGGCCAGCTAGTTGAGCTTCACCAGGTCACAGACAAACTCAACCAAGAAGTTTCTACCCAAAATTCAAACCAGAGCTTGACTCAAACATCAATCAAACTTTGAATCTGAAACAGTGACCATACCCTATTTTCAAATATAAATTTCTGCAAAACTCAACCTTTCTCTGTAACAAAAATATGACTGGAAACCTTGGCCAATATGTTGATCACCCAAAGTGGAAAATTTCAAAAATTCAAATTTAAACTTCTTGCAAGCATTTCGTCGAACACCCTGTAGATGAAAATTGAGCAAATCCGAGCTACTGTGAGCTTCACTGTTCGGGTTTGCCTCTGGCCTGTAGCCATGCTCTTGGGAGATGCCGCGGTCGATGCCAGCCCCCTCTGCCCCGACCCAAGCCATGGAAGAAGGAGGAGAAGAGGAGACAGCACCCCGGGACCCCCCTCTCTTCTTCCCAGCAACCTGCACGTTGCCGACCGCCATGGAGGCGCCAGAGCCGACCCACAGCCCTCCGCGGCCGAGACCAAAGCCCCCCAGCACGCGAGCGAGGTCGCCATGCCCGGTGTTGCTCGATGCGCATCGCCAGGGCCCCCGAGCCGTCGAGCTTCTAGACGCCTTCGTCCCCGACGCTCAGGCCTATAAATACCCCCGCCGATCAAACGGAGAGACTCGCCCAGTCCCCAGCTACCTCCCAGACACGCTTGTTTAGCCCCGCTTGCTCTAGCTCGCCGTCGCCAGCCCCGCCGGCGAGGTACTGGACGCGGAGCGCGCCGTCGCGTTCGACCACCTGGAGCGAGCCGCCGCTGGGAATCGGAGGAGGAGTCACGCCGCAGCCGATCCCGCACGTCGCCGTCGAGTTCTGCATCCTCTCCGTCCCGCCCTCGCCGTCGAACAGTCTTCTCTGCAACGCCGGTGAGCACCCCCGTCTCCGACGAACACGATGCACGACAGCCGTTCGATCTAGATCTGAGGGTAGCGTACCGATTCGGTTTAGTTAAGTGACCCGACAGGTGGGACCCCCCTGTCAGGTTCTGTTTTATTTCTTCCCGCCCGTGCGAAACGTTTTTCTGGGCCGGCCCGTTCGGGTTTCGTTTGAATTTGGCCCAGCCAGTTAAGTTTCGGTCCGTTTCGTTTTTATTTAGTTTCCCGCCGTTTGAATTATTTCAAATAACTTTCAGATATGATTTTCAAATTTAAATTCCAAGAGTTTTACAAATCCTTTTCTAGCAAATAAATATGCGTTGGAAAGCTTGTAAAATACTCTACACAGTAGAACTGGTTAGAATTCAAAATAAGTTAGGAATTTAATTAGATATGAATAGTGTGACCCTAGCTTTATTAATCATAGAAGATTTCTAGAAAATTATTTAAGCCACCAAAAATCATGAAAATTAAAATGTGAACTCACCAATGACATACCCTACTGTTAGTCAACCCTAATCCACTCCAAACCTTGCTAGTGTTATCAATTAGACCCTAACCCAACTTTAGTTAGTCACATAAAATGATAGATCCCTATCCTGCACTTAGAATTAAGTTGCCATCTTTACCAATTCACTTAGCTAGTACCTCCCCACTTGAACTAGTCTTAGTACCCCTAAACCAATACCAAGGCCTAGAAAGTGAACAACATATGACACTTAGTAGAGAATCTAACTTGCACACTTGAAGAAAACTTAGAAGAAAAACTTACCATCCAACACCATAAAATGCAACATGAATGCTATTGTTAGCAAACAAAGATGTGTGCTTGGTGTGTTGTTAGCATTGTGTAGTGATTGTGTGCTTTGTGTTTATTCGTTATTAGACGCTAGTGTTGCCGGGGAGGATATTGGAGGGGATTATTATCAAGAAGAAGAAGAATACCCCAGACACTTTGCCAACCAAGGCAAGCCATCTTTTGGATTCATACTCCCAATGCCTAGTTTTAATATTGCATTCTACTTGTTTTAAGTAAATTGCATGATTGAATTGCTAGAGTAGAATGATAGAAGTGTAGTGATGTCTTGTTTAGCAAGAGCATCAAGCTGAGTTTATCCATCTCTATTTAGTAGTCATCACTCAATGTAGTTGCTTAGTCGCTAATAATATTGAGGCCATCTATAAGGGGAGCTCTAGTTGAAAAGTGGTGACTTGAACTTGAAACTTGAATTGGAGATTGCTCCTACATAATGGCTTTAGGAAAGAAATTAATCTTGACTAAGAACTATGAAATGTATTTCTAAATGACAACGAGTGATGTACTATGGGAGCCAACCATACCGTACGACCACATTACCCCTGAATGGGAAGGGGCTTATTCCTAGCTTGTTTACTTTAGTATGGGAGGCCTTGTTTCACCCTTTATAGAAGTATTCCATGCGTGGTTGCTTCCGAACCAAGTGGTCATTGGAAATTTTCCTTCCTGAAGATTTCCATCCGTCCGGCATCCCGGAGTGGGCAAAACTAGAGGCGCCAGAACGGGGAAATCCGTGTCTCGCGCTCTAGGGAAGGATCCTATACTAGAGTAGACAAGTGAAAGAGTTTGTTTGATTATCTGAACCCCGCATACTTTGTGTATGACGATCCGTGGATTTCTCCCGGCAGATGTATCGATTCTTGTGGGTAAAGTGTACCCCTCTGCAGAGGTTTTCAAACTATTCGAATAGCCAAGTCCGCGGTTATGGACAGTTGGCAAGCTGTACTTGACTTTTGTCAGGACTAAAAGTGAAAATGATAAACTTGTGGAGTGACTTGACTTGACAATGTTGTTGACACACTTGAAGTCCTCTTTAGATGGAACTTAGAGAACTAAACTTCTTTTCTACAAATAAACATTCTTGGGAAATAAAACTAGCTTTTGCAAAGAAACTTAGTGCTTAGTCCACTATGCCAAACTTGCATACCTATTTCCTCATTTCATTTATAAGATGGTTTGCGAGTGCATCCAATGTACTCATGGCTGTGTCCCTGGCTATCAACTTGGCCAGACTACGGGGAAGAGTATCCGGAAGAAGTGTATGAAGAGGAGTACCAGAACTAAGCTCGTCTCCATGAGTCGCCATTGCCTGTAGGGTGAAGGCATGGACCCGAAGACGTTATTTCCGCTGCTATGTTGTGTTGTAATATGAACTTGGTCTTTATGACCATTGTATTTGAACCATCGTATTGTAATGTCTATGGAACTGGTTACCAACTACGTTATGTATATCGCAACAATGGTTCTGGGATTGCGGTGGAATACATAACGGGCACTTCGAATTTGTATCAAATTTGAGGTTGTCACAAGTTGGTATCAGAGCCTAGGCTGACCTTAGGAGACCTTAGTTAGAATGGGCGTTAAATGAAACCTGGATAAAAGCAAAGATATAAGTAATGGTTGCAAAATTGCTTAAGTCTTTTCCTCTCTATTTACAAAGCTTTATACATGATTCAGTTTTTATCTACTTAAAATTTTGCACACTTGAGTTGATCACTAACTTAATCTAATCTAAAATTTTGTAGATGGCCCCGGTATTCGTTGAGCACTACCAGTTGGGCCATGGTGGCAGCCTTTGTTTCGAGCGCGACCTCACCACCCTGACCTTGTTCCTGGATCGTTTGTATCCGGAGTTCAAGGGATCCGTGCTCAATGAGCACCCGGATGGAGAGCTACGGTGGCTTATCCGAGCCAGTTGCCGTGGCAAGAAGGGGAATTTGAGTTCTCCAAGGGTCAAGTTTGAGCTTGTGGAGAACACTTGGGCCGATGGTTTGGTCCGAGGTATGCAGGAGATGCACGCCCGCCTATGCGGACTGCATGTGGAGGAGGTCCAGGGGGAGCGCTTGAGGAACTTTGCTCGGCGTGATGCGGACAGGCGTCCCGCAAACATGCCCGGGCAAAATGAGCCGAGTACCTACATCGATCACATGGACTTCTTGCTGTACTCCACTCAGCAGGAGGCCGATCGTGCCCGTACCAAGGCCAACCTTGAGCACTTCGCACTGGTGGAGGCGAGGAGCACTATCAGGATACTTGCGAAGGAGCGCAAGAGCCTTCGTCGCCAGCGCGATGAGAAGGATCAGGACATTGAGGAGTTGAAGGCCAATGTGGCTGAGCTGACTGAGTACATTGAGAGTCTTGAGGATCACCTTGGTGAGGAGGAAGGCATTGATCTCTGCAAGGAGGATAATGCCCTCATTAGTGATGAGGATGACTTCATGGAGGACCTTGATGATCCGGAAGATGGTGGGCATAATGGATTCATTGTGAGTGATGAGGAGGAAGACCCCGAGGAGCCCGCTGTTTAGATCAGAGATCCACGTGTTATCTAGTTATGAGTTCCACTTTATTTTCACTTCGTGTAGGTGTGAGTTGTATCCCCCTCTCTAGTAGGCGAGTCGCAATGGTTTGATGTAAACCATTTGTAATGTGTGAACTCGTATGTATGATATGTTTGATGAGTGTTGAATGAAATATGAATTTGGCCCTTAAGGCCTTAGTAAGACAAAATTGCATCATCCATGTACCTTTAAATCTTAGCAACAATTAGCTTTTCCCTCTTGTCTTACACACCTTATCTTCAGATGCCGCGAGCACCCCCACCCCCGAACCCGGAAATGGCCGAACTACTAAGGTTGATCATGGAAGATCGTGAAGCAGCCCGAGCTGAGCGCCAAGCTAACTTGGCCACTCTTCAGCAGATAACCTAGATGGCAATGAACCACAACAATGGCAATGGTGAAGGAGAAAACAATGGCAATGGTGATCACCGATCCAAGTTAAGGAATTTCCAAAACACCAACCCTCCTATGTTCACTAAGTCTGAAGAGCCCTTAGATGCCGATGACTGGCTTCGCACTATGGAGAACAATTTGGCAGTCGCCGAAGTTGGTGAAAATGAGAAGGTCTTGTACACGACCCACTATCTTGCTGGAGCAGCGAGAGCTTGGTGGGACAGCACTCGTGCAATGCAAGCCCCAGGGTATGTAATGCCTTGGGAGGAGTTCAAGAGCAAGTTTAGCAAGGCCCATGTTCCTTTGGGATTGGTTAAAAGGATGAGAGATGAGTTCAGAAATCTAAAGCAAGGTTCCCTATCTGTGGTGGATTACCGTGACAAGTTCCTTACCTTGTCTAGGTATGCCCCAGATGACACCGACACCACTGAAAAGAAGCAAGAAAGGTTTCTGGATGGACTTCATGATGAGATGCAATGTGTCCTGGTCAGCACCCCCTTTGCCGACCTGGAGTCATTGGTTGATTCTGCTATTCAGATGGAAGGCAAACTCAAGCAAGCTGCAGAGAACCGCAAGCACCGTATGATGTATCAAGGCAACTCGAGCAACTCGCAGAAGCCAAGGGGAAATGCACCTATGGGTTTCGCCCCTAGACCTATGAGGCCGTCTGCACCTGTTCCACGTCCCAACTATCCCAACCGTCCAACCGGCAACAACTTCAACCGTACACCTCCAAGACCTAGTGGCAACAACTTCAACACCAATACTCCAAGGCCAAATGGCGCCCCTGTGTTACCCAAGCCTGGTGACAAGTCTGGAGTTACCTGTTATGAGTGCGGACTCAAAGGGCACTACTCCAATGAGTGCCCCAAGAAGCTTAATGATGCATCCAAGACCACTGCTCCTGCTCAGCAACAGCGCCGTGTGGGAAATGGCAAGAACTATCCACCAAGGAACCAGCCTCACTCTCGAGGCCGTCTGAATCACATGAATGTTGAAGAAGCTCAGGAAGCAACCGACGTTGTGCTTGGTATGTTCCCTGTTAACTCAGTTCTTGCAAGAGTTCTGTTTGATTCTGGAGCTTCACACTCATTTGTTACCCAATTATTCGTTGATAAAAGTGGACTTCAACCCACACCCTTGAAAGAGTTCATGTCTGTGCAAATTCTCGGGTCGATAACCAAAGCCAGTTGTACCTGCTTGGCAGTGCCTATAGAGATCCATGGGATCTTATTCTTAGCCAGTTTGATTGTGTTAGGAACCAAAGGACTGGAAGTGGTCCTAGGTATGGATTGGATGTCTCAACACCAAGGAATTATAGATTGTGCCAAAAAGACCATCACCATGAGGAGTAGCCATGGAGTTTTAGTAAAACATGTGTCAGTTAAACCCACCCAAGGCCCCAGATGTCATAAGAGTATCTCAGGGCCAACCATAAAGGAAGTTCCCATCGTCTGTGAATACCCGGATGTTTTTCCCGATGAGCTACCCAGAATGCCACCGGACCGGGATATTGAGTTTATCATTGAGCTTATCCCCGGAACTGGATCTATAGCCCAACGACCCTATCGCATGAACCCAGCTGAATTGGTGGAGTTGAAAAAGCAATTGGATGACCTTTTGAGTAAGGGATTGATTCAGCCAAGTTCTTCTGCTTGGAGATCACCCGTTCTGTTTGTGGATAAAAGTGACGGTTCTAGCCGACTGTGCACCGATTACCGCAAGCTCAACGACGTGACCGTCAAGAACAAGTATCCTCTCCCAAAGATTGAAGATTTGTTTGACCAATTGACTGGAGCTAGAGTCTTCTCAAAGATAGATCTTAGAACTGGATACCACCAACTGAAGATCCGTGCAACGGATATCCCCAAAACAGCCTTCACTACCCGATACGGATTGTATGAGTACACCGTAATGTCATTTGGATTAACCAATGCCCCTGCTTATTTCATGAACCTCATGAATAAGGTTTTTATGGAGTTCTTGGATAAGTTTGTTGTTGTCTTCATTGATGACATTCTTATCTACTCCAAGTCCGAAGAAGAGCATGCAACCCATTTGAGATTAATCTTAGAAACCTTAAGAGAGCATCAGTTGTATGCCAAGTTCAGTAAATGTGAGTTCTGGTTGAAGGAAGTTGGATTCTTAGGCCATGTATTATCAGCGGGAGGAATATCCGTAGACCCCAAGAAGATCAAATCAGTCATGGAATGGGAAGCCCCTACCACTCAAACTGAAGTTAGAGGTTTTCTCGGATTAGCGGGATATTACCGCAAGTTTGTTGAAGGGTTTTCGAGCATAGCCCGGCCGATGACCCAACTGTTGAAGAAAGACAAGAAGTTTGAATGGACCCCTAAGTGTGAAGAGAGTTTTCAAGAGCTCAAGAAGCGATTGGTGACCGCCCCCGTCCTAACCATGCCCGATATCACCAAAAACTTTGATGTCTATTGCGTCGCTTCCAAACTTGGACTTGGTTGTGTATTGATGCAAGAAGGCAAGGTCATAGCTTACCTCTCTCGGCAGCTTCGACCTCATGAAGAAAATTATCCAACTCATGATCTAGAGTTAGCAGCCGTGGTTCTAGCTTTGAAGACATGGAGGCACTATCTGATGGGCAACCGTTGCGAGATATACACTGACCACAAGAGTTTGAAGTATATTTTCACTCAGAAGGAGTTGAACATGAGGCAAAGAAGATGGATAGAGTTGATCAAGGATTATGATCTGGAAATTCACTATCACCCCGGTAAGGCCAATGTAGTGGCCGATGCATTGAGTAGAAAGCCGTGCTCGTTGAATATGATGATCAAGGAAGAGCAACCTATGCTGCACCAAGAGTTTGAAAAATTTGGATTGGAACTAGTCAGTCAAGGATTCCTAGCCAACCTTGAGTTTCAACCCACCTTGATGGGCCAAATCAAAGAAGCCCAGAAGGGAAATGAGAGTATTGACGGAATCAAGCGCCGAATTAGTTCCGGTAGGGTGCCAGGATTTGAAGAAGATGACCAAGGAGTTCTTTGGTATAAAGGACGTATTTGTGTGCCTGCTGATTCAGAATTGAAGGAAGTGATTATGAAGGAAGCCCATGAGACACCTTACTCCATTCACCCCGGTGGAACTAAGATGTATCAAGATTTGAAGGAACAGTTTTGGTGGCATGGAATGAAGCGGGAGATTGCATCGTTCATCTCTAAGTGTGATATTTGTCAAAGAGTCAAGGCTGAACATCAACGTCCTGCGGGATTGCTGCAACCTTTGCAAGTGCCGGAATGGAAGTGGGAATCTGTTGGAATGGATTTCATCACGGGATTCCCAAGGTCTAGCCGTGGAAATGACTCTATTTGGGTCATTGTGGATAGACTGACCAAGGTAGCCCACTTTATCCCTGTTAAGACCACTTATAACTCGGGACAGCTAGCAGATCTGTATCTATCCAGGATTGTTAGTTTGCATGGAGTCCCTAAAACCATAGTTTCCGATCGAGGAACCCAATTCACCTCCAGATTTTGGAAAAGCTTACATCAAGCCTTGGGAACAAAATTAGCTTTTAGCACCGCTTACCACCCTCAGACGGATGGACAGACTGAAAGAGTGAATCAAGTACTTGAAGATATGTTGAGAGCCTGTGTTCTAGCCTATGGAGCTAAGTGGGAAGATTGTCTACCTTTCGCGGAGTTTTCCTACAACAACAGTTATCAAGCCAGTTTGCAAATGGCCCCATTTGAAGCTTTGTATGGAAGAAAGTGTCGTACCCCTCTGAATTGGTCAGAAACTGGAGACAGTCAGATATTTGGACCTGACATTCTGCAAGAAGCCGAGGAGAAGGTTCGCATGATTCGTGACTACCTCAAGGCAGCCCAGTCAAGACAGAAGAGTTATGCCGACAAGAGACGTCGAGGACTGACCTTCCAGATTGGAGATTTTGTTTACCTCAGAGTATCACCTCTCAAGGGAATGCAGAGATTCCAAGTGAAAGGAAAGCTTGCACCAAGGTATATTGGACCATTCAAGATACTAGACCGCAGAGGAGAAGTGTCTTATCAGTTGGAAATGCCCCCTGAACTGTCCGAGGTACACGATGTCTTTCACGTGTCTTTACTCCGGAAATGTCTTGAAGTGCCGGAGAAGCCAGAAATCTTCAAGAATATTGATCACCATTCTGTGGACATCAACCAGGATTTGACCTATCGTGAAATGCCTATCCGTATCCTCGAGGAAGCTTATCGAACCACTCGCACCCGAAGCATCAAGTTTCTGAAAGTTCAGTGGAGTAACCACACCGAAGATGAAGCCACTTGGGAACGAGAAGATTACCTTCAGAAAGAGTTTCCTAATCTTTTCAGCTCTTAACTAGTGAATCTCGGGGACGAGATTCTTTTTAAGGGGGGAAGATTGTAACAACTCAGAAATTGTAATCCACTTCTTATTAAATAAAGTGCCAAATTTTGGACCAAGATAAAACTTTTTTTTTAATTATTTCATGCATACATGTATTTTCTATTATATGTATTCTATGATTTCATGTGTGTTATTTTAGATTGTGCATTGGTTAGTTAATTATAAGTGAACCAACAGAATCAATTGAGAAGAATATTAGGAACCAAAGAAACCAGAAATCAAAATGTTAAAGAAAAAGAGAAGAAAAAGATGATCTAGGAAATCTGTTTGACTACCCTACTTTGAGCCCTTGGATTAAGAAATCTGCAACTCAAATCAGTGTTTGGCCAGCTAGTTGAGCTTCACCAGGTCACAGACAAACTCAACCAAGAAGTTGCTACCCAAAATTCAAACCAGAGCTTGACTCAAACATCAATCAAACTTTGAATCTGAAACAGTGACCATACCCTATTTTCAAATATAAATTTCTGCAAAACTCAACCTTTCTCTGTAACAAAAATATGACTGGAAACCTTGGCCAATATGTTGATCACCCAAAGTGGAAAATTTCAAAAATTCAAATTTAAACTTCTTGCAAGCATTTCGTCGAACACCCTGCAGATGAAAATCGAGCAAATCCGAGCTACTGTGAGCTTCACTGTTCGGGTTCGCCTCTGGCCTGTAGCCATGCTCTTGGGAGACGTCGCGGTCGATGCCAGCCCCCTCTGCCCCGACCCAAGCCATGGAAGGAGGAGAAGAGGAGACAGCACCCCGGGACCCCCCCTCTCTTCTTCCCAGCAACCTGCACGTTGCCGACCGCCATGGAGGCGCCAGAGCCGACCCACAGCCCTCTGCGGCCGAGACCAAAGCCCCCCAGCACGCGAGCGAGGTCGCCGTGCCCGGTGTTGCTCGATGCGCATCGCCAGGGCCCCCGAGCCGTCGAGCTTCTGGACGCCTTCGTCCCCGACGCTCAGGCCTATAAATACCCCCGCCGATCAAACGGAGAGACTCGCCCAGTCCCCAGCTACCTCCCAGACACGCTTGTTTAGCCCCACTTGCTCTAGCTCGCCGTCGCCAGCCCCGCCGGTGAGGTACTGGACGCGGAGCGCGCCGTCGCGTTCGACCACCTGGAGCGAGCCGCCGCTGGGAATTGGAGGAGGAGTCACGCCGCAGCCGATCCCGCACGTCGCCGTCGAGTTCTGCATCCTCTCCGTCCCGCCCTCACCGTCGAACAGTCTTCTCTGCAACGCCGGTGAGCACCCCCGTCTCCGACGAACACGATGCACGACAGCCGTTCGATCTAGATCTGAGGGTAGCGTACCGATTCGGTTTAGTTAAGTGACCCGACAGGTGGGACCCCCCTGTCAGGTTCTGTTTTATTTCTTCCCGCCCGTGCGAAACGTTTTTCTGGGCCGGCCCGTTCGGGTTTCGTTTGAATTAGGCCCAGCCAGTTAAGTTTCGGTCCGTTTCGTTTTTATTTAGTTTCCCGCCGTTTGAATTATTTCAAATAACTTTCAGATACGATTTTCAAATTTAAATTCCAAGAGTTTTACAAATCCTTTTCTAGCAAATAAATATGCGTTGGAAAGCTTGTAAAATACTCTACACAGTAGAACTGGTTAGAATTCAAAATAAGTTAGGAATTTAATTAGATATGAATATTGTGACCCTAGCTTTATTAATCATAGAAGATTTCTAGAAAATTATTTAAGCCACCAAAAATCATGAAAATTAAAATGTGAACTCACCAATGACATACCCTACTGTTAGTCAACCCTAATCCACTCCAAACCTTGCTAGTGTTATCAATTAGACCCTAACCCAACTTTAGTTAGTCACATAAAATGATAGATCCCTATCCTGCACTTAGAATTAAGTTGCCATCTTTACCAATTCACTTAGCTAGTACCTCCCCACTTGAACTAGTCTTAGTACCCCTAAACCAATACCAAGGCCTAGAAAGTGAACAACATATGACACTTAGTAGAGAATCTAACTTGCACACTTGAAGAAAACTTAGAAGAAAAACTTACCATCCAACACCATAAAATGCAACATGAATGCTATTGTTAGCAAACAAAGATGTGTGCTTGGTGTGTTGTTAGCATTGTGTAGTGATTGTGTGCTTTGTGTTTATTCGTTATTAGACGCTAGTGTTGCCGAGGAGGATATTGGAGGGGATTATTATCAAGAAGAAGAAGAATACCCCGGACACTTTGCCAACCAAGGCAAGCCATCTTTTGGATTCATACTCCCAATGCCTAGTTTTAATATTGCATTCTACTTGTTTTAAGTAAATTGCATGATTGAATTGCTAGAGTAGAATGATAGAAGTGTAGTGATGTCTTGTTTAGCAAGAGCATCAAGCTGAGTTTATCCATCTCTATTTAGTAGTCATCACTCAATGTAGTTGCTTAGTCGCTAATAATATTGAGGCCATCTATAAGGGGAGCTCTAGTTGAAAAGTGGTGACTTGAACTTGAAACTTGAATTGGAGATTGCTCCTACATAATGGCTTTAGGAAAGAAATTAATCTTGACTAAGAACTATGAAATGTATTTCTAAATGACAACGAGTGATGTACTATGGGAGCCAACCATACCGTACGACCACATTACCCCTGAATGGGAAGGGGCTTATTCCTAGCTTGTTTACTTTAGTATGGGAGGCCTTGTTTCACCCTTTATAGAAGTATTCCATGCGTGGTTGCTTCCGAACCAAGTGGTCATTGGAAATTTTCCTTCCTGAAGATTTCCATCCGTCCGGCATCCCGGAGTGGGCAAAACTAGAGGCGCCAGAACGGGGAAATCCGTGTCTCGCGCTCTAGGGAAGGATCCTATACTAGAGTAGACAAGTGAAAGAGTTTGTTTGATTATCTGAACCCCGCATACTTTGTGTATGACGATCCGTGGATTTCTCCCGGCAGATGTATCGATTCTTGTGGGTAAAGTGTACCCCTCTGCAGAGGTTTTCAAACTATTCGAATAGCCAAGTCCGCGGTTATGGACAGTTGGCAAGCTGTACTTGACTTTTGTCAGGACTAAAAGTGAAAATGATAAACTTGGGGAGTGACTTGACTTGACAATGTTGTTGACACACTTGAAGTCCTCTTTAGATGGAACTTAGAGAACTAAACTTCTTTTCTACAAATAAACATTCTTGGGAAATAAAACTAGCTTTTGCAAAGAAACTTAGTGCTTAGTCCACTATGCCAAACTTGCATACCTATTTCCTCATTTCATTTATAAGATGGTTTGCGAGTGCATCCAATGTACTCATGGCTGTGTCCCTGGCTATCAACTTGGCCAGACTACGGGGAAGAGTATCCGGAAGAAGGGTATGAAGAGGAGTACCAGAACTAAGCTCGTCTCCATGAGTCGCCATTGCCTGTAGGGTGAAGGCATGGACCCGAAGACGTTATTTCCGCTGCTATGTTGTGTTGTAATATGAACTTGGTCTTTATGACCATTGTATTTGAACCATCGTATTGTAATGTCTATGGAACTGGTTACCAACTACGTTATGTATATCGCAACAATGGTTCTGGGATTGCGGTGGAATACATAACGGGCACTTCGAATTTGTATCAAATTTGAGGTTGTCACAATTGCAAAGATTTTCAAGATCAACTTCACAATAAGAGGCATATGGTTAAATATTCAATTTAAGCACCATGCACGAAAAGAGATTCTTGGTAGCTCCAAAAATAGTCAAACAATCATGCAAAGCAATCATTAGAGTAACTAAAAGCAAACGGCTTCCTACTTATGATATATATATATATATATAAATATATTTGAGTTAAACCGCACCAAGAATTCCTACTCAAACCAAGACCAAAGAAATGAGCAACAAAATCTTTTAAGAAAGAATGGAGCTTGTTTGAGCAAACATGCCACCTAGGAACAAGATAATTAACAACATCAACTCTAAGTGGCAATACCTCAAATGTTCACACTTCCTAGGCTTATGATATGCACAAGGCATATTACTCCCCCATAATGTGGTATTAAATTCTTTTCAACAAGAGGCAAACAAAATCCAACTAAAGATAATTAATGGAGATATATAATTTGAATTTCTCATGAGCATGGCATACCACATAGTGACTATATAATCTTGCAATATCAATACTAAGTGGTATTACTCATATGCACATATTTATAGGGTTGTGAGGTGCCAATGCCAAATCACTCCCCCAAAATGGGATGTTCCATTAATCACTCGATAAGAGCCAAATAAGATACCATCAAGATGCATTAGAGGCTCGAAGGAAATACACAAGTGACAAGGGTATAGATAATAGAGCCCGTCAGCTAAGTACCCCTGAGGCCCGTTAAGCTAGGCCCAATTGTAATATTAGTCGAAATAAGAGTTCATGTCGTATATCGATATTGTAATCTGTGTCGGATCCTACCCGATCCTCGAGATCTGGCCATCTATATATAGGGGCCAGGAGGGGACGGTGTGGGATAGATTGAAAGCAAGCCAGGTTTATACCCACGTTTACTTTCAATAGCCACCTTGTTTAACTGATTTTACCTTCGAGTTCATCCGACGGCCTATCTCCCCGATCCTAAGTCCTTCATCTAGGACATTTGTCGAGTTAACCCCTCGTCAATTGGCGCCGACTGTGGGGACTCTGGGCGTTGGAATCATGAATTCGATGGCTTTTCCACTCGTAGCCAACAGCAATCCAGAAGTTGACGAAATCCAGATACCCTTCGGAACCATCGATTTTCAACCTCACCAGTCAAGCTTCACGCAAGTATTCGAGAGCATGGATCAAGATATGGATTTGACGATCGGAAGCCTAAACTTTCGCGTCGGATCACTAGGTTCAATTCGCCTCTCAGATCCAGCAAAATCGGGTCCATCGGCAACCAAGTCCAAAACAGAAACAATGTCAGAATCATCAGAAGGCTCTTCCAGCGAAGTAAATTCGCCGGTCAGCTTCATGGAAATAGAAGCAGAAAAAAGAGAATTCGCAGAAGGCGACAAAACCATGGGAAACTTCAACTTAGAAGTACAACTCGAAGATCTTATGATTAGCCGTGATGACACTTCAGATAAATCAACGGACACCTGGAAGACAGGGTTAGAGCTTCATGAGGATGAAACTCAATCTTCTCAAGCTTCGATAGTAAGTTCGACAATCGGTACCAAGTACTCGCTATTACAGAGGACAACTCAAAAGAGTTCGACGAAAACAACAATCCAGTACTCAACCCAGCAAACATAAATAGGGGAGCAAACCACCTGGCAGAAGGAGAAACTGTGAATTCCCTGGTAAACCAGGAAAAAATTCGACTATCAGTCGATGAATGGAAGATAATCAAAACAGTTGTGGAGCATTGCACGCCGATACCAAACAATGCTAGCAAGAATATGCTTTTTGGGTATCACTACGCCATAAGACAGCAGTCAAAGCTACTAGCGAAAGAGAGAATTGAAGTACAAAAGAGAAAAGACTCAGCCATTGCAGCAAGCGACGCTGCTCGCAGAGCACGTAGCGACGCATCGTATACGAACGCCAAAAGACATCGTCGACACGGTTCAAGGTACGAAAATCTCGAATACTCAGATAGGCAAAGTCTTTCCAAAAACCTTGACTCGTCTTTCTTATCAGTCGACGAGCAAGGAAACATTATACCAAAGACACCCAAAGCAGCACTGGTGGCAGCTCAAGCATACCTGCATACAACGCGACCAAGTCCAGGAGACCCAAGGGAACACATGCATCGGGCCGCACTGCAGGGACTAAAGATGGTAGGCAACAAGTTATCAGCAAAAGAGGAGGAGGCATACCGCAACAAAGGAACTCATAAACCAAGATCACCACGCCGTCACAACAGTCCTCGGCATAGAAGTGGAAGTCAACGATCTAGGACGCCATCACCAGGACGATACAACAGTCCAAAGAACAAAGGAACCTGACGATCCAGAACTCCCAACGGAACATACGACTACGAAGACGATGAAAAGGAGATGGGGGCGCCATGCTTTACCCATAGGGTTCGCATCACGCCAGTACCCAAAGGTTTCAAACTACCCCATGACCAACAAAAGTACGACGGATCTCAGGAGCCACAGTCATGGCTTTCAGACTACCTACAAGCAGTAAAACTATTAGGAGGAACCAGGGAAACAACAATGCAAAGTTTGCAACTACACCTCACCGGTGCAGCAAGGTCATGGTTAAGCAAACTAGGAAAGGAAACAATTGGAAGCTGGGAGGAGCTCACAAAACAATTTACGAGTAACTTCAAGTCGACATACAAGCGGCCAGCATCCATAGAAGAAGTCAAAGCCTGCGTGCAGCAACGCGGGGATACATTAAGAGCATATATCCAAAGGTGGAGTATAATCAAAAATTCGGCAGTCGAAGTCTCAGATGAAAGAGCAATAGACGCATTCATAGTTGGGCTAAGGCGAGGAGACCTAGTCGAAGAGATGGGCAGAATCAAGCCAAAAACAGTATCAGATCTAATGGATATAGCAAATCGATTTGCAGATGGAGAAGATACATGTAACAACAAACGGACGCGATCGCCAGAAGATGACCGAGGAAACAGATATGGAGGCCAAAGAAGGAGATCCCGCAATTACGATAACTATGGTTCTCATAGTCAAGTAGCCGCAGGGTATAAGGACAACAGTTACCAAGGTAACGACCGTAAAAGTTCGGGATACCGTAGCTACGACAAAGAAGACTACAAAAAAGTTTCAGCCAAGGGAATCCAGAGAGTACAACCCATCACCAGAAGATATGCTCAATGGACCATGTCATATTCACTTTGCGTTTGTCGATGGGAAACGAGTATCCAGACACGCAATGAAAGATTGCACTACGTTCTTGAAATTACAGGAAGCAGCACTCAACAAGCAAGTCGAGGCAAAACGGCAGGGATACGAAGAAACGACAAGCAACGCACCTGCAACCCAACAAGGAAACAGTGGAGCTCCCAAGGGCCAAGATCAATCAAACCAGGGACGCGATGACGACGAAGGATATGTTCCATCTAAAGGGCACATTATAGCAATGATACAGCCAGTGCCCAAGTCAAACAAAGAGGAGAAAAGTATAACTCGACAAGTTAACCTCGCAATAACTTCACCTCCAGCAACAACGGAATATCTACATTGGTCAGAGCAACCCATAGAATTCAGCAGAGACGATCACCCAATAATAGTACATCAGCCAGGAAACGCACCTTTGGTACTCAAAGCCCAAATAGGGACGTACGATGTCGACAGAGTATTCATAGATGCATGAAGCGGAATAAATCTAATCTACGCAAAGACTCTATGGGCAATGCACATTTCATTAGAGTTCCTGAAGCCAACTGACTGCTCCTTCCACGGAATAGTCCCAGAAAGTGCAAACTATCCGCTAGGTCGAATAGCACTCAACGTTTGCTTCGGAAATTGGCAAAACTACAGAAGGGAGAAACTCGACTTCGAAGTCATGGACTGGCCATCACAATATCATACGATCCTCGGGCGACCCGCGTTTTCGCGGTTCATGGTAGTACCTCATTACACTTACCTGGTACTAAAAATGCCAGGACCTAAAGAAATTATTACAGTCAAAGGAAGCTTCGAGTTATCAGATCTATGTGACAAGGAATTTCACAAGATGGCCCAAAACTTCAGCATGATGGCAAGCTACAGAGAACCTAACTACAAAACAAAAAGCATGACTACATGAGTCACACAGCAACTCGAAGGAAACCCCAAGGAACCAGAAGTAAAGAAGCCACGGGTACATCCACCCGAACAAGAGAAGCCTACATGAGAAGAAGAGAAGATTCAAGTGACATAGACGACAAGACGAACAAATAAGTAGAGTAGGAAAATAAGGCTGTAAAAGCCACGAGTTATTCCAGGGCAATGCCCTCTAGATCTAGAACACAGGTCATTGGCCGGATCTCTTGGGTCATCCCATGTATCTTACATTATATGCATAAATAAAAGATAAAAGTTCCTCTTATTTGAGTTTACGTGTCTTCAAAAAATTGCGGCAAACGCACCAATATACACAAGAAATAAAATGCTCTGAGGATACAATTTCTAAACACAAAAGTTAGAAAACAAAAACTCTCGCATTGTACACTCAAAAATAAATACATACAAATGTCACAGCAGTGGCTGATCAGAATCATCTACGCCCAAAGGATCTAAATAATGATGCTCGCGGAAAAATGAGGCATCCTCCTGAAGCAACCTAGCTATGAGCCTCCTCGCTGGTTGAAGGGTAGCATCCATATGAACTCGCAGCAGAGCTCCCCCTGGAGGCAAACCCAGTGACATGGAAATAAAATTAAGCCTTGGGTGCCACTTACGTGTCCAACCAAGTGAAAAATTGGCACCAGCCACTAAATTAAGTTCTATCAGCCAATGAATTCGCTGGGTAGATCTAAAAGCAGCGAGAAGCTGCGGAAAGGTTCCAGGAAGAGGGTTACGAGGAAGCATCACGGAGTGCATGGTAGTCAAGGATCTTCGGCAACCATCAACGGCTTCCCCAATGTGCTGAGCGCGGTCCTGAAGAAGCACAATAGCACGACGGCGCCGGGGATCATACCAAAAACTCTCGACCCCCTCTGATGATCTCTCAAGAGCTGTGATCCGTTCAGAAATCCGGCGAGTTTCGCCAACGAAGTCTAAGCAGGTGTCTGCAACAAAAAGAAGTTATGGGCCAGTAGTAACGAAGCAGAAAGGGAGAAAGAGGAAGATTTCAAGGTACCTTACATCACAACAGCTCACAAGCAGATTCAACTATACCAACGAGGAAGGAGTCGCATTCTTCTAGATGTACAACCCTAGCCATCAAAGCAGACACCTTATCCTCTAGTATGGATATCTGTTTCATAAAACCGCAAGATTTGCTGGCTTTATCCATAGCCATCTGCGCTTGGCGCTTCGCCAAAGACAAGCGGCTCTCAAGGTCTGAAATCCTTGAGGAATACTCAGCACATTGGCAAGAAGGACGAGGAGGCGACGAAGCTCCGGAGTCGAAAACGTTGGCAGGAGACATAGCCCGATCGCGACCCGATGACCTACCAGCGTGAATAGGCTGGAAGCCAAAAGAAAGGAAAAAGAAGCATCTCAGAAACTAAATCAAACAGGAAATTTCACAAAAGGAGAATATTTACAAAAGCATAAGCCCTCTGACCAGTTCTCGGGCTACATGCGACTAAAAGTTCATTACATTAGAATAAACTACAATTACAAAGGAAGTCCAAGTCTACGCCACCTCAGCCTCAGGGTCCGCAGTGGAAGAAGGTGTGGCAGAGGTAGCACCAACATTGGGAGGAGGCGCGGATCCACTTGCCAACGGAGTCAAAGAAACCGGCGTAGTAGAGGTCGCAGAAGCAGCCGAAGGAGAAATCATCGACACGATGCCTGGCGCATACCTTTTCGCCTTCTCGAAGAAAGCCTTCAGCTCCGAATGGGGACGGCCGTGGGAAGAGCTCACCTTCTCCCAGTTAATCTCCTCACCATGTGCATATGAAAGCGCAATGGCCCCCTCCGCACCTCGCTTCAAGGAGCGGCCCTTCATAAGAAGAATGGGGTCGTCAGGGGTGTCGAAGGCCTTGGCAAGTTTCTTCAAATCTGGCACCTCCGCCTTTTGCTTGGGCCACAACCCGACAAAAATCCGTGTAAGCACGCAGTTAACCAACTTGAAGATCTCCTGGACAGATATCCAGTTCGCTTCCAGCAAGCTAACTGCGGCCATGAGAGGATCGTCGTCTGGTTGCAAAGTTGACGCGGACACCCCAGTATGTTCTGCAAAACCAAGGAAACAAAAAACAGCAGAAAAGGAATACATCAGCAAGCATAAGAGAGTGAGCAACTCAACAAAAGAAAAGAAAGGTATAGTATGTACCTCCAGCAACAGCAGACATCTTATTCAGCCGCTCAGCCACGACCTGTTCCCGCTGGAGGTGCTCCTTGTTAGCATCAGAAAAGGCCTTTTCTGCTTTCTTCGCCTTAGCCAGTGCTGATTTAGTAGACTTCTCGGCATTGACCTTGGCAGCAGTGGCGGCATCAAAAGCTTTCCTGGAAGCTTCGAGTTCAGCTTCCAGCGATAAAATGCGAGCATTGACTGTCGCTAGAGCATCTACAGTTCACCAAAGAGGAAAGAAAAGTCAAGCAAAGAAGCAAAGAAAGGCATACAAGACAAGCAAAATATAGGAAAGAAAATTACCCTCGGAGGCCCTAGTCGCCTTCAGGTACTCAACACATTCATTACCCAAGGCGACAAACTTCTTCATCAAGTTCTGTCCAGAAATAGTACGTGAGTATCAACACGCAAAAAATAGAAGCAAATATACCAGTATATTCACGCACATCGTCGGAGGAGCTCGTGGAAAGATGGGCCTCAAGAGAAGCACCGGCGTCTAACGATTTCTTCACGCGCCTAGAACTACGAACAACGACTACCTTCTTAACAGGAACCCTCGGAGCTTTTGGAGATTTCGCTGCTGGATCGACCTCTTGTGACGGTGGCTCGTCGATAGCAGGAGTATCAGTGGCAGGGGCGGCAGCAGCAAATCTCTTGGGGTTCTCCTCATCACTGAAAGGGAAGCAAAAGGTAAAGCCATTTGTTTAAAGTCGACAGAAAAAAGATAGCATATGAAAACAAGCAGCAGAACACTCACGAGTCCATGAGGTCGAAAAGCTCGATGTCTTCCTCAGGCGCGGAGGTCTCCCCAATCACAGTCGTGTGCGCCGAAGTACTCGAAGAAAGAAGCTCTGCCACACGCTTCCTCTTCTTGTCAATGCCACAATCTTCCGAAAGCGCAGGGGGAGGTGACGTCGTCGAGCTGGTATCTTCCAGCGAGTCTTCGCCTTCATCCCCATCTTGGCTGTCCTCAACCTCGGGGGCTTCGGAGGCACCAGAAACAGGAACATTTTGAATATCTCCTTCCTCTGGGAGAGGAGGGCGAGAAACAAGAAGTCGATGATCCTGAAAGCAAAACAAGCCGAGAGATACAAGACAAACAACGATAAGAGAAAACTAAGGAGAATAAAGACAGCAAAATATACCGTAGGCAAGGGATGCTCGGAGTCGAAGTAACTAGCAGCTAGCTCCGCAACTTCATGATCCTTTGTGAGAGTGGTAAGAGCTCTCACTCGCTTGTCGAGATCCTTCTTCTCCATGAGATCTTTAGAAACTCGAGAAGAATCTCCCAAGCCAAAAAATGTCCACAGTTTGGAAAGGCGATGCTGCAGAGGTTGAACTCGACGTTGCAGGAAGAACGCCATGAGTTGGGTACCCGACAATGCACCTCCTCTACCGCCCTTCAGCTCCTGGATGCGGGCTAGAAGTGGCTTGATTTCTTCCATCTCAGCTTCCGTGGGAGGCGAATCCCACGAGGTCAGTTTCTTTACTTCCTTGGAGGCATCGAAAGGGGCAATGCCATACTGATCAGAGGAAGAAATTTTTCGGTCTTTGATATAAAACCATTTCTTCCTCCAACCTTGTACGGAGGCCGCCATGGAAAACTCCAAATATTGCGATTCCGCACGAATAGAGACAACAGCTCTGCCCAGTTCAGGTTTCTTTGATAAAGCAACGCTGGGACAGAGCCGAAAGAGGAATTTCCAGAGGATAAAATGGGGTTCGATCCCCAGAAACGATACACAGAGTGTGATAAAGCAGGCGATGTGGAGAACAGAGTTTGGTGTGAGCTGATGAAGCTGCACACTGTAGACGAAAAGAAGCCCACGAAGGAACTCGTGGGCAGGAAGAGATAAACCGCGCAAGAGAAAGTCAAAAAACATCACCCGAAAGTAGATCGGGGGCTTGGGGATGCGCTCAGTGCTAGGGAAAACAACCTGATCGTCGGCAGAGATGAGGCCATTGGCTTGGGCTTTCTCCAGATCCCTCTGCTTGAAAACAGATGGTACCCAGCTGGTTGCGGAGTTCGCGGCGACGTTCTTGCCCATCTTGTTCTTCTGCGCAAGATGCTTCACGTGCATCTAAAGCTTGCGCACGGGGGTTGTGCAGGAGCTCAAAGGTGCGCAGGGTGTGCAACAATGGTGGCGGCGACAGAAGCAAGGAACTGGTAAACAGTAAAATTCCCCACTATCCCCCTTATATAGCTTCCTACAGAAGGAACGTGGGCTAAGACGTGGCGCAAGGAGCGGAAACGCCAGCCCACTAACGGGCAGGGATATTGCGAAATTATCGCGCTGCCCATGGGTAACGGTCAGCATCTAGAGATAATTACAAATAGATTAATTGTATTAATGACGTCACACATGTGCGAGTAACAAAAAGTGAGGACTATGACAGCAGTGGACACTAGTAAGATGAACATTCAGAAGATGGTTCGATATGATGTATGTGTATAAGAGAAGATCAAGGAAGTCGACGAAAAATTGAGTCCGGTAGAGGAGAAATCATTCTTTGAGTCTATACCCGAAAATATTCAGCTATAGCCTCGGGGGCTACTACCATCGGGAGCGCTGAGCGCACACCCGACGATATTATTGAGTCACGTTATGATCTCATGACATGAAAGAAAGCACAATGTCTTTGAGCCTATACTCGAAATAAGTTTTTCGACTATAGCCTCGGGGGCTACTCGCATCGGGAGCGTTGGGCGCACACCCGACAATGCTTTATAACGAACAATGGAGGAAAGGACGCAAAGGAGACTTTGAAAATATCACTACTCCCATCGGGAGGGAGTTTTATCAATTAAGGTGGAATAACCCGAATATTTGACCCATTAAATCAGTCAAACAAGGCTGCGACATATGATTCTCGAGTTGCGTCATCACGACGGAACTCGAATGCCGTGGTTGAAATATATCACGAAGGTAAGACCCCGGGATCCGTCCTGTGTGGCCCGGTATACGCACATGGATGCGCTCTGATGGTACTTATCCGTGTATATGACGCGAAGAAAATCCTGGTGGACGCTCTGGGTACCCTGAGAACCACTGGGATTCATTTTTTGTAAGTCCTAAATGCGACAAAAGAATGAGTTTGACCGGTTTCCCGAATTCAAGTCCAAGGGGATTGAATTTGAAGTAGGTGACAAGTATCTGTTCCGGTAGTTAACTGGCCTCTTGATCCGTCAGAGTTGTCAGGCTTGCTCATCAAAACCCCTCGCGAAACATTATAATGAAAAATAAGTCGAAAGACCAAGTCAAAGATTTGAAGATCTGAAAAAGTCAAGTATAGATCAAGTCAAAGATTTGAAGATCTGAGATTCAACCCGAATCTGCAATTCTGGTAGAATCTCCGGGGCTACTGACAAGGGTATAGATAATAGGGCCCGTCAGCTAAGTACCCCTGAGGCCCGTTAAGCTAGGCCCAATTGTAATATTAGTCAAAATAAGAGTTCATGTCGTATATCGATATTGTAATCTGTGTCGGATCCCACCCGATCTTCGAGACCTGGCCATCTATATATAGGGGCCAGGAGGGGACGGTGTGGGACAGATTGAAAGCAAGCCAGGTTTATACCCACGTTTAGTTTCGATAGCCACCTTGTTTGACTGATTTTACCTTCGAGTTCATCCGACGGCCTATCTCCCCGATCCTAAGTCCTTCATCTAGGACATTTGTCGAGTTAACCCCTCGTCAACAAGTATATGATGTGCCAAGCAACCAACACCTACTTGAATACACAAGATAAGTAGGTATAAGGAACAACATATACAAACACATACTTGGTACAAAACTAATACATGCAAAGGGGCAAGTAACTTACAATGTAAAGAGGTTAAGTACAAGTTACCGCAAATAGGCACATTGGATATAAAATGATAGTGTCGATGACTTGGCTTGATGAAATAAAATTAATGAAGATCCCTTAATTCTTTATGAGGTAGCCAAGTCTCCAATGCCCTCCACGAACACCTATTGATCAAGTTTTAGCTTGCTGGTCCCCAACCAATTTGGGTCCTAAGAGGTTAGTCACAATAGGCTTGGCAACCCAAATGGTTCTTTTCTTGACACCACTTTGAGTTCCAACAAACTTGGCAAACACATTGCCATTCTTATCTTTCCTAAGAGAATAATCATCATCAACAATGATAGGATTAGATAAGGTACCGCTTAAGCATGAAGAAGCAAAGTGCCCCTTCTCACGACAAATATAGCAACAAGTGCTTCCCTTTCTCTTCTTCGTTGATTTCTTGATTTGGGAAGCTTCATCTTGTTTCTTCTTGGGAAGTGGCCTATCTTCCACTTGAGGTCGCACTTGAGCTTGACCTTGTGGCCGCTTCCCTTGTTGCTTCTTGTGACGCCCCAAAACCGGCACCTTGCAGATTATAGCGATCACGCCACAATCTACATGATGTCGCTTTGGAAACGCACCACCAAGCGACTCGTACATGTGCAACATGCACGCGATGCGGGTGGAATCAAGGTAGCAACAGTTACACAAGTTCACGATGGAACCCACAAAAGAATATATAATAACCACGAAGACTCCACGAGTCAAGAATCCAAATATACAATACAAAGATCCAAATCATACATAAATCAAATAGTATCCGAGTACGGACAAGAATACAAATGGGCCTAAGAGGCCTGAAGATAAACGATGGCGTCCAAAACCCTGCCCAGGCCAAGCCGGAAGGGTAACCTTGCTAACGTCGGCGCTCCCATACCTGTCAAAAACGTCGGGCCAAAGGTTGCCGAACAAGGAGGGAGAAAGAGAAAAAGGGGAAAAACGAGGGTGAGTACCGAGGCACGTACTCGCGAGACTGGAATTCAGCTGTGCTCGCCTACAGGCTATATGGTGGACTTAGCGGCAACAAAAGACTCATACTACAGAGACACATTACAATATCCGTCTAAATAGATAAGGTAAGAGAGCGCATAAAAGTAACCAACTAGAAACTAACACCAAACATGACCCAGCCGATGAATCACCTCCTCGTGACCAAACGAAGAAGCAAGTATCAAAGGCACTCACACGGTTACCAGGTTTTATTGCAGGTTTAATGTTGTAGTTATGCTAGCTTACTACACAAGTTTATTAGTATTGAAATAGCAGGTGCAAGTTGTTCTATGATCGAGTAGTACAGCTCCAAGTCGTCCATAACCGCGGACACGGCTTTTCGAAAAGATTTAACCCTGCAGGGGTGCCCAAATGTACCCAAACGCACGATCACTCCTTGATGCCTACGATTAGCACACTTCCAATGGTGTGCCGGCAGGAGGTCACGACTCGCACTCTCCTTCACTACAAACAAGTCCAGGAAGCCACCTAACTAAGTTTAACCCGTATCGAGAGTCCGGCCGAATCTCTGAGACGGACCTAGTTGTTTGCGACTGCGGCTTTGGTTGGGAACAGTGCCCTCGGGATGATCCCAACTTCAGCATGCGATAAACGCTCGTACCGCACCTATACGGACGTGCAGAAACAAGGGGTTACAAGGCACACACGGCTTCCCCCAAAGTAAATCGAACCATAAGAAACAAGAGCTGCACGCCCGACAAGAACCAAATGGAAACACCGCGAACTAGTTGTGGCCACTGGACAAGTGTGTAGATTCCGGCAGTGATCGAGGGGAGGCCCGTAAACATACCCACGCTTGGTTAGAGCGCTCAGTCTCAGAACAGTTCATGCGATCTCGGGGTCCTAGGGGACACAAGTGAGCCGTCGTAAAACTGGCAAAATGACTCACCGATGCCTCTGCTTAATTCAATTTTAAGTATTAACATTGAAGTAAGCCCTGAGTATCTCCAACAACATGTATCCATAAAGTAGAGCATGTGATAACTTTCCCAACCCAATAAGATAACACCACTTGAAACAAACCTGAGCATGCCTACGACTCGCAAGGCCAACTCAAACCACAAGCACACGGTTAATAGGATGTATGAAAGGTTCTATGGCTTTGCTTTGGATAAACAGGTGGATAGGACACGTGACTCGAACAAAGCATCATGACACAAGGCTAGAATATAGAGCTAGCGAGAGCAAAAGTACTAAATGGGTAGAGAGAAAAGGGCTCGCCTGCAAAGATGGTCGAAGAACACCCGAAGAACTTGTCGTTGCTCACACCACCACGAAACGTCCTATCCGGAGAGAAGCAAAATGCTACAACAAACAACGGATGCAACACTTACTACTACGGCAAAAGAATCAGCATGGGCATGTGAATGCATGCATGACATGACAATTATGATGCAATGCAACTTAACAAAATTAAGCGGGATCGGAATCCTGACGCACACATATAGGGTTCAAGTTGTTTTACTACACGACAATTTAAATATTGATTAGCATGGCAAAGACAAGGCATGGGTGAGCTACGCAAAATTAAATGAAGTGGTGAAACCATATTTGGCATTTCACAATTACTTCATATGTTATTTATTAAATGAGATACAAACTATCACGTCAATGCATGATGCAAGATGCAAACAGTAGTATGGATGGCATATTCAGATTCTACACATTTTTCTGATAAAATTTCATATAAAATACTTTATATTTCGAGTTACGGTGTAAAAGATATGAATTTAGCAAGATTCAAATACTTGCAGGAATTTCAGAAAACGAAACAGAAAAACTGGAAGGCTGTCGGTCCGGACCTGAGCCCGATTGGCGACGGATAGCAACGGTCGCACGCCAGCGACGGGAAGAGGAGTTCTGGTGGGCTGAGGCCCATCCGACGTCAGATCTGAACAGCAAAAAGAGTGGGATTAATCCCGGATCGCTGGGGATCGAACTCGAGATCTGCGGGGCTGAATCAACGGAACAAACCAGTTGAGTTACCGATTGGGTTTGAACGAAGTAGGAAGCCACATCTTATATTGGGTTGCAGGCGAAGTTGTTTCTGACGAAACTGAACCTGAACAACATCGGGAAAGCAGAGGAGAGCGACGGGCTGGGAAGCGCGCCCGGTGCAGCAGCTTGGCGACGCGCGGACTAGGGTGGACCAGGCGACCTCCGAGAAGAAGTTCTTGGTGACATCCTTGTGCCTGATGAGGGCTGGAGGACTTGGTGATGGCGTCGGCACCTGGACGCGGACGAGCATGGCGAGAGGCGCGCTGCCTACGTGCACGCTCGAAAAAGGAGAGGCACCGGGGAAGAAGAACTTGAAGATGACGACGATCCAGGCAGCTCCGGCTCCTGGCTCTTCAGCGTGGAAGATGTGGGAGACAAGGCGGTTCCGTTCCCCCACCTAGTTCGACTCGAGGAGGACAACATCGCCGGCAGGGACATCATACACGGTGGCGGTCACCGGTTCTTCATCTCTCAGTTTACAAGGGGAAAAGGTAGAGTGTAGGGAGGAAAAGGATTGTGGCGGCTAGGGTTTGCTTGGGCTTGATCTGGGGATTAAAAGGAGATGGAGGAAGGAGTGGTTGGCGCCTGGCCATGGGGAAAAGGTGGAGCACGCTCGATGTATGAGGGGAAGAAGACGACAAAAGGCTCGCACTTTCCTGGATCGGGATAGCAAGTGGACCGCCGGGTAAGGAAAAGAAAAATGGGCTTCTGCCGGACTGAAAAGAAAAGAAGAGGCCCTTTAGAATGAGTTTCAGAATTTTAGAAGAAAGAAAATTAAAACACGATAGAGGGATATAGAGACAAGATTAAAAGAAAAGGATGGGAAAGATTTGCAAACAATTTTCAAACCTAATCTTTAAAAAGTTTACAAATATTATAATTTTTATTTCTTATTCAAAATAAGAAAAGAGAGAGAGGAGAGTTCTACAAACCCATACGAGAAAGATTAAAAAATAGATTTTATTTCAAATAATTTTAGATTTGATAAAAACATGCAAGGTGAAAGTATGCATGATGATGCACAACGTCACGATGACGCAAAAAATAAAATACCCAAGAATTCTAATATTGAGGATTTTTCCGGGTCGTTACAATCGACACCACTAACAAGGGATCTCGCCCCGAGATCCACGCTCGTGTAGGGTAAAGAGTTGGGTAAACTACCGGATCTTCATGCACTCGTGTTGATCTTCCCGACACCACTAACAAGAGGTCCTTCTCGACACCACCAACAAGAGATGCTTGCTCACATTGACGACGATGAACATCCGAAGAGCGGACCTATTAGGATAAAGGCA
Organism: Dactylis glomerata; assembly: GCA_007115705.1. Lineage (NCBI taxonomy): Eukaryota > Viridiplantae > Streptophyta > Magnoliopsida > Poales > Poaceae > Dactylis > Dactylis glomerata. The sequence goes on along the minus strand of QXEO01002106.1, from coordinate 509,934 downwards.
AGAGATCGTCCAACCCACGTAGGAACCTAAACTCAGAGAAGTAGGCAAGAGAGAAGATTCAAAACTCGCAAAGGTAAGAGGAGAAAGCATAGAAGGTAAGGAGAAAAATACAGAGCTACTTAGATCTATCCAACTCATTTTTAGCAAAATAGTTTTGACACTAGACTCAACAACGTCCGTTGGCAAGGTTAACCTACAGGCAGACTGGACCAGTGGGTATCGACAAAACCTGGGCTCTGATACCACTTGTGACGCCCCAAAACTGGCACCTTGCAGATTATAGCGATCACGCCACAATCTACATGATGTCGCTTTGGAAACGCACCACCAAGCGACTCGTACATGTGCAACATGCACGCGATGCGGGTGGAATCAAGGTAGCAACAGTTACACAAGTTCACGATGGAACCCACAAAAGAATATATAATAACCACGAAGACTCCACGAGTCAAGAATCCAAATATACAATACAAAGATCCAAATCATACATAAATCAAATAGTATCCGAGTACGGACAAGAATACAAATGGGCCTAAGAGGCCTGAAGATAAACGATGGCGTACAAAACCCTGCCCAGGCCAAGCCGGAAGGGTAACCTTGCTAACGTCGGCGCTCCCATACCTGTCAAAAACGTCGGGCCAAAGGTTGCTGAACAAGGAGGGAGAAAGAGAAAAAGGGAAAAAAACGAGGGTGAGTACCGAGGCACGTACTCGCGAGACTGGAATTCAGCTGTGCTCGCCTACAGGCTATATGGTGGACTTAGCGGCAACAAAAGACTCATACTACAGAGACACATTACAATATCCGTCTAAATAGATAAGGTAAGAGAGCGCATAAAAGTAACCAACTAGAAACTAACACCAAACATGACCCAGCCGATGAATCACCTCCTCGTGACCAAACGAAGAAGCAAGTATCAAAGGCACTCACACGGTTACCAGGTTTTATTGCAGGTTTAATGTTGTAGTTATGCTAGCTTACTACACAAGTTTATTAGTATTGAAATAGCAGGTGCAAGTTGTTCTATGATCGAGTAGTACAGCTCCAAGTCGTCCATAACCGCGGACACGGCTTTTCGAAAAGATTTAACCCTGCAGGGGTGCCCAAATGTACCCAAACGCACGATCACTCCTTGATGCCTACGATTAGCACACTTCCAATGGTGTGCCGGCAGGAGGTCACGACTCGCACTCTCCTTCACTACAAACAAGTCCAGGAAGCCACCTAACTAAGTTTAACCCGTATCGAGAGTCCGGCCGAATCTCTGAGACGGACCTAGTTGTTTGCGACTGCGGCTTTGGTTGGGAACAGTGCCCTCGGGATGATCCCAACTTCAGCATGCGATAAACGCTCGTACCGCACCTATACGGACGTGCAGAAACAAGGGGTTACAAGGCACACACGGCTTCCCCCAAAGTAAATCGAACTATAAGAAACAAGAGCTGCACGCCCGACAAGAACCAAATGGAAACACCGCGAACTAGTTGTGGCCACTGGACAAGTGTGTAGATTCCGGCAGTGATCGAGGGGAGGCCCGTAAACATACCCACGCTTGGTTAGAGCGCTCAGTCTCAGAACAGTTCATGCGATCTCGGGGTCCTAGGGGACACAAGTGAGCCGTCGTAAAACTGGCAAAATGACTCACCGATGCCTCTGCTTAATTCAATTTTAAGTATTAACATTGAAGTAAGCCCTGAGTATCTCCAACAACATGTATCCATAAAGTAGAGCATGTGATAACTTTCCCAACCCAATAAGATAACACCACTTGAAACAAACCTGAGCATGCCTACGACTCGCAAGGCCAACTCAAACCACAAGCACACGGTTAATAGGATGTATGAAAGGTTCTATGGCTTTGCTTTGGATAAACAGGTGGATAGGACACGTGACTCGAACAAAGCATCGTGACACAAGGCTAGAATATAGAGCTAGCGAGAGCAAAAGTACTAAATGGGTAGAGAGAAAAGGGCTCGCCTGCAAAGATGGTCGAAGAACACCCGAAGAACTTGTCGTTGCTCACACCACCACGAAACGTCCTATCCGGAGAGAAGCAAAATGCTACAACAAACAACGGATGCAACACTTACTACTACGGCAAAAGAATCAGCATGGGCATGTGAATGCATGCATGACATGACAATTATGATGCAATGCAACTTAACAAAATTAAGCGGGATCGGAATCCTGACGCACACATATAGGGTTCAAGTTGTTTTACTACACGACAATTTAAATATTGATTAGCATGGCAAAGACAAGGCATGGGTGAGCTACGCAAAATTAAATGAAGTGGTGAAACCATATTTGGCATTTCACAATTACTTCATATGTTATTTATTAAATGAGATACAAACTATCACGTCAATGCATGATGCAAGATGCAAACAGTAGTATGGATGGCATATTCAGATTCTACACATTTTTCTGATAAAATTTCATATAAAATACTTTATATTTCGAGTTACGGCGTAAAAGATATGAATTTAGCAAGATTCAAATACTTGCAGGAATTTCAGAAAACGAAACAGAAAAACTGGAAGGCTGTCGGTCCGGACCTGAGCCCGATTGGCGACGGATAGCAACGGTCGCACGCCAGCGACGGGAAGAGGAGTTCTGGTGGGCTGAGGCCCATCCGGCGTCAGATCTGAATAGCAAAAAGAGTGGGATTAATCCCGGATCGCTGGGGATCGAACTCGAGATCTGCGGGGCTGAATCAACGGAACAGACCAGTTGAGTTACCGATTGGGTTTGAACGAAGTAGGAAGCCACATCTTATATTGGGTTGCAGGCGAAGTTGTTTCTGACGAAACTGAACCTGAACAACATCGGGAAAGCAGAGGAGAGCGACGGGCTGGGAAGCGCGCCCGGTGCAGCAGCTTGGCGACGCGCGGACTAGGGTGGACCAGGCGACCTCCGAGAAGAAGTTCTTGGCGACATCCTTGTGCCTGATGAGGGCTGGAGGACTTGGTGATGGCGTCGGCACCTGGACGCGGACGAGCATGGCGAGAGGCGCGCTGCCTACGTGCACGCTCGAAAAAGGAGAGGCACCGGGGAAGAAGAACTTGAAGATGACGACGATCCAGGCAGCTCCGGCTCCTGGCTCTTCAGCGTGGAAGATGTGGGAGACAAGGCGGTTCCGTTCCCCCACCTAGTTCGACTCGAGGAGGACAGCATCGCCGGCAGGGACATCATACACGGTGGCGGTCACCGGTTCTTCATCTCTCAGTTTACAAGGGGAAAAGGTAGAGTGTAGGGAGGAAAAGGATTGTGGCGGCTAGGGTTTGCTTGGGCTTGATCTGGGGATTAAAAGGAGATGGAGGAAGGAGTGGTTGGCGCCTGGCCATGGGGAAAAAGGTGGAGCACGCTCGATGTATGAGGGGAAGAAGACGACAAAAGGCTCGCACTTTCCTGGATCGGGATAGCAAGTGGACCGCCGGGTAAGGAAAAGAAAAATGGGCTTCTGCCGGACTGAAAAGAAAAGAAGAGGCCCTTTAGAATGAGTTTCAGAATTTTAGAAGAAAGAAAATTAAAACACGATAGAGGGATATAGAGACAAGATTAAAAGAAAAGGATGGGAAAGATTTGCAAACAATTTTCAAACCTAATCTTTAAAAAGTTTACAAATATTATAATTTTTATTTCTTATTCAAAATAAGAAAAGAGAGAGAGGAGAGTTCTACAAACCCATACGAGAAAGATAAAAAAATAGATTTTATTTCAAATAATTTTAGATTTGATAAAAACATGCAAGGTGAAAGTATGCATGATGATGCACAACGTCACGATGACGCAAAAAATAAAATAACCTAGAATTCTAATATTGAGGATTTTTCTGGGTCGTTACACTTCTCACTCAAGTGCTCCTTCTTCAATGGGCAAGATCTCACATGATGCCCTTCAATCTTGCACTTGAAGCAAACAATCTTGGCCAAATTCTTGACTTGGTCTTGGCCCTTCTTAGTCTTGTTGCTCTTGGACTTGTCTTGTCATTGGAGTTGAATCCAAGTCCACTCTTGTCATTAGGAGATTTTTGCACACTCAAAATATTATCAAGTGTGGATTTCCCTTTATGACGCTTATCCAAGTCTTTTTCCAAACTAGTGACTTGGGCCTTGAGCTCTTTGATTTTCTCTACAATGTTAGTAGTAATACAAGTACTAGAGGAAGTAGAAGCTTCATTGTTAGAGCAACAAGGAATAGCAAGTAATTCATCACAAGATGTAGCAATATTATGCCTAGACAAATTACTAGGACTAGCACAAGACAATATAGCATTTTGGTTCAAAGTAGTGCTAATGTCCAAATGAGGCTCACAAGATGCTTTCTTAGAGATACTTGCCTCATGAGCTAACTTTAGCCCATTATAAGAGATTAGGATATCCCCATGAGAGCCCGAGAGCTTTTCATGGCTTTCCTCTAATTTTTTATAATTGCTTGTTAGCAATTCAAGTTGAGCCCTTAGCTCAACATTCTCCTTTAATATAGATGCTTCACAAGAAGTAGAGTTAGTAGCACAAGCATCATTAATAGATTTAGCATTTGTAAGCTCATAAGATTTAATAGATTGAGATAGGCAAAAATTAGTATGTTTCTCTTCGGATAGCTCTTGCTTGAGGAGATTGAATCTCTGTTTCTCCTCATTAACGAGGGAGTTCAATTCCTTAATGGTCTCCTTGTGTTCAAACAAGGTTTCCATTAAGTGTTCGACTTTAGCACGAGCATCATTATTACCACGAAGGGAGGCATACACGATTCCTATCTCATTCAAGAAAGCTTCATTATCATCATCATCATCACTCTCATCAATAGGAGATGTGTCGGGATACAACGTAGGAGTTACCTTTGACCCGCTTGCCATAAGGCACATGTGAACTTGGGGAGATGATAAGGGACCATCAAAAGAGGCGGGCTCTTCATTTTCGAGTGTAGGACAAGCTCTTGCAAGATGTCCATACTCGTGACATTCATAGCATTGCCTTCTCTTGATAGCAACCTTCTTGGTTCTTCTATTGATTTCTTCTTTAATTATGTGACCCAATTTTTCTTTAATTTCCTCTACATGGTTAGTCATACAACAACTAGAGGAAATAGAATCATTTTGAGTATGGTCACAACTAGAAACAAAATTTAATCAAGCAACTTCTTGCAAGAAGTGTTTAGGTCCAAACTCTCTACACCATTAGGATTTATAGAAATAGAACCATCGGTGCTAAGAACAAGACTACCATCATCACATATGATTTCTTCACTCACCATATCATTACCTTGTGACAAGTCACGTGTTGGTGAAGTGGAAGAACTTGAACAATCATCACGATCGGATGTGGAGGCAACTTGGAGCTCTTCATGATGTGAAGGTGAAGAGAGCTCCTTGGGTTCACTTTCAACCTCAAGAGAAATGGACCCACCAAATGACTCTTCTAGCTTGGTCCATATCTCATGAGACGTCTTGCACTTTGAACCCATCAAGCAAACATAAACTATGGAGCTCACAGACAATAAAATTTCATTAGATACTTGAGCTTCAAGATGTAAATTTTTATTATCCTCTAAAGATAGATTTTGAGAATCCATCGGAGGAGAAAAACCTACATCTAGAAATCGCTCTATATTTGGACACAAAGTCCGAAGATTGCAAAGCATGCGAATTCTCCATAAGTTATAATTTGTGCCATCAAAAATAATTGTGTCATTGTGCGTTAAATAACTATCCGACATCTTTACTCTCAAGGCGGTAAAGCCTAAACAAGGAGAGACCTTGCTCTGATGCCAATTGAAAGGACGCGATGTCGCCTAGAGGGGGGAGGGGGGGGTGAATGGCGTTTTAAAAACAATTACGGAATTGGGTTGAAGGAATGCAAGATTAAAATAACGTTTATTTTCTTCAAGCACAAAACCTAAATATGCTAGGCTCAACTAAGTGCAACAACAACAACTAGAGATAAGCAAGATAGCACAAGATATATTTCACAAGTGATAAATAAGATATAAGTACTTCAAGCACGAAGGCTATCACAAGGAAATAAACTCAGGTATAGAGATAACCGAGGCACGCAGAGACAAAGATGTATCCCGATGTTCACTTACATAAAGTAAGCTAATCACCGTTGGAGAGATGCGGGTAACCACGAAGGCCCCCGAACGGCACGAAGGCTCACCTTCTTCTCTGAGCCCCCTACGAAGCTAGGGACCACTTCTTATGGTTAGCTTTTACTCCACTCCAGAGATGGCAAGCTTTACAACCACTTCACAACTCACACGAAGGGAAAGCCCCGGGCCTCTTCACAATCTTGCACGGAGAGGTCACCGAGGCACCAACCGCCAAGCCAACTAGGAGGTCACCCTCCAAGAGTAACAAGCTCATGGTCTCTCACTTGAACAAATCGTAATGGAGAGCTCAACACTATGCAAGGATGCAAAGCAAGAACACAAGGGAAAGTGCTCAAATCCTTCTCTCTCAAATCCCACCAAGGCAACAAATGCTATGGAGAAGTTAGAGAGGAAGAACAAGGGTGGAGGTCAACCAATGACTCCAAGATCTAGATCCAATAGGTTCTCCTTACTTAGAGGAGGAATTGATTAGTGGAGTTATAGATCTAGATCTCCTCTTCCAAATCCCTCAAAAATATGCAAGAATCATTGGAGGGAAGAGAGAGGGAGCAAGCTCAAGAGGTTCAACAATGGAGGTGAGAGAAAAGCTCAAGAACACACTAAAAACACTAGAAACCCATTGGGGAAGAAGCCCCTTTTATAGCAAATCGAAATCGGGCCGTTGGGGGCAAAACTCGGGCAAATTTCGGTCAAAAGTCAGTCTCACCGGGCTCTGCGCCGGACCTCCCGGTGCACAGCCCAGTGAGCGCCGAACCTGCGCCGGAAAACCTCCCAGAGATGGTTTCCGGTGCAAACCCGGTGCTCGCTAGGCCATGCGCCGGCCGCCCCGGTGTACAGCCCGGTTACGCCGGCCCTGCGCCAGCCTCCCGGTGAAAATCCCGATTAACGCCGGACCTGCGCCAACTGAAAAACTCAAAAGACGAAAAGGGTCATAACTTTTGCGTCCGAACTCCAATTTAAGCTAACTTGGGCTTTTTGAAAAGCTAAGAAAAAGATCTATCCTGTGAACACCACAACTCCCAAGAATTAGTAAGAGGAAAAATATCAAATAAGGAGAGGTGAGAACCTCCCTTAAGAAAGAACCGGTAAATCCTCCAAACCCAAAAACGCAATAAGAGATGCATACGAATTCCGTTTTCAATGAACTTGGACTTGTTGGAAAGCTAACAACAAGCTCAAGAACCTCACATAGAGAAACACCAATAAGCAACAAAGTAGGGAGAAGCAAAGTATGCAAAGGTTTGAGCTCCCTAAGACGATGTGATCAAGTTACCCAACCAAAAACCCCTATTGATAGTGCGACTATCTATCCTATAACCCGGTCTCCCAACAAACACCTTGAGACCGGTAAAAGGAAAACCTAGCAAGGACAAACCTTTGCCTTGCGCACCCCGCTTGATCTTGATGATGATGCTTCATGCTTCCGTCAAGCCGGAATGCTTCACTTGATTATTGTTGCTTCGTGAAGACTTCCAATATGCTCCCCATACACCACTATGGGATACCTTCACTAAGGCATGTCTTCACAATTTCATTATCACCAAATGGATGACAAGCTTCAAGCATATGATATTCTCGAGATGCTTATCTTGAAACTTGCACTTCTCAACCTTGATGACAACCACCACTTGATGTCATCTTCTCATGGGATATATGTAATATCACTAGTGATGCATATCCATTACACAATAACTATTCCACATAGACAACACAAACACACATATGTAATAGGTTAGTTCACAAAGCATAATTGACAAACCATACCATACCATACCACAAGACCGATTGGTTCCATGTGGTACATTTCTTATGCTTCATGTGTTGACCAATCTAGAATCCAATCTTTGATCTTTATCTTGGTCAACCTTGAATCTTCTCATGCTCTATCATAATATCTTGAGTCACGTAAAGAATTCTTCATTTGATTGCATGTTCTAGATATTAGTCAATCATATCTCAACTCATGAGACCACGACCTCGACATAGAGCCATATCTTGAATTCTTCTTTTGTAGCCAAACTCTCAAGATCTTGAAACTCTTTGGCTTAACACATAAGCTAGAGCATGGATTACTTGAGTTCTAGACAAGAACTACATCTTTATTCTTCTTCTTCTTGATCATATTGGATTCATCTCTTCTATTCAATGATCTTGATGCCAATACTTGAGATATATCTTTATCTTCATGGCATCCAAGCCTTGAATCCAACACATGGACTTCAAGCAATTCCTATGAACAATTCCTTTATAAAAAGCTCAATGAAACATTAGTCCATAGAGATTATCATTAATTACCAAAAACACACTTAGGGGCAATTTACCCTTACAAGCGTCAATGTTCTATATATTGTTACCAAACATAAATTTTTTTCCAAATAATATATTGGTCATATAGAGAAATTTTTGAATAATGCTTACGCATAGTTATATTATCCATAGTAATTTTTTCCCAAGAAGTGAGACTCTAGGAAAAATCATGTGAGATTGAGTGTGATCTATATAAAACTTTGGGTCGTGGCCTTGTAAACAACAACATACAATGTTGAGATCCAGCGCGGTGGCGAGTTGTAGACTGATTCCTATTGGCATCGGCAACTCCTCTCGAGCTTCATTAGCCTCCTTCCAGCGCCACTGTTGTATATTGTGATAACATCTCAACAGTTTATCTCGCATCTAACCATGTGCAACACCAAAGGACCAAACATGTGAAGAATGAACAGAGAGAGCCAACCGAACCACTACATGAGAAGAGAGAGGCGACCACGGCAAAACCAAAACCCAATTAGGGATTCTTCCCTCTCATCGACGCCATTGCTGGTCCACTCCGCATTCGGTGGCCTCAGGCCCTCAGAGGTGTGGCGGACCACCGGGCCTCAGAGCTGTGGCGGACCACAGCCCCTCGCCGATGGGAGGTTTTTAGTTTATTGATTGGGCTATTTTCTAGTGTCTTATTCGGGATGGTGACACGACAGCTACATCCTGAGGTCAGAATAAGGTCCTCCCACCCTATCTCCGTTGCGGTGGTGCGTCTAGTGCTAGTGGAGGGCTCGTGGAGTCATGTGTCCGACAGATCTCCTAGGATTCAATTGGTTTTTGTATTTATTGGTGTGGTGCAAGTCTCTTTCAATCTACGGTTGTTATCATTGGCAATGGTTGTTGCTCTGGTGTGCTGATCCTTTTGAAAAATTGAAATTTGTACTGTTGAGTTTTAAAAATTAATTTTCTATTCCACAGATACCTACACATATGTTGTGTATTTCAGCAAAGTTTCAGTGAAAAAGACATTCCATTTTGGGCTATAGAAAAAAATTGTGGCTGTATGTAGGAATGAAAAACACTTACTCCCTCCGTTCAGAAATATAAGATGTTTTAGCTTTGTGAAGTGAGTGTATCTAGACATCTTATATTTCTAAACGGAAGGAGTATTTGGGAACGGAAATTGTCTTTTGTAAGCCCAAAATAGTACTTACGTTTTACGAAATTTCCAGTGTCCACTGAATGTGTGTATGTACCTGTATGTTTTTCCGCTGAACTTTTGGAGACCTAAAAATACAGTATAGAAATTTTTAAAGAACAGTGCTCGGGACGTGCTGCAGTTTCTTCGCTACCCACATCAGTTTTCAGGAATTCGATCCAATCTGAATGTCTTTCCGAGTACAGTATAGACTGAGGGGGGTATTGAACCTGATGCATTGGTTTGTGCTAGTATTTCAGACTCGCACCATATATTATCGAAGAATCTGTGTGTCTTCACGCAAAAGTCATGCAAAAGTCAGCCAGCCAAATTCAGTGGCTCAAAGTAATGCAAAAGTCAGCCAGACAAAGTTAACGAATCTCAGTCGCTCCACGAGACAGCAGTATATACCCTATCTACTATACCTTGCACAAGTATCGGGCGGCGATGCATTCGTTAACGCTGGCCGCCGTTGAAGAATTTGTTGGAGCAGAGTAGCAAAACGCAGCATATACATACCAAAACAGCAAGAGAGGAGAAGGCAGGCATCCCCTCGATCGGTAAGTACCTCCCCTTCTCGATTCTCCTTCGATCTTCATACAAATGTCCGCCTCACCTTTACCTCTCACTCCTATCAGGTCCATTGGCCATGACGAATTTGCTAGTGGAGTTGGAAGCTCAGGTGCAGTCATCATCATGCTAAACGGAGGTTCTCCAAATAATTGTTTTAGCTATTGGTTCTCCAAAAGTTTACATATAGGGAAATTATTACCAATAATCCAATATATATTGGTTCAAGAAACAAGCTAAGTTGGGACATCAGATACAGGAGAGCTATTGATGGCCGAGTCCGCTGTTATAGCCGTGGTTGGGAACGTGAGCAACCTTGCAGTTCGGGAGACCTCATTTCTGTGTGGTGTCACTAAGGAAGTTGGATTCTTAAAAGATGAGCTGAAGCGGCTTAAGTGCTACCTTAAATCTGCTGACGCTAAATGGAGATCAGGAGATGAGTGTGTGGCTACCTGGATCAGCCAGATCAGGGATGCAACGTATGAATCTGAGAATGTCATTGAAGTTGCAGATTACATGGAGAAGAGAAGTAGACTGAAGAATGGATTCATGGGTGCCATTTCAAAGTATGCTCGCTTGCCAACTGACCTGATTACCCTTCATAAAGTTGGTGCTGAAATCCATCGTATAAGAAGGAAGATCAGTGAGATATTTGATAGTGCAAACCGTTTGAATATTGATTTGGATACTAGCGTTCTAGACAAGGGTCATGTTGAGGATGTGTTTCCAAGAGAGTATGGTCTCATGCATCAGAACTTTAAAGATGATGCTGTCATTTTTGGCTTTGAGGATGAGTATAAAGAAATAGTGGATAAGTTAGTTGACAAAGAGAACACTACTCTTAGCGCTATTTCCATAGTTGCCATGGGTGGAGCAGGAAAAACAACACTTACTAGAAAAGTCTACAGGTCATCAAGAGTAAAACAACACTTCGATACAATTGCTTGGGTGACTCTATCTCAGAAGTTCAAAGGCATTGATTTATTAAGAGATATTATGAAACAAATAATGGGAGACAGAGATGGGTTTCAAATGCATGAGTATGAGGTGGGAAAGGAGATACATGATTTTCTGTCAAAGAAAAGGTTTTTGGTAGTTCTTGATGATGTTTGGGAAACAGATACATGTGAGCAAATGAACAAAACAGTTAAAGCCTTTCCAGATGTAGCTAATGGTAGTAGAGTACTGTTAACCACACGAAAGCAAGATGTTGCAAATCATATTCAAATGCCAACCCATGTTCATCATTTGAAGAAGTTAGATGAAGATAAAAGATGGGAACTTTTTAGTAGCAAAGCTTTGCCATCATATAACAGGTTTATTGTATGTGATGTGGATGAGTTTGAAGAACTAGGAAAAAAACTTGCAAGGAAATGTAATGGATTACCACTTGCGCTTGCAGTTTTCGGGGGTTATCTATCAAAAAATATGAACAAAGAAACATGGTATGATATACTCTTGAGTTGGCCATCAACCAAAGATGGACAGATGATGCGAGACATACTAGCTCGCAGTTACAACGACCTACCAGATCATTATTTAAGATCTTGTTTCCTCTATGTTGCTGCTTTCCCTGAGGATTATGAGATATCTATGTCGGACCTTACTGAATTATGGATAGCAGAATGCTTCATTCCACACACACCAAAGCATAAACTAGAACAAACAGCACGTAAGTATGTAACTGAGTTAGCTCAAAGAAGTTTGGTCCAAGTTGTTGAAACAAGCAGGGCACATGGATGGATTGAAAGAATAAGGATCCATGATATCTTACGTGACTGGTGCATAGAAGAAGCAAGAGAAGACGGTTTTCTTAATATGATTGACAAAACTGCATGTCAGGCTTCCTCTCTATAGCCCTTATTTCTGTTTCAGTATATATCTCATATTCTCATATGTGGCTTCTTGCTTACTGTGCATCCACTATAAAAAATGCAGGTTATGTTGGGGCATCATCATCTGATAGCATGATATGCTATCGTGCGTCATTCCAAAACTTGAGTGGTCAGGTTTTACAGCCAGCAACTCCTAATTTACGAACTCTGGTTGGCTTTGGACTTTCATCAATATCCCTACCTAAGCTGACATTCCTGAGAGTTCTTCACGTGGCAAACTCAGACCTCAAGAATTTCTCTCTAGCAATTGGCGGTTGCATTCACCTAAGATGCCTTAGGTTGACGAGATGTGAAAATGTAAAACTCCCTTCTTCAATTGGTAAACTCCTTTACTTGCAGATCATAGATCTGAGAAAAACAAAATTGGACTCAATGATACCAAAGTCTCTTTGGGATATCCCTACTCTACGGCATGTTTACCTGAGCAGTGCATTTTCTTCACCAAGGAATGTGCAACAAAAAGATCTCCAGACCTTATGGTTGACTTGTGCATCAGTTGGTACTAAATATTGCTATCTTGACTTGGTGAAGTTTTTGGCAAAGATGAGACAACTAACAACCTTGTTCTTGGTAATGAGGCCCATGCATGCGGAGATGATGAATATATTTGTATACATGCCTCACCTGGTTGATATTCACCTGGCCAGCTTCGGTGTGCTCGATAAGCTTCCTGAGAGCAATCACTTCCCACAAAGACTACGTCATCTCTATCTAGAAGCTGATGTCATTGAATTAGACCCGATGCCGATCCTGGAGAAGCTTCCCTGTCTTGTGGTGTTGGAGTTGTCGGGGTATGAAGGCCAAATCATGTCATGTTCTGCCCAAGGGTTTCCTCGTTTGCAAGAGTTAAAACTTGACAGGTTCTCCATTAAGGAATGGAGGATGGAGCTAGGGACAATGCCAAAGCTCTCCCACCTGACACTTTGGTTGTGCAAGAAGATGTGGAAGCTCCCTAAGGGGTTGCTGCACCTTGCGTCCCTCAAGAACCTGAAACTGATTAGTAAGCCCCTGATTTCTGGAGATGACAGCACACTGAAGGAGCTGGAGCGGAGAGGATGTGAGATAGCTTTACTATGCCCCTCACGCCATTCTTTCATTTTCTTTGGTTTTACTACTATTTGCGGTCGGAAGTTAGAGTTTATTGTGCATATATTTTTAGTACAAGGAACGGGATGCTCACAACTAAGTTACATTTTAACTTATTTGTGACTCGCTCTATATCCTTCCGTGCCATGTTTGTCTGGATTCTGGAATGATAGTTATAGGATCAACAGCTTGCGCTCAAGTTATATTCTGGATTATTTGCAGGTGGAGCGTTAAGAAGATCTACAAGCAGCAGCCATGCTTTTCCTAATTCAGATGCCATTGTTTTGCCCCCTTGTTGTTGTGGCAGCACGAGACAAGGACATCCATCCTTCTCTGTGTATCTCTATCGCCATTCCTCGAAAAGGTATCTGTGCTTCCTACATGTGAGTTCGATTCAATGTAATAATACAAACGGAACACCCACCTCCCACTGGTCAATCTAGATGATGATGTGTGTATCTATATTTCTTATTTGAACGATGGATCGCGAGTTCCATAAATAAACCGTTGTGTTACTAAATGATGGTCCACAATTATTTCTCTCTTTTCATGGTGAGCAATTTCTTATCAGCTCATGCAATTTTAATTTGGTCATTTTACTCAATGCCAAGTTCTAGAGAATCTAGACTCACATGTCCCAGGTTCTGCTTCCAGTTTTCCCCTTTGATTTGTACCACCTTGGCAGCTACAAACTAAAACGACAGCAGTCATGGCACAAATGCAACAACTTCCCTTCACTTCGGGCCAGCTAGCATGCATCTGCAATTAATTTCCCGCAAATTCACAACATGTTGAATTCCATGTAATTCATGCCATATCGTGCGCACCAGCAAAAAAAATAACAGATCATGTGCACCAGCCAAAATTCATCAAAAAACATAGTACTTTCTTAATCATTTTTTGCGAGTTGTTAGCATAGAACAGTGACACTTTAACTCAAATTTCGGAAAACCACGACTTTACGTTTGAATAGCATAAAACCGCGACATTTTTTGAAGTTGCTCGCAATGTGCACTGATTTCGAATTGATCCCAAATTGACAGAAAAACTGACAGGCAGGACCCACCTGTAAGGTCTATGCTAACAACTCCATTTTTTGCAGAGGGACATGATTTTGCAATTGGCATGACTTACACCCATAATTGTTTCCATAATTCTTGGACACTGGGGAGAAATAATATATGTGCAAAATGCCAACTAGTTGCCCAATTTACTTTCAGAACAAAACACTAGTATTGCACCCCAAAAGCTAAGATTATCACTTCATTGAGCCACTAGATAGCAGGTCACACGCCGATAATGGTATGATTGGATATGCTGCTGATAACCACCCAAAAACCAGCAGTAGCTACCTTTACCATCCGCAGTTAACTAATTTAAGGAGTTGTGCACGTTGATTTTTATAGCGTTGCAAGGATTGCACGGATTGTGGAGGAGGGAGGTGCGATGGATAAAGATCAACAGTACCGAGTGCCCACAGCGTCCGCAGATCAAATACATGGGCGAGGTGAGGATGACCGGCGCTCTCGTCTCGCGTCACGGACACCATATTCATACTGATAATCGAATCCTGCACAACAACTCCATCAAACCTCTCATCGTCAGGAAGATAAAAGCATAGAGAGGGAGACTGGAAGAGAAGAAAAGGAGAGGGACTTTACGAGCTCGGATGCGGAGAGGGTAGAGAGCCGGTGCGATTCCCTCCTGATGCCCGGTACTACTCCCGCCTCTGCGGCCGCCGGAGATGGATTTTCGCCGGCACCATGACCGGCGGCGGAAGCGCGGCGTGGCACCTCCATGGAAAGCAGGGGTAGAGAAGAGGAAATGTATCTACTGTTAGAGTTTGTGGGCTTTGGTGGCTTGGACCTCGGAGGCCTGATTATGAGGCTCACCCTCAAATGGTCTAAATTGATAATGCAAGGGTAAAAAATATACCCTTAAAAAATGCGGGTAAAAAATATGTTCCTTTATTTTAATGTAAAAAGGGGCGCCTAGAGCTCTAGACGCCTCACCTGATGTCACCCTAGTATCTGTGAAATGTGACTTTGAATATGTTTTTAACCTCGTGAACAAATAAAGTATTGGGTGATTATTTTTACACTTGCATAATTATTTTGTATAGTGGTAACAATTATCTTCTATTGTGTGAACATTTTTTAGACCTCATGGACAAAAAAAAATTGTACTGGATGAAAAAAGAATTACCTCGTGAAAAATTCTTTTGTACTGTATGAATAATTTTTTGAGTTACAACTCACTTGCAACTGTCAAATCAGCACGAATCGTGAGGCAAATCTATTTGGTAAGCATGCGACTGAGATTTACTTAAAGCTTGGACATCTGAGAACTAGCAAGGGTAAAGAAAAAAATTATCGTTACATATATTTATCTATTATCCCATAAAGTTCTAGAATTGATATCTAGCTTGAGAAACACATAAATATTTAAAAAAAATTGAGGGTAAACACAAAGATACATTAATCATAGATGGTGTTACTGCAAGACAACAATATCATCAACGTCTTGCAGTGTAATATTTATGATTCCAAGGTCTAGTGAACTTGATATTGAAAAATTGTTTTGCTAATTTTACTTGATTAAAGAGTTTAGATAAAAATGCAAGTCGCATCCAAGTGTATTTTTCTAAAATGAGTTGCACTTTTCAACTTTGTGATAGAAAATGCAACTAAGACGAGTTACACTTTTTTCTGAGCTGCAGTTGCACTTCCTCGGATGATTGAGACCTAATATCATCGATAAACCTTTAAACAATAACGGTTTAAAGTTTCAAAAAAAAACTGAAACAAATCACTTGTATATATGCACATGTTATGTACATGTCTGCAGAGTACATTGTAATTTTGTCTACACAAAAATCATAAAATCGTGGCTTCGCAAATGCTAAAAATATCTCTATTTTGCTTTCGACCACATTCCCTTTTTATGCAGACAACATTTGATTTGGGCATAAATAATGAGCATGTATATGTATTTATATTTTTTTTTCAGAACTTTTCAAGACCAAAAATAAAGTAAAAAATGAGCTCACTAGAGCTCAAGGAAACCACTTTTCCTCATGATGTACGTTACTAAAACTAGCTCGCGGTTATATAAATGTGGGAGATAACCAATAATTCGTTCAATGGTCAATGGGAGTGACTGTACCCTCAGTCCATCTGAATCAACCCCTAGTCTCTTCATTTCAAAGATGTCAAGAAGGCTGTTTTTAGTATTGGTGATTTTAAAGCCCCTAGCCCGGATGGACTTCATGCAGTTTTTTACAAAAAGTTTTGGAACATTTGTGGTGCAGAAATAACCCAAGAGGTTTTACAGGCTTTAAATTCCATATCTATTCCTGAAGGGTGGAATGACACAACTGTGGTACTGATTCCCAAAATTTATGATCCTGAACTGGTAACACAATTCCGCCCAATTAGTTTGTGTAATGTTATTTACAAGATTATTTCGAAAATGCTTGCTACTCGATTGAAAGAAATTCTTCCAGAAGTCATCTCGCCTATGTAGAGTGCTTTTGTTCCAGGACGACTGATTACTGGTAATGTTCTTGTGGCATATGAGTCCATCCATGCTATTAAGAATAAAAGAGCAGGTAACACTGGTTATTGTGCAGTTAAACTTGATATGCATAAGGCGTATGATCGCGTGGAGTGGATTTTTCTGGAGAATATGATGATTAAGATGGGGTTTGATGAAGGTTGGATCTCTATGATGATGGCCTGCGTGAGTTCTGTAAGGTATCAAGTGAGATTCAATTCTGAGGAGACTGACATGTTTACTCCTACTCGTAGTCTTCGACAGGGGGACCCTCTCTCCCCTTATTTGTTATTGTTGTGTGTAGAGGGCTTGTCTAGTTTGCTGTTGTATGAAGAAGAGGTTGGTGGCATCGATGGGGTAAGGGTGTGCAGGAATGCACCATCAATTTCACATCTCCTTTTTGCTGAAGATTCCCCGATTCTCATGAAAGCTGGTATGAATAATGCAACCTCCTTACAATGTGTTCTAGACACTTACTGTACTAATTCAGGACAGTTGGTGAGTTTAGCAAAGTGCAACATTTTCTTCTCTCTGAATACTACTGCATTAATTTGGGCGGAGATTTGTGAAACTTTGCATATTGACACTGAGGCTCTCTCGGATAAATACTTGGGTCTCCCAGCTTTGGTTGGGGCGGACAAAAGCGGTTTCTTTGAACACTTCATTGAGAGGATCATACAACGTATTAATGGATGGAAATAAAAACTCATGTCAATTGGTGGAAAGGAAATTCTTCTGAAGGATGTGGCGCAAGCAATCCCGGTATATGCCATGTCGGCATTCTTGATACATAAAGGGGTCTGCAAGCGTATGATGGATGCTATTGCCAAGTTTCGGTGGGGTGACAATGATAACAGCAATAAGATGCATTAGTATGCTTGGTGGAAATTGTGTTATCCCAAATTGGAGGGTGGTATGGTGTTTAGAGATTTCCACTCGTTCAATCTTGCCATGTTGGCCAAACAAGTCTGGAGACTGATAAATGAACCTGAGTCCTTATGTGCAAAGGTCCTAAGAGTAAAGTACTATCCTCAGGGGGATTTTCTGAAGGCCAGGCCAAAAGCTGGGTCTTCTTATACCTGACAAAGCATAATGGCCAGCCTTGCTACTTTTAAAAGGGGATACATATGGCGGGTTGGCAATGGAGAAAATATTAATATTTGGTCTGACCCTTGGATACCTTCTAGATAGGATGGGAAGATTATTTCCGCCAGAGGAGGGGTGTGACGACCTCAAATTTGATAACAAATTCGAAGTGCCCGCTATGTATTCCACCGCAATCCCAGAATCATTGTTGCGATATACATAACGTAATTGGTAACCAGTTCCACAGACATTACAATACGATGATTCAAATACAATGGTCATATAGACCAAGTCATATTACAACACAATATAGCAGCGGAAATACCGTCTTCGGCCCATGCCTTCTCCCTACAGGCAATTGGCGACTCACGGAGACGAGCTTAGTTCTGGAACTCTTCTTCATACCCTTCCTCCTGGTATTCCTCCCCATAGTCTGGCCAAGTTGATAGCCAGGGACACAGCCGTGAGTACATTGGATGCACTCGCAAACCATCTTATAAATGAAGAGATGAAGTAGATATGCAAGGTTGGGTATAGTGGACTAAGCACTAAGTTGGTTTGCAAAAGCTAGTTTTATTTCCCAAGAATGCTCATTTGTAGAAAAGAGGTTTAGTTCTCTAAGTTCATTCTAAAGAGGAACTTCAATGTGTCAAGATCCCGGTCAAGTCATGTCAATTCAAATTCATGTCATTCACCAAGTTCACCCTTGTTCTTTTTATTCTTGACAAAAGCCAGGTAGAGTTTGCCAACCGTCCATGACCGAGGACTCGGCTATTCGAATAGTTTGAAAACCTCTGCAGAGGGGTACACTTTACCCACAAGATTCGATACATCTGCCGGGAGAAATCCACGGTTCGCTATACACAAAGGTATGCGGCTTTCAGATAATCAAACAAATTCTTTCACTTGCTCATCCTAGTATAGGATCCTTCCCTAGAGCCCGGGATACGGACTTCCCGCTCCGGCGCCTCTAGTTATGCCCATCCCGGAGACCGGGTTAGTGGAATCCACTTGGTCAAGAAGTATCCGCCCGTGGAGTCCTTCCATGAAGATTTTATGCAAGACCTCCCATACTAAGATCAACAAACTACGGATTAAGCCCCTTCCCATATAGGGGTAACGTGGTTGTACGGTATAGTTGGCACCCATGTACATCACTCGTTGTCATTTGAGAAATACATTTCATAGTTCTTAGTCCAGATTATTTTCTTTCATAAAGCCATCATGTAGGAGCAATCTCCCATTTCAAGTTTCAAGGTCAAGTCACCACCTTTCAAATGGGGTTCCTCCCGAGATAGCCTCAACCTTTATTAGCGACTAAGCAACTACATTGAGTGATAGTACTACTACTATGGTTGGATAAACTCAGCTTGATGCTCTTGATAACCAAGACATCAATATGCTTCTATCATTCTACTCTAGCAATTCAATCATGCAATTTACTTCTATCATTCTACTCTAGCAATTCAATCATGCAATTTACTAAAAACAAGTAGAATGCAGTATTAAAACTAGGTAGTGGGAGTATGAATCAAAAGATGGCTTGCCTTGGTTGGCAAAGTGTCCGGGGTTCTCTTCTTCTTCTGGATAATAATAATCCCCTCCAATATCCTCCTCGGCAACACTAGCGTCTAATAACGAATAAACACAAACACACCATCACTTCACCAAGCTAACAACACACCAAGCACTCATGCTTACTTTCAAACAATATTCTTTAGGTTGTATTTTAATTCCGGTTGCAATTTGAGTCATGTTGCATTTTATGTGTTGGTAGATAAGTCCTTCTTCTAAGTTTTTCTTCAAGTGTGCATACTAGATTCTTTGCTAAGTGGCCTAGGTGGTTCACTGGTGCAGCATTGGGGTTGATTTAGGGTTACTAGGGCAAGTTTAAGTGGGAATGATCCACTAAGTGAAATGGGTAAAGAGGGCAATTACTTCTAAGTGTGCATTAGGGCTCTATCATTTTATGCTAACAAATAGGTTTGGGTTAGGGTCTAAATGGTCACACTAATATGGTTTGGGTAGATTAGTGTTGGCTAACAGTGAGAGGGGTCATTAGTAAGTTCACATTTTAATTTTCATGATTATTGATGGCTTAAATAATTTTCTAGAAATCTTTCATTAATTCACAAGCTAGGGTCACACTATTCATAACCATTTTTATTCTTAACTGTTTTGGAGATCTAACCAGTACCATTGGATAGAGCATGTTATAAGCTTTCCAACGAATATTTATTTGCTAAATTTGGATTTATAAAACTCTAGGAATTTAAGTTTGAAAATACCATTTGAAACAGTTTTGAAATAAAAGAAAAAGGGCGGGAATTAATTAAAAACGAATCGGGTTGATTTCTAACCAAACGGGCCAAGCCTGAGCAGACCCCGAACGGGCCGGCCCAGAAAACGTTTCGCTGCGGGGCGGGGGAATAAAAATCGGTACTGACAGGTGGGGCCACGACGTCAGACCTAATTCAAAACCCGAATCGGTAAGTTATCGTCCGATCTCGATCTAACGGTTCACGATCATCTTCTTCCTCAGTCACAGCGGGGGCTCACCTGCGAGCAGAGACGAATGTTCGACGGCGATGGCGAGGCGTAGGGGAAGCAGGGCTCGACGGCGACGCTCGGGATCGGCTGCGGTACTCCTCCTCCTCCGATTCCCTGCAGAAGTTTGCCTCCCGGTGCTCGAACGCGGCGGCGCTGCTCCTGTCCAGTACCGCGCCGGCGAGGTTGGCTACGGCGAAGCAGAGCGAGAGGGAAGAAGCGGTGATGTCTGGGAGGTAGCTGGTGGCTGGGTGAGTATCTCCGTTTGATCGGAGGGGGGTTTATATAGGCCCAGGTGGCCGGGACAAGCGCGGCCAGAAGCTCGACGCTGCGGGGGTCCTGGCGGCGTTGCAAGCTCGCTCCGGTCACGGCGGCCTCGGGGTGGTGCTGGGCTGGTGTCGACTCGGCTGCGGGGCGCTGTGGGTCGCCTCTGGCGCCTTCACGTTGGTCGGCATCGCGCGGGACAGTGGGTTCCTGGGAGGGGGTCCTGGGCGTTTTCTCCTCTTCTCCTCCTTCTTCCATGGCTTGGGTCGGGGCAGAGGGGGCTGGAATCGATCGAGGCGCGGCCAGGGGGCATGGCTACAGCACTTGGCCGAGCCAGAACAGTGCTGCACCAGTGAAGTTGGATTTGGTTTGATTTTCTTCTGCAGGTGTTCGACGAAATGCTTACAAGAACTAAAAATTCGAATTTTTCAAATTTGCCACTTTGGGTGCTCATCATATTGGATAAGGTACCCGGGCATATTTTTGTTCTGGAGAAATAATGAGTTTTGCAAAAATTTATATTTCAAATTTGAAATGGTTTCTGTTTCAGATTCAAACTTTGGCTCAAGTTTGAGTAGTGTTCTGGTTTGAAATTTTGGTAGATCTTTGTTGGTTGAGTTAGTCCATAACTTGGTTAAGCTCAACTAAAAGGTTAAACCTGCAGGTGAGCTGTAGATTTCTTAATCTAAGGGCTCAAAGTGGTGTAGTCATTAACAGTTTCTAGATCATATTAACTTTATCTCTTTCTTACCTATTTTTATTTTTGGTTCTTTTGGTTCCTAATATCTTTCTTAGTTGTTTCTATTGGTTCACTTAGAATTGTTTAACCAATGCTCAAGCAAAAGAACACACATAAAATCATAGAAATACAAATAAAGAGAATACATGTATGCATACAATAATGAAGAAAAGGTTTTATTTGGATCCAATTTTTGGTACTTTATTTAATAAGACTTGGGTTACAATTTCTGGGTTGTTACAATCTTCCCCCTTAAAAAGAATCTCGTCCCCGAGATTCACTAATTAAGAACTGAAAAGATTGGGAAATTCTTTCTGAAGGTAATCTTCTCGTTCCCAAGTGGCTTCCTCTTCGGTGTGATTACTCCACTGAACTTTCAGAAATTTGATGCTTCGGGTTCGAGTGGTTCGATAAGCTTCCTCAAGGATACGGATCGGCATTTCACGATAGGTCAAGTCCTTGTTGATGTCCACAGAACGGTGATCAATATTCTTGAAGACTTCGGGCTTCTCCGGAATTTCAAGACATTTCCGAAGTAACGACACGTGAAAGACATCGTGTACTTCAGACA
Organism: Dactylis glomerata; assembly: GCA_007115705.1. Taxonomy (NCBI): domain Eukaryota; kingdom Viridiplantae; phylum Streptophyta; class Magnoliopsida; order Poales; family Poaceae; genus Dactylis; species Dactylis glomerata. The sequence continues at coordinate 488,053 of QXEO01002106.1, read as the reverse complement.
ATTCAGGGGGCATTTCCAACTGATAAGACACTTCTCCTCTGCGGTCTAGTATCTTGAAGGGTCCAATATATCTTGGGGCAAGCTTTCCTTTTACTTGGAATCTTTGCATTCCCTTGAGAGGTGATACTCTAAGATAAACAAAGTCTCCAATCTGGAAGGTCAGTTCTCGACGTCTCTTGTCGGCATAACTCTTTTGTCTTGATTGGGCTGCCTTGAGGTATTCACGAATCATGCGAACTTTCTCCTCGGCTTCTTGCAGAATATCCAGTCCAAAAATCTGGCTGTCTCCGGTTTCTGACCAATTCAGAGGGGTACGACATTTTCTTCCGTACAAAGCTTCAAATGGGGCCATTTGCAAACTGGCTTGATAACTGTTGTTATACGAAAACTCCGCGAAAGGCAGACAGTCTTCCCACTTTGTTCCATAAGCTAGAACACAGGCTCTCAACATATCTTCAAGTATTTGATTTACTCTTTCAGTCTGTCCATCAGTCTGAGGGTGGTAAGCTGTGCTGAAGGCTAACTTGGTTCCCAAAGCTTGATGTAAGCTTTTCCAAAATCTCGAGGTGAATTGGGTTCCTCGATCAGAAACTATGGTTTTAGGGATTCCATGCAAACTGACAATTCTGGATAGATACAGATCTGCTAGCTGATCTGAGCGATGAGTGGTCTTGACAGGAATAAAGTGGGCCACTTTGGTTAGTCTATCCACAATGACCCAAATAGAGTCATTTCCACGGCTAGACTTTGGAAATCCAGTGATGAAATCCATTCCAACAGAATCCCACTTCCACTCCGGAACTTGCAAAGGTTGCAGCAAACCAGCAGGACGTCGATGTTCAGCCTTGACTCTTTGACAGATATCACACTTGGATATAAACGATGCAATCTCGCGCTTCATTCCATGCCACCAAAATTGTTCCTTCAAATCTTGGTACATCTTAGTTCCACCAGGGTGGATGGAGTAAGGTGTCTCATGGGCTTCCTTCATAATTACTTCCTTCAATTCTGAGTCAGCGGGCACACAAATACGGCCTTTGTACCAAAGAACTCCTTGATCATCTTCTTCAAATCCTGGCACCTTGCCGGAACCAATTCTGCGCTTGATTCCTTCAATACTCTCATTTCCCTTCTGGGCTTCTTTGATTTGGCTCATCAAGGTGGGTTGAAACTCAAGGTTGGCGAGGAATCCTTGACTGACTAGCTCCAATCCAAATCTTTCAAACTCTTGGTGCAACATAGGTTGCTCTTCCTTGATCCTCATATTCAACGAACACGGCTTTCTACTCAACGCATCGGCCACTACATTGGCCTTACCAGGGTGATAGTGAATTTCCAGATCATAATCCTTGATCAACTCTATCCATCTCCTTTGCCTCATGTTCAACTCCTTCTGGGTGAATATATACTTCAAACTCTTGTGGTCAGAATAGATCTCACAACGGTTGCCCATCAAATAATGCCTCCAAGTCTTCAGAGCTAGAACCACGGCTGCTAACTCTAGATCATGGGTTGGATAATTCTCTTCATGGGGTTTAAGCTGCCTAGAGAGGTAAGCTATGACCTTTCCTTCTTGCATCAGTACGCAACCAAGTCCAAGTTTGGAAGCGTCGCAATAGACATCAAAATTCTTGGTGATATCGGGCATGGTTAGGACAGGGGCGGTCACCAATCGCTTCTTGAGCTCTTGAAAACTCTCTTCACACTTAGGGGTCCATTCAAACTTCTTGTCCTTCTTCAACAATTGGGTCATTGGACGGGCAATACTGGAAAATCCTTCGACGAACTTGCGGTAATATCCTGCTAATCCGAGGAAACCTCTAACTTCCGTTTGAGTGGTAGGGGCTTCCCATTCCAGGACTGATTTGATCTTCTTGGGATCTACCGATATTCCTCCTGCTGACAGCACATGGCCTAAGAATCCAACTTCCTTCAACCAGAACTCACATTTACTGAACTTAGCATACAGCTGATGCTCTCTTAGGGTTTCTAGAATTAATCTCAAATGGGTTGCATGCTCTTCTTCGGATTTGGAGTAGATAAGAATGTCGTCAATGAAGACCACAACAAACTTATCCAAGAACTCCATAAAAACCTTATTCATGAGATTCATGAAATAAGCAGGGGCATTGGTCAATCCAAATGACATTACGGTGTACTCATACAATCCGTATCGGGTAGTGAAGGCTGTTTTGGGGATATCCGTTGCACGGATCTTCAGTTGGTGGTATCCAGTTCTAAGATCTATCTTCGAGAATACTCGTGCTCCAGTCAATTGGTCAAACAGATCTTCAATCTTCGGGAGAGGATACTTGTTCTTGATGGTCACATCGTTAAGCTTGCGATAATCAGTGCACAGTCGGCTAGAACCGTCACTTTTATCCACAAACAGAACGGGTGATCTCCAAGCAGAAGAACTTGGTTGAATTAATCCTTTGCTCAAGAGGTCATCCAATTGCTTCTTCAACTCAACTAATTCAGCTGGGTTCATACGATAGGGTCGTTGGGCTATTGATCCAGTTCCGGGGATAAGCTCAATGATAAACTCAATATCCCGATCCGGTGGCATTCCGGGTAACTCATCGGGAAAGACATCCGGGTATTCACAGACGATGGGGACTTGCTCCAAAGTCGGTCCTGAGATACTCTTATGATATCTGGTGGTTTGGGGTGGTTTTACGGACACATGCTTGACTATGATTCCATTGCTACTCTTCATGGTGATGGTCTTTTTGGCACAATCTATCACTCCTTGATGAAAAGACATCCAATTCATACCAAGAACTACTTCCAAACCCTTGGTTCCCAACACTATCAAATCGGCTAAGAAAGCTATCCCATGGATTTCTATGGGCACTGCCAAGCAAGTACAACTAGCTTTTGTTACTGACCCGGGAATTTGCACAGACATGACATCTTTCAAGGGTGTGGGTTGAAGTCCACTTTTATCAACGAATAATTGGGTAACAAATGAGTGTGAAGCTCCAGAATCAAACAGGACTCTTGCAAGAACTGAGTTAACAGGGAACATACCAAGCACCACGTCGGTTGCTTCCTGAGCTTCTTCAACATTCATGTGATTCAGACGGCCCCGAGAGTGAGGCTGGTTCCTTGGTGGATAGTTCTTGCCATTTCCCACACGACGCTGTTGCTGAGCAGGGGCAGCAGTCTTGGATGCATCATTCAGCTTCTTGGGGCACTCATTGGAGTAATGCCCTTTTAGTCCACACTCATAACATGTAACACCAGACTTGTCACCAGGCTTGGGTAACACAGGGGCGCCATTTGGCCTTGGAGTATTGGTGTTGAAGTTGTTGCCACTAGGTCTTGGGGGTGCACGGTTGAAGTTGTTGCCGGGTGGGCGGTTAGGATAGTTGGGACGCGGAGCAGGTGCAGACGGCCTCATTGGTCTAGGGGTGAAGCTCATTGGTGCATTTCCCCTTGGCTTCTGCGAGTTGCTCGAGTTGCCTTGATACATCATACGGCGCTTGCGGTTCTCGGTAGCTTGCTTGAGTTTACCTTCCATCTGAATGGCAGAGTCAACCAATGACTCCAGGTCGGCAAAAGGAATGCTGACCAAGACACATTGCATCTCATCATGAAGTCCATCCAGAAACCTTTCTTGCTTCTTCTCAGTGGTGTTGGTGTCATCTGGGGCATATCTAGACAAGGTAAGGAACTTGTCACGGTAATCCACCACCGACATAGAACCTTGCTTCAGATTTCTGAACTCATCTCTCATCCGTTTTACCAATCCCTTGGGAACATGGGCTTTGCTAAACTTGCTCTTGAACTCTTCCCACGGCATCACATACCCTGGGACTTGCATGGCACGGGTGCTGTCCCACCAAGCTCTTGCCGCTCCAGCAAGATAGTGGGTGGTGTATAAGACCTTCTCGTTTTCCCCAACTTCGGCGACTGCCAAGTTGTTCTCCATAGTACGAAGCCAATCATCGGCATCTAAGGGCTCTTCAGACTTAGTGAATATAGGAGGGTTGGTGTTCTGGAAACTCCTTAACTTGGATCGGTGCTCTCCATTGCCATGGTTTTCTCCTTCACCATTGCCATTGCCATTGTTGTGGTTCGTTGCCATCTGGGTTAACTGCTGAAGAGTGGCCAAGTTGGCTTGGCGCTCAGCTCGGGCTGCTTCCCGGTCTTCCATGATCAATCTTAGCAATTCGGCCATTTCCGGGTTCGGGGGTGGGGGTGCTCGCGGCATCTGAAGATAAGGTGTGTAAGATAAGAGGGAAAAGCTAATTTGCTAAGATTTAAAGGTACATGGATGATGCAATTTTGTTTTACTAAGGCCTTAGAGGCCAAATTCAAATTTCATTCATCACTCATCAAACATATCATACATACGAGTTCACACATTACAAATGGTTTACATCAAACCATTGCGACTCGTCTACTAGAGAGGGGAATACAACTCACACCTACACGAAGTGATCATAAAGTGGAACTCATAGCTAGGTAATACGTGGATCTCGGACCTAAACAGCGGGCTCCTCGGGGTCTTCCTCCTCGTCGCTCACAATGAATCCATTGTGACCACCATCCTCCGGATCATCGAGGTCCTCCATGAAGTCATCCTCATCACTAATGAGGGCATTATCCTCCTTGCGGAGATCAATGCCTTCCTCCTCACCAAGGTGATCCTCAAGACTCTCAATGTACGCAGTCAACTCCGCCACATTGGCCTTCAACTCCTCAAGGTCCTGTTCCTTCTCATCGCGCTGGCGACGAAGGCTCTTGCGTTCCTTCGCAAGAATCCTGATGGTGCTTCTCGCTTCCACCAGTGCAACGTGCTCGAGGTTGGCCCTAGTACGGGCACGGTCGGCCTCCTGCTGAGTGGAGTACAGCAAGAAGTCCATGTGGTCGATGTAGGTACTCGGCTCATTCTGCCCGGGCATGTTTGCGGGACGCCCATCCGCATCACGCCGAGCAAAGTCCTTGAAGCGTCCTCCCTGAACCTCCTCAACGTGCAGTCCGCATAAGCGGGCGTGCATCTCCTGCATCGCTCGGACCAAACCATCGGCCCAAGTGTTCTCCACAAGCTCAAACTTGACCCTTGGAGAACCCAACATCCCCTTCTTGCCACGGCAACTAGCTCGGATGAGCCACCGTAGCTCTCCATCCGGGTGCTCATTGAGCACGGCTCCCTTGAACTCCGGGTACAAACGGTTCAGGAACAAGGTCAAAGTGGTGAGGTCGCGCTCGAAACAAAGGCTGCCACCTTGGCCCAACTGGTACTGCTCAGTGAATACCAGGGCCATCTAAAAAATTTTAAATTAGTTCAAGTTAGTGATCAACTCAAGTGTGCAAAATTTTAAGTAAGCTAAAACTGAAGTATGTATAAAACTTTGTAACTAGAGAGGAAAGACTAAGCAATTTTTGCAACCGTTCTTGTATCTTTCTTTTAACAAGGTTTTGTTTTAACGCCCATTCTAACTAAGGTCTCCTATGGTCAGCCTAGGCTCTGATACCAACTTGTGACGACCTCAAATTTGATAACAAATTCGAAGTGCCCGCTATGTATTCCACCGCAATCCCAGAATCATTGTTGCGATATACATAACGTAGTTGGTAACCAGTTCCACAGACATTACAATACGATGATTCAAATACAATGGTCATATAGACCAAGTCATATTACAACACAATATAGCAGCGGAAATACCGTCTTCGGCCCATGCCTTCTCCCTACAGGCAATTGGCGACTCACGGAGACGAGCTTAGTTCTGGAACTCTTCTTCATACCCTTCCTCCTGGTATTCCTCCCCATAGTCTGGCCAAGTTGATAGCCAGGGACACAGCCGTGAGTACATTGGATGCACTCGCAAACCATCTTATAAATGAAGAGATGAAGTAGATATGCCAGGTTGGGTATAGTGGACTAAGCACTAAGTTGGTTTGCAAAAGCTAGTTTTATTTCCCAAGAATGCTCATTTGTAGAAAAGAGGTTTAGTTCTCTAAGTTCATTCTAAAGAGGAACTTCAATGTGTCAAGATCCCGGTCAAGTCATGTCAATTCAAATTCATGTCATTCACCAAGTTCACCCTTGTTCTTTTTATTCTTGACAAAAGCCAGGTAGAGTTTGCCAACCGTCCATGACCGAGGACTCGGCTATTCGAATAGTTTGAAAACCTCTGCAGAGGGGTACACTTTACCCACAAGATTCGATACATCTGCCGGGAGAAATCCACGGTTCGCTATACACAAAGGTATGCGGCTTTCAGATAATCAAACAAATTCTTTCACTTGCTCATCCTAGTATAGGATCCTTCCCTAGAGCCCGGGATACGGACTTCCCGCTCCGGCGCCTCTAGTTATGCCCATCCCGGAGACCGGGTTAGTGGAATCCACTTGGTCAAGAAGTATCCGCCCGTGGAGTCCTTCCATGAAGATTTTATGCAAGACCTCCCATACTAAGATCAACAAACTACGGATTAAGCCCCTTCCCATATAGGGGTAACGTGGTTGTACGGTATAGTTGGCACCCATGTACATCACTCGTTGTCATTTGAGAAATACATTTCATAGTTCTTAGTCCAGATTATTTTCTTTCATAAAGCCATCATGTAGGAGCAATCTCCCATTTCAAGTTTCAAGGTCAAGTCACCACCTTTCAAATGGGGTTCCTCCCGAGATAGCCTCAACCTTTATTAGCGACTAAGCAACTACATTGAGTGATAGTACTACTACTATGGTTGGATAAACTCAGCTTGATGCTCTTGATAACCAAGACATCAATATGCTTCTATCATTCTACTCTAGCAATTCAATCATGCAATTTACTTCTATCATTCTACTCTAGCAATTCAATCATGCAATTTACTAAAAACAAGTAGAATGCAGTATTAAAACTAGGTAGTGGGAGTATGAATCAAAAGATGGCTTGCCTTGGTTGGCAAAGTGTCCGGGGTTCTCTTCTTCTTCTGGATAATAATAATCCCCTCCAATATCCTCCTCGGCAACACTAGCGTCTAATAACGAATAAACACAAACACACCATCACTTCACCAAGCTAACAACACACCAAGCACTCATGCTTACTTTCAAACAATATTCTTTAGGTTGTATTTTAATTCCGGTTGCAATTTGAGTCATGTTGCATTTTATGTGTTGGTAGATAAGTCCTTCTTCTAAGTTTTTCTTCAAGTGTGCATACTAGATTCTTTGCTAAGTGGCCTAGGTGGTTCACTGGTGCAGCATTGGGGTTGATTTAGGGTTACTAGGGCAAGTTTAAGTGGGAATGATCCACTAAGTGAAATGGGTAAAGAGGGCAATTACTTCTAAGTGTGCATTAGGGCTCTATCATTTTATGCTAACAAATAGGTTTGGGTTAGGGTCTAAATGGTCACACTAATATGGTTTGGGTAGATTAGTGTTGGCTAACAGTGAGAGGGGTCATTAGTAAGTTCACATTTTAATTTTCATGATTATTGATGGCTTAAATAATTTTCTAGAAATCTTTCATTAATTCACAAGCTAGGGTCACACTATTCATAACCATTTTTATTCTTAACTGTTTTGGAGATCTAACCAGTACCATTGGATAGAGCATGTTATAAGCTTTCCAACGAATATTTATTTGCTAAATTTGGATTTATAAAACTCTAGGAATTTAAGTTTGAAAATACCATTTGAAACAGTTTTGAAATAAAAGAAAAAGGGCGGGAATTAATTAAAAACGAATCGGGTTGATTTCTAACCAAACGGGCCAAGCCTGAGCAGACCCCGAACGGGCCGGCCCAGAAAACGTTTCGCTGCGGGGCGGGGGAATAAAAATCGGTACTGACAGGTGGGGCCACGACGTCAGACCTAATTCAAAACCCGAATCGGTAAGTTATCGTCCGATCTCGATCTAACGGTTCACGATCATCTTCTTCCTCAGTCACAGCGGGGGCTCACCTGCGAGCAGAGACGAATGTTCGACGGCGATGGCGAGGCGTAGGGGAAGCAGGGCTCGACGGCGACGCTCGGGATCGGCTGCGGTACTCCTCCTCCTCCGATTCCCTGCAGAAGTTTGCCTCCCGGTGCTCGAACGCGGCGGCGCTGCTCCTGTCCAGTACCGCGCCGGCGAGGTTGGCTACGGCGAAGCAGAGCGAGAGGGAAGAAGCGGTGATGTCTGGGAGGTAGCTGGTGGCTGGGTGAGTATCTCCGTTTGATCGGAGGGGGGTTTATATAGGCCCAGGTGGCCGGGACAAGCGCGGCCAGAAGCTCGACGCTGCGGGGGTCCTGGCGGCGTTGCAAGCTCGCTCCGGTCACGGCGGCCTCGGGGTGGTGCTGGGCTGGTGTCGACTCGGCTGCGGGGCGCTGTGGGTCGCCTCTGGCGCCTTCACGTTGGTCGGCATCGCGCGGGACAGTGGGTTCCTGGGAGGGGGTCCTGGGCGTTTTCTCCTCTTCTCCTCCTTCTTCCATGGCTTGGGTCGGGGCAGAGGGGGCTGGAATCGATCGAGGCGCGGCCAGGGGGCATGGCTACAGCACTTGGCCGAGCCAGAACAGTGCTGCACCAGTGAAGTTGGATTTGGTTTGATTTTCTTCTGCAGGTGTTCGACGAAATGCTTACAAGAACTAAAAATTCGAATTTTTCAAATTTGCCACTTTGGGTGCTCATCATATTGGATAAGGTACCCGGGCATATTTTTGTTCTGGAGAAATAATGAGTTTTGCAAAAATTTATATTTCAAATTTGAAATGGTTTCTGTTTCAGATTCAAACTTTGGCTCAAGTTTGAGTAGTGTTCTGGTTTGAAATTTTGGTAGATCTTTGTTGGTTGAGTTAGTCCATAACTTGGTTAAGCTCAACTAAAAGGTTAAACCTGCAGGTGAGCTGTAGATTTCTTAATCTAAGGGCTCAAAGTGGTGTAGTCATTAACAGTTTCTAGATCATATTAACTTTATCTCTTTCTTACCTATTTTTATTTTTGGTTCTTTTGGTTCCTAATATCTTTCTTAGTTGTTTCTATTGGTTCACTTAGAATTGTTTAACCAATGCTCAAGCAAAAGAACACACATAAAATCATAGAAATACAAATAAAGAGAATACATGTATGCATACAATAATGAAGAAAAGGTTTTATTTGGATCCAATTTTTGGTACTTTATTTAATAAGACTTGGGTTACAATTTCTGGGTTGTTACAAGGGGCCGTTCTAACAAAGGTGAGTGATTTGATTGACCTGTTAACTGATCAATGGGATATTGCTCTTCTAGGTACCCTCTTCAATTCAGTTGATGTGAACAAAATACTCCAAATCCCAATTCATCCTCAAGGATTCTCGGATTTCATTGCGTGGAGACACACAAGTCATGGACGTTATACTGTGAGATCTGGCTACCATTGCCTATGCATTTATGTTTTGCTCTCTCATGAAGGACAAGCTGAAAACCATTTGTATGTTTTTCCATATGATTTGAACACACGTTTGACTTTCATTGTTTTATTTTCATGATCTTTCATTTGTGTTATTTTTCATGTTATAACATGGTTGCTAATTTGCTTCTATCAAGATTATATCTTTCATGCCCATATTTTAAGTTCTTTTGATCCCAGCGCTCAATGCTTTATATAGATGATCAAGATTGTGTAGGTGTATGTCACCTCAAAAATTATTTCTTTTGTTATCACTTACCTACTCGAGGACGAGCAGGAGTTAAGCTTGGGGATGCTGATATGTCTCAAACGTATCTATAATTTTTGATGCTCCATGCTTATTTTTACACCATTTGCTTAGTGTTTCGTTACACTTTGTGGCGTTTTTATACATTTTCCAGAACTAACCTATTAACAAGATGCCACAGTGTCAGTTCCCTGTTTTCTGTTGTTTTTATGTTTCAGAAAAGTTACACAGGAAATATTCTCGGAATTGGACGAAACAAAAGCCAAACATCCCAATATTTAATGAAGCTTCCAGAAGACCGAAGATGAGACAGAGAGGGGCCACAGGGCGGCCTCACCACCAGGGGGCGCGGACCAGCCCCTGGCCGCGCCGCCCTATGGTGAGGATACCCTGGCCCACCTCTGACGCTGCCCCTTCGCCTATAAATACCCCCCGACGGAAAAAACCTAAAGACCCCGATCAATTTTCTAGAAACACATCGCGATCCGCCGCTGTCGTCGACCCGAGATCGGGAGGGTCCAGAAGCTCTTCCCGGCACCCTGCCGGAGAGGGGAATCACCACCGGAGGTCTTCTTCATCGCCATGCTTGCCTCCGGCGCGATGAGTGAGTAGTCTACCTTGGACTATGGGTCCATAGCAGTGATACGTCTCCAACATATCCATAATTTTTGATGCTCCATGCTTGTTTTTACACCATTTGTTTACTGTTTTGTTACACTTCGTGGCATTTTTATGCATTTTCCGGAACTAACCTATTAACAAGATGCCACAGTGCCTTCCCTGTTTTCTGCTGTTTTTGTGTTTCAGAAAAGTTACACATGAAATATTCTCGGAATTGGATAAAACCAAAGCTAGTCGTCCAGATATTTCACGGAGCTTCCAGAACACCAAAGAGGAGACGGAGCCAGACTAGAGGGTGGCCACACCACCAGGGGGCACGGCCCACCCCTGGCCCGCGCCGGCCTGTGGTGTGGGCCCCCTGGTCCACTTCTGATGCCGTCCCTTCGCCTATAAAGACCCCCCGATGGGAAAACCTAAATACCCGATCACTTTTCCAGAACACATCGCGATCAGCCGCCGCCGTCGACCCGAAGATCGGGACGGTCCAGAAGCTCTTCCCGGCACCCTGCCAGAGAGGGGAATCACCACCGGAGGTATTCTTTATCGCCATGCTTGCCTCCGGCGCGATGAGTGAGTAGTCTACCTTGGACTATGGGTCCATAGCAATAGCTAGTTGGTTGTCTTCTCCACCATGTGCTTCATGTTTAGATCTCGTGAGCTGCCTTATATGATCGAGATCACCGTTATGTAATTCTACATGTTGTGTTTGTTGGGATCCGATGAATATTGGTGTTATGATTGAGTTGATGTACTGAATTTTATCTTATGTTATCTCTATGTTGTTTATAATCTTGCATGCTCTCCGTTGTTAGTAGCTATCTTGGCCAAGTAGTTGCTAGTGACTCCAAGAGGGGGTATTTATGCTCGATAGTGGGTTCATGCCTCTATTTAATCTGGGGGAGTGACAGAAACCTCTAAGGTTGTAGATGTGTTTTGCTACTAGGGAGAAAACAACATTCATATGCTCAAGGGCATATACTTTGTTTACATTACACACTTTGCTTAATACAATTATCTGTTGTTCACAACTTAATTCTTGTGGAGTTCTCGGATTGATTCACCACAAGTGAATTATTAGTCATAGATGCAGTTGGATGGCGGTCTATGTATCTTGTTGTAATGCCCAGAGTAAATCTCATAGTGATCCTCTCGACATATGCACGTTGTCTTTATTCTATTAATTGCCCAACTGTAATTTGTTTACCCAGCATGTGTTATTTTATCTTATGGAGAGACACCACTAGTGAACTATGGACCCCAGTCCTATTTCTTTTATATTGCTATCACCTGTTTACTTTACTTGCACTGTTTACTTTTCTCGCATATTACTATTACTTTCCACTCGATACGCTCATACCCTTTGTTTCAAGCAAACCGGTGAGATTGACAACCTCATCGTAAGTTGGGAACAAAGTATTTGGTTGTGTTGTGTGCAGGTTCCACGTTGCCGCTCGCAAAGCAAAGCTTGGACGAGGCGCCCTATAAATTGTCCGGAGCTGTTGCGAAGCTAGCGGGCATCACCTTCCATCGTATTTCATCCTCCTACTGGATTGATAACCTTGGTTTCATAACTGAGGGAAAACTTGCTGCTATCTTCATCAAAACCTTCTCTTGGGGTTTTTGAACTGGCCGGTCATTTACTACACATTCCCACGTCAACTTGGTCGCAGAAGTTTCTGTCGCCGTTGCCGTGTATTAAAGAAGAAGCTTTCACATCATCATCACCGTGCCACCAACAAGTTTTCTGGCGCCGTTGCCGGGGAGGAAGAAGACTTCTGCAAGGGGAGTTTCGCACGCACATCCTTTACTTTGTTTTAAGTTTTGCTTTACTTTATTTTTACTTGCTTCGTTTTATCAAAAACCCAAAAAAAATAGTTTCCCTTATAGTTGTTATTTCTTTACTTTAGTTCATTATGTTGTTCCCTAAGTATGTTTTGGAGGACCTCTCAGTAGATAGTGGTTCAATTATTGGAAAAACTAACATCGAGGAGTTCTTTAATCATATTAGCATGCATAAAGATGTTGAGAAAAAGTCTTTGGCTGAGCTTGCTCCTAGTTATGAAGTTGCTTCTGCTTATTTAATTCACATATTAGAAGCTAGGTTTGCTAGCCTTAATCCTTTTATGCAATATATGTTTCTTAAGCTTCATGATATTGAGGATCCTGAAAAGAAAGCTTTTATCTTGGAAACTTTGCGCATAGAATTTAGAGATGTTGCTATTGAGGCTAGGGAAGTATTTAAGAAATTTAATAAGCTTGGCTCGCATGTTGAAGTTGTTGGTACACCCAATGAAGATTCTAGAATGCCAATACCTTGTAAACTTGTAGAAATTCATGATGCCCTGGAAAATAATTTTAGTTGGATTTGTCCTAAAATCTTTTTGATGAAAGTAGTGTACCAAGGCGTGACTACAAGGGCTACTCAAAAACTCATTTGGACAGAATTCATTTCTTTGTTCCTACAGTTGATCTTAATGATTCGCTTGATATTACTTGATTCGCATTTTCTGCGCCTAGCTCAAAGGCGTTAAAGAAAAGCACTCTTGGGAGATAACCCAATGTTTTTACATTCAGTTCTTTTTCTTTTATTTGAGTCTTGGAAGTTATTACTACTGTAATAACCTCTCCTTATCCTTTTTATTTCGTTTTTGTGCCAAGAGAAGCCTCTAATTTGAGTGAGGTAAGATCTGGGGATGTTGCTGTCCTGAAACTGTTTTCGGTGCTGCACCGTAAAAATTCGTGAGAATTCTCTGTATATCTTTTGGACCTACGATTTCTTGTGCATATGCCCCAGGTTATATCTAAACTTTCATTAGTTTAACACTTTTTGATTTGAACAACAAAAAACCCTCTAAAAATTCGACCTTTGTCAGCTGTTCTATTTTTGACAGATTTCTGCCAATATTTGTGTTTGCCGCTTTATCGCTTTCTTTTTGAGTTCTTTTGATCACGGAACTTTTGGGGAAGGTGCTACAGTAGTATATGCTTTATATGTGGTGTTTTTTTGAGTTGAAACCTGAAGCAAAAAGGGTTGATTCAGTGTTATGATTACACTAATGTTGCTAATAGATTTGTGTTTAGTTTTGTATGAAGGAAGTTTTCAAGTGTAGGGATTGGAGAATGATAAGATGAGTTGAAGAATGGACAAAAGCTCAAGCTTGGGGATGCCCATGTCACCCCAAGAAATATCCAAGAAGTACAAGCGTCAAAGCTTGGGGATGCCCCCGAGGTACCCCTTCTTCATCGGCAAAAATCAGGTCACCTTTCAACACACTATATTTTTATTGCTTCATGCATTATGCGTGTTTTTTGGAGCATCAGTTGTTTTTATTTTTCAGTTTTGTTTGCTGCAATAAATGGTTGGACCCCAACAAATTCCTTTTGGAGAAGTTGCCTTGTTTTTCATTTGCCAAGAACACTCCGTTTTTCATTCTTATAATTTCAACGAGTGTTCTCTTTTTCTAGAACTGCGTTTAGCTTTCATTTTTTGCCTTGATTTGTGTTCAGATCTTGTTATATATTTTTATCAAGGTGTATTTTTGCCTCTGGTCCATATTGGTTTTCATCAAAAGAGTTGTTTTAAAAAAGTTTGAATGGTGTTGGAAAAGAGAAAAAGCTTTATGCAAAAAAGTGGTACAAGAAGGAGCTTGTGTAGATTGCGGCCTAGGCTTTTGCATGTCGTGCTTGATGTCTTTTTGATAGTATGCTTAGTGGTTTTTCTGTAGCATGACTTGTCTCAAATGACTGAGATTGCTTAATGAGCCTTTGAAAAAATCATGCGTTGTTTTAATTATTTGGAAGCATTATTTTGGTTTCCTCCTTGATGCTTTATTTGGGTTGACTTGGCGCATGCTCACACATGTTAGACTCATACAAAGTCGCCATTGCCTCTATGATTATTTAGTTTTTGACTTTTGATACCATCTTATGCTTCTTTTAATGTCGCTATGCATGATTATGGCCATTATTGCTCTCTTAGTTGGTCGCTTCCAGTCTTTTACTAGCCCTCATTTTGTACTGAGTATGAGCTCTACTCATGCATCCAACTCCTAAAAACCAAGTTTGCCATTGTGTCTATGATACGTCTCCGACGTATCCATAATTTTTGATGCTCCATGCTTGTTTTTACACCATTTGCTTATTGTTTTGTTACACTTCGTGGCACTTTTATGCATTTTCCGGAACTAACCTATTAACAAGATGCCACAATGCCAGTTCCCTGTTTTCTGCTGTTTTTGTGTTTCAGAGTGATACACAGGAAATATTCTCGGAATTGGACGAAACCACATCCAGAAGTCTTATTTTTTCCGGGAGCATCCAGACATCCAAAGAGACGAAGGAGAGGGGCCACAGGCCACCCTCACATAGGGCTGGCGCGGCCCAGGCCCTGGCCGTGCCACCCCTGTGTGAGGAGGCCTGGGGCCACCCCTGACATCGCCCCTTCGCCTATAAGAAGCTTCGGGACGGAAAACCCTAAAAGAGTCGGCAAATTTCCAGAAAGAGTTCCGCAGTTCCGCCGCCGCCGTTGATGAATTTCGGGGGACAGAAGTCTCTGTTCCGGCACCCTGCCGGGACGGGGAAGTGCCCCCGGAGCCATCTCCATCGGTCTCCATCGCCGTCTCCGCCGTCTCCATCGACCTCACCGCTATCTCCATCAACCTTGCTGTCTCCTATGATGAGGAGGGAGTAGTTCATCCCCGGGGCTGAGGGCTCTACCGGTAGCTATGTGGTTCACCTCTCTCTCCCATGATGTGATCTTTATGTGATCGTGAGCTTTGTATCATGTTGAACAAGTAGATGTTATTATTCAGATATTATGCTGCTCCTATGCTTAATTATTATAGTGTACTCTAGTGATGTTATTAAAGTAATCTATTCCTCCTGCCATGGTGTAACGGTGACAGTGCGTGCATCGTGGTGGTACTTGGTTTAGGCTATGATCGTGATCTCTTGTGGATTGTGAGAGTAATTATTACTATGATAGTATTGAGTGATCTATTCCTCCTTTCATGGTGTAAAGTTGACAGTGTGTGCACCGTGTTAGTACTTGGTCTAAGTTGCAATGATTTCTATCTTGAGTTGTGATCTGATTTGGATGTCTCTATGAGTGGTGTTTGTCAAGTACTTGATGAACTTTAAGGGGTGCTTCTGTAGCCACTACACAATGATTAGTGTTATTCAATAGGAGAGCAATTCAGAGTACCATAGTGGAGAGAAGTTGTTTATTTGTTCAATCATGTTATATTGTTGGGAGTGTGTCCACTAGTGAAAGTATGATCCCTAGGCCTTGTTTCCAAGCATTGCACACCGTTTACTTGCTGTTTTGTTACATGTTTGCTCGCAGCGATTTTTATTCCAGATTGTATTTATTACTTATAATCATCTATACCACTTGTATTTCACTATCTCTTCGCCGAACTAGTGCACCTATACATCTGACAAGTGTATTGGGTGTGTTGGGGACACAAGAGACTTTCTGTATCGTAATTGCAGGGTTGCTTGAGAGGGATAGCTTTGACCTCTAACCTCCCCGAGTTCGATAAACCTTGGGTGATCTACTTAAGGGAAACTTGCTGCTGTTCTACAAACCTCTGCACTTGGAGGCCCAACAAGTGTCTACAAGAATAGAAGTGCGTAGACATCAGTCCACCATACATACCTATTAGCAATTTGCTATTCCAAAGTACATTTGACTTGCTTTTATCTATCCTTCAAATTAAACTCTTTTTGGTGTTATGCGAAAATTTGTCAGTAAAGCTCTCACGAACTGAATGGCACACTTTACTTTTCTCGCTTTAAAATTTTGACATTGTGGTCTCTTATGTTGAGTTGTTATGCTTGCAAGTTGTAAGTTGGGAATTAGCCCAGCCATGCCGTCATGGGGCAAGCTTTCAACATTGCACTATCTTTCATTTGAGTTGATATCATGATCTTTTGTTTATGGATACTCGCGGTGTGAAATGAATTGGGAATCTTGCGGGATCATGGAGTTTGTATACGTGTTAGAGAAACGCTTGGGCCGCTAATCTAAGCCATGCATAATTCATGGTGGAAATTTATAGCATGCCCATATTAAACATTCGACGACGCATCTCACAATAAAAAGCTATACCAATGGTAAATAAAAGAGATGCTGAGGTGTTCATTGTCTGTTTGTCCTGTCATTTTGATGTGGGCTTGTTCCATGTCATCGGGCACGGAGGTACCCCGTTGGCGGTTCTCGATGATACGTGTGTACTTACAATGACAAGAACTTGCTTGGGACTCTAAGTAAAGTAGCATGAGGTTTGGGTATTCGTATTTCATGGGACATGAGGTTTTCAACTTATGATTTGTCAAGCATATGTAGCATAAGTGTTCCGCATTAACTTTAACCATTCAAGATGCTTATGATGGGGGCAATGAGAGCTCAAAGCCGGTAAGTACCATAATTTTTGAAGGTTTATAAAACTTGCAATCACTACTTCCCTCCGCGAAGGGCCTTTCTTTTATTTTTATGTTGAGTCACCACCTTCTATCTTTATGCACCGTTAAGAGAGCATAGTTGTCATTCTGAGTATAATGTGCATTGTTCTTAAATTATTTGTATCTAGTCGCCCTCTTAAACTTAAAGGTGTCCTATGCATTTATGTTTTGCTACTCCATGAGGGACAAGCTGAAAACCATTTGTATGTTTTCCATATGATTTGAACACACGTTTGACTTTCATTGTTTCATTTTCATGATCTTTTGTTTGTGTTTATTTTCATGTTATAACATGGTTGCTAAGTTTCTTCTATCAAGATTATATCTTTCATGCCCATGTTTTAAGTTCTTTTGATCCCAGCGCACAACGCTTACATACATGATCAAGATTGTGTAGGTGCATGTCACCTCAAAAATTATTTCTTTTGTTATTACTTACCTACTCGAGGACGAGCATGAGTTAAGCTTGGGGATGCTGATACGTCTCCAACGTATCCATAATTTTTGATGCTCCATGCTTGTTTTTACACCATTTGTTTAGTGTTTCGTTATACTTCGTGGCATTTTTATGCATTTTCTGAAACTAACCTATTAACGAGATGCCACAGTGCCAGTTCCCTGTTTTCTGCTGTTTTTGTGTTTCAGAAAAGTTACACAGGAAATATTCTCGGAATTGGACGAAACCAAAGCCAGTCGTCCAGATATTTTATGGAGCTTCCAGAACACCGAAGAGGAGACGGAGCCGGACCAGAGGGTGGCAACACCACCAGGGGCGCGGCCCACCCCTGGCCCACGCCGGCCTATGGTGTGGGCCCCCTGGTCCACTTCTGATGCTGCCCCTTCGCCTATAAAGACCCCCCGATGGGAAAAACCTAAATACCCGATCACTTTTCTAGAACACATCGCGATCCGTCGCCGCCGTCGACCTGAAGATCGGGAGGGTCCAGAAGCTCTTCCCGACACCCTGCCGGAGAGGGGAATCGCCAACGGAGGTCTTCTTCATCGCCGTGCTTGCCTCCGGCACGATGAGTGAGTAGTCTACCTTGGACTATGGGTCCATAGTAGTAGCTAGTTGGTTGTCTTCTCCACCATGTGCTTCATGTTTAGATCTCGTGAGCTACCTTACATGATCGAGATCACCGTTATGTAATTCTACATGTTGTGTTTGTTGGGATCCGATGAATATTAGTGTTATGATTGAGTTGATGTACTGAATTTTATCTTATGTTATCTCTATGTTGTTTATGATCTTGCATGCTTTCCGTTGTTAGTAGCTATCTTGGCCAAGTAGTTGCTAGTGACTCCAAGAGGGGGTATTTATGCTCGATAGTGGGTTCATGCCTCTATTTAATCTGGGGGAGTGACGGAAACCTCTAAGGTTGTAGATCTACTGTTGCTACTAGGGGGAAAACAATATTCATATGCTCAAGGGCATATGCTTTGTTTACATTACACACTTTGCTTAATGCAATTATCTGTTGTTCGCAACTTAATACTTGTGGAGTTCTCGGATTGATTCGCCACAAGTGGATTATTAGTCATAGATGCAGTTGGATGGCGGTCTATGTATCTTGTTGTAATGCCCAGAGTAAATCTCATAGTGATTCTCTCGACATATGCACGTTGTCTTTATTCTATCAATTGCCCAACTGTAATTTGTTTATCCAGCATGTGTTATTTTATCTTATGGAGAGACACCACTAGTGAACTGTGGTCCCCGATTGATGAGGGTTAACTCGACAAATGTCCTAGATGAAGGACTTAGGATCGGGGGAATAGGGCGTCGGATGAACTCGAAGGTAAAGGTTAGTCGAAATAGGTGTATATCGAAAGTAAACTTGGGTGTTCAACCTGGCTTGCTTTCAATCTATCCTACACCGTCCCCTCCTAGCCCCTATATATAGGTGGCCAGGTCTCGAGGATCGGGTAGGGTCCGATACAGATTACAATATCGACATACGGTAAGAACTCGTATTCGACTATCATTACAATTGGGCCCTAGCTTAACGGGCCTCAGGGGTACTCAACTATCGGCCTCTATTTACTATACCCTTGTCAGTAGCCCCTGAGATTCTACCAGAATTGCAGATTCGGGTTGAATCTCTAATCTTCAAATCTTCGACTTGATCAATTCTTTGATTTCTTCATATCTTCAAATCTTCGACTTGGTCTTTCGACTTACTTTCATGATAATTTTTCACAAGGGGTTTTGATGAACAAGCCTGACAACTCTGACGGATCAAGAGGTCAGTTAACTGCCGGAACAGATACTTGTAACCTACTTCAAATTCAATCCCCTTGGACTTGAATTCGGGATACCGGTCAAATCCATTCCTTTGCCGCATTTAGGACTTACAAAGAAT
The DNA here is from genome assembly GCA_007115705.1 of Dactylis glomerata. Taxonomy (NCBI): domain Eukaryota; kingdom Viridiplantae; phylum Streptophyta; class Magnoliopsida; order Poales; family Poaceae; genus Dactylis; species Dactylis glomerata. Next base: position 468,979 of record QXEO01002106.1, on the reverse strand, counting down.
GAATCCCAGAGATTCTCAGGGTACCCAGTGCGTCCACCAGGATTTTATTCACGTCGTAGACATGGATACATACCAGCAAAGCGCATCCATGTGCGTATACCAGGCCACACAGGACGGATCCCGGGGTCTTACCTTCGTGACAAGTCACGGCATTCGAGTTGCGTTGCGATAACGTAACTCGAGAATCTCATGTCGCAGTCAAATTTTGACTGAAAATATTTGGGTTTTAACAACCATAAAACTCGCTCCCGATGGGAGTAACACTCCTGCACTTCTCAAACTCTAATGCTTTACCAAGAAACATCGTCGGGTGCGCGCTCAGCGCTCCCGATGGGAGTAGCCCCCGAGGCTATAGTCGAAAAAGACTTTTTCGAGTATAGGCTCAAAATATAGTGTAGTCCATCATACTTCAACTCGAGATACTTTAATGATATCCTGTCGTCGAATACGCGTCCATCACTCCAGTTAAAAGTTGCATTCAATATTCTTGAAAGTAGTAGCCCCCAAGGCTATAATCGAAAATCCTTCTCATATAATCTTGTCTATAAATTTTGCACTTGTCGGCGCCATCCTTTGTCTTTCTTATATCATCTTCTTTATGACGTCAATGAGTACGTCACTCTGTATGAGTGCGAACCGTTTTATGGGCAGCACTGTAATTTTCGCAATTTTTGACCGTTAGTGGGCTGCCATTTCCGCTCCGTGCGCCACGTCTCAGCCCACGATCCTTCTCCCAGAAGGTATATAAGGGGCATAGTGGGGGATTTTACTGTTTACCAGCTCGTTCCCTCCGCCGCCTCCATTGCTGATCTCTTCTTCCTCCTCCTCTCGTGCATAGCCCCCAAGCGCACCGCGTTTAGATGCGCGTGAAACACCTAGCCACTAAGAACACCATGGCCAAGACCTCTTCTGCCACCAGCTGGGTGCGCTCCGCCATCACGAAGAAGGAGGTGGAGAAAGCCAGGGCGGACGGCCTCATCTCCGCCCAGGATTCCATCAAGTTTCCAAGCACTGAGCGGATCCCGGAGCCCCCGAGTGGTTATCGGGTAATGTTCCTTGCCTTCCTCCTCTGCGGCCTTTCTCTTCCTGCCCATGAGTTTCTCCGTGGGCTTCTCTTTGTCTACGGTGTGCAGCTCCACCAGCTCACACCGAACTCCCTTCTGCACATTGCTTGTTTCATGACTCTCTGCGAGTCATTCTTGGGCATTGAGCCCCACTTTCTTCTCTGGAGGTCAATCTTTCGGCTTCGCCCCAATGTAGCTCTTGCTAGAAAGCCTGAATTGGGCGGAGCCGTTGTCTCTGTGCGCCCTGAGGCGCAGTACCTCGAATTTTCCTTTGCCGCATCTGTCCAGGGGTGGAGAACCAAATGGTTCTATATCCAAGATCGCAAGGCCTCTCCTGAAGACCAATATGGACTAGCCCCTTTCGAAGCCTCCAAGGAGGTGAAGAAATTGGCGTCATGGGATGTGCTTCCCTCAGATGCGGAGATAGCACAAGTTCTTCCTCTTCTATCTCGCATTCAAGCTTTGAAAGGAGGCCAAGGAGGAGCTTTGTCGGGTATCCAACTCATGGCGTTCTTTGTGCAACGTCGAGTTCAACCCCTGCAACACCGCCTCACCAAGCTTTGGAGTTACTCTGGCTTGGAAGATCCTACTCGCGTCTCTAAAGATTTGATAGAGAAAAAAGATGTTGACAAGCGAGTTAGGAGCCTCACCAAGCTCACCAAGGATCATGCGGTTGCTGATTTGACCACTGACTACTTCGACTCCGTGCACCCTCTACCTGAGGTATGTATATTTGTGTTCACTTGTTGTCGAATTTTGTTTGCTTCAACTTGTGTTGTTCTTTGCCTTTGTACTCTGCTGACTTATTTATATGCAGGGTCACCAATTCCTTGTTTCGCGCCCTCCTCTTCCAGAGGCAGGGCCCCTTCCGGCTGATCTGGCCTCGTCTGTATCTGAAGCCCCCGAGGCCGACGAGAATCAGGACGGAGATGATGCCGAAGAATCAGAAGAGGAAACTAGCTCGTCGACATCGCCTCCTCCCGTGCTTGCTGAAGATGCTGGGGTCGACAAGAAAAGGAAGCGTGTCGACGAATTCGCTTCTTCGAGTTCCGCTGCGGCTGATAAAGCCTCTGTTCCTGCAGGAGATATGGAGTACTTCGACCTCCTGGCATCATAAGTGTTTTATTCGAGTTCTTCAATTGCACCGCTCTTGCCTTGTTTTCGTCGTGTTACTCATGACTTATTTTCTTCGTGTAGAGATGACAAAGAGCCGCCAACAGATGCTACAGCTACTCCTTCAATTCCCCCTGTAGTTGATGATGAGCCCCCTGCCCAAGAAATTGCGCATAGGGTTACTAGGGCCTCTGTCAAGAAGGTTCATGCGCCTCGAAACCTCAAGCGCTTGAAGAAAGCCAAAGAAACTAATGTTTCCCTTGAGGCCCATGCATCGACGATTTCTCCCAGTGACGTAAGTAACTGCTGTTGACTTGCTCTCTTTGTATTCATTTGTGTTCTTACACGCCCTTTTTCCCAGGCATTGTTGCAAAGATTCGTCACCTTGGGCACTGAATGTGCTGAGTACTTAAAGGTTGCGAAGGCTTCCGAAGGTACACTTTTGACATCCAGGCATTACTTTTTGTGGGGACCCCGGATTACCCATCCGGAATACCCGATATGCATACAATTCACGATCCCATGATCAGTGTGTCGTGAATCCACATACCCGAGTTGATAACAGAATTACAACATCCTTCACAATATCGAATAATACACTTACAGTTGGTCACATGACCAAGCATGATATTGCCACGCAGGGCAAGTCTATAACTAAGCAGTGGATACCAAGCAGCGTTGGTGACCCAAGCCATGCCTACTACCCTACAGGCAACTGACTGGGAGACGTTCCTAGTTCGCACCGACGTCGTCGAACTCCTCACCATCATCCTCATAACCTTCTTCATAATCTGGCCAAGTTAATAGCCAGGGACAAAGCCGTGAGTACATTTTGGAATTGTACTCGCAAACCACCTAAGAGGGAACAAGTTGTATGCTGTTTGGCTGTAGCAAGGGAAGTTGGTTCGAGGCTAGTGCTCAATTCTAACTATAGTTTCTCGTGTCGATATAGCATGTCATATGACATCTCTATATCATAGTTTCTCTTGTTGATATAGCATGTCATACGACATCTCTATATCCTTATTAAAGAAGAATTTTTGTAAAGAAACTTTAGTGAAAGCTCTAGGGAAGGGGAAACTCATTTTCAAGAGAAGAGCCGGCGGTCAATCAAACATGACCACTGTCCTTATTAATTCTGGTCAATCACACATGACCACTTCCATTCCTTCGGCAGTACCCTGCAAGTACTCCGAACCATAACCGTGCCACGACAGTACCCTCCGAGTACTCCGTCCGGCACCCTTCTCCATTTTCTCGAAAACCACTTTTTAAAACCAAAACTGCATTGGGCAATGTAGTGATCTCCACAACCGTCCATAACCGAGGACGCGGCTATTCGAATAGTTTTACACTCTGCAGAGGTTGTACACTTTACCCACACCAACCGATAAATCCGCCGGGATACCACCACGGACCGTCATACATAAGTATGCGGGGTTCGGATAATCGATCAAAGCCCTCCATCTATCTACCTTAGTACGGGTGCCTACCCTGTGGAGTTTACCTCCCCGGCACGTCCCGGCAGTACCTCCTCCAGAGCGTAACTCCGGCGCCACGGCGGGAGAACCCAAGTGTCTTCCGGCGGCTCGGGATATGCCGTGATATGTGTTGACCTGCATCAAGCGTCAACCCGGATTCAGGGGTCCTGCAGACCCTTATATAGTTGTGAGGCTCCCCGCACTAAAGCAAATAAACTTCAAACTAAGCCCGTCCCATACCGGGTAATGTGGTTGCACGGTTTAATTGCTTCGAGCGACTACAAAGAAACACCGATGCCTTTTTCTGAAACCACCAACTCCTTTCTTCCATAACCCAAGTGTCCATTTGTCCCAAAATTCATTTAGAAAACACTTCAGTGGAGTAGATACTACTCCAAGGTTTTCGTAACCGTTTTTTGAAACTTTTCCGAGAGTTGTCCCATCCTAGAGTTTTTGGCCCCACTACAAGTGTTTCTCAAAGACGTCGATGCTAAGCATCGAGTCTCTACTATCAGGGGTAAAGAGTAGGTGCTAAGGGTGTCATCCTTCCTGGATGATAACAATGTGACCCGTGGAGCTAAGTCACCATCTATTGCTAACTAGGGATAACTAGCAATATAAGAAAAGCAATGCATAGTAGTAAGAGTAAGGGTAGAATAATGCATAGTGCTGTGATAGGATTCAGATATGAGTCAAATAGATGGCTTGCCTTGGTTGGCTTGTCCCTAGTTCTCTTCCTCCTGGTACTCGAACACTTCACCCTCTTCCGTGCACTCGACGTCGTTCGATTCTATCGCCGACAAAGTAAATAATGAGCAAGCAATCAAACAATCACCACATACTTACTTACAGCAAACATAACACACATTCACAAACACCAGAGATTATTTTAACACAAAACTGAACCAATTCAGGTGATTCCAAGCAATTATCAATTTTTGATATTTAACGGGGATTTTATCAAACCACAAACCCTAACATGCCATATTTAGCACTTAGGTAATTCTAGGTACTCAAAATATGCCAACAGCATACCAATAGAAATATACCAATTTTCTGAGTCCAACAAAAGTGGATTCAACCCAATAGGATTTGTAGTTATTTTTCTATGATTTTTTTTATAGTATTAACAATGACTAGAAAAGCAATTTAATTCTCAGATATTCTCTGAAACTCAGAAAAATCTACCAGCGATGGATCTAGCAAGCTACTGCAGTACATGACGCAAGGAAATTGGAATCATGCCAAAGTCATTCACAAACAAGGTATATTAATTTAATCAAGTCAATTAACCGTAAGTAGCATATGAATTACTAATCCAATCCCACACATCACAAAACACTCATTCCGGTGCCACATGCAAGCTATGCTATCAGAGCGTTGCTAAAAATTGGAAACACACCAATTTAATCTACAGAGCCTCACATTTGGATTTTTGAATGAAAAGAGAACAGATTGACCAATTTAAATACCAGTAACTCTAAAGGGCTTAAATCAACATGCATGCAGTACCATTGGATAGATAATAAATCAAGGAGTCCATGAAAATTTGAATCACTCAATTTTCATGTTTAGAGAATATTCTACGAATTTTCGAAGTTCGCTGATTCAATGATTTTGTTAACTGAATCTCTGAAAAAAAAACACAAACGGGCCAGATCTAGCAGATCCGGGTAGATTGGCGTCGGGCCGGCCCAGTTGGGGCTGTGACCAGAATGGTGACTAAAAAAAAATGGACGCTTTAAAGTTCGTGCTCCAGGAATTGCAAACACATGCACGATGCCTGGCTAGGTGCGTTCGATCGGAGACGTCGGGATCGAAGGAGAGCTCACCGTGGGGCGGCGGGGACGACGGCGAAGCTGTGGAGACGTTGAGGATGACCGGGGCGGCGCAGGGACTCGACGCGGATGCGCATACGAGCGCCCAGACGACGGCATGGACGCCGACGTGGCTCGCGGACCTGCAGATGAACGCGACAACGCCGGCTCCCACGAGCGCTCCTGGACAAGGAAGGGGGCCGAGTTAGAGGTTTACGGAGGAGAGAAAACAAGGGGGCAGAGAGAGGAGGCTGGGAGAGACAGCAGCCACGGCTGTGACGAACGCCGGACGGACTGACGAGCCACGGCTCGGTCTTCTTCTTTGGCGGGGAAAGGAACGAGCAAGGATCCTCCTATGCTCTTCAGAGAGGTGAAGAGAGGGGTGAGGAGAGGAAATGAGACACGAAGAGAGAGGTGGCTGAGGTTCGAGTTAAAGAGGGCAAGAGACTGTGCACGGCCGGACGCGGGGCACGGCTCGAGTGCGACGCGTGCACGGACGCGATTGAGCGGGAAGGCGGCGGAAACGTGCACGGGATGGAGTGTAGAGCTCGGTGCGATGCACCGTGACGAAAGACATGGGCTGGAACGGTCGGGTCTCGTCGTGCTTTGTGATAGAACGCAGGTGTTCGATAGATGGGGCGCAGCTGTGCGCGCACGAGAGTGACTCTTATGGGCTTCACCAAGGTTTATGCTTGGTGCCTTCTGCATCTGGAGGTTGGCAAGCTTTAAGATGCACAGTAAGAGTGGGAACGGATCAGCTACCATGGTCGTGGTGACCACGGGCACGTCGAGCACGGGCCAGAGGGATGTGGGGCACGGTCGGCTTCGGGAGCATGCTTGTCTCAGGGAAGTTGGACAGGGCGGTGCTATGGCAGAGTCTAGGGGGCAGGAGAGATCGCATCCTTGGCTCCTTGCTGACCAAGGCTTGAGAGCCCACCGGAGGGAGAAAACAAGGAGGGAGAGGATGGTGGCATTCCAGGCCAGCTATTGGGCACTAGAGGCGGTGCTGGGCTATGTCCAGCTCATGAGAGAGGGGATGGCAGGGCGACAGGGCAGCAGAACATAGGGAAAAGAGAGAGTGCAGCAAGGATTTGCAGGGTAAACATCGGTCATCCTTCTTCTTCCAAGCACATAGGGACAAGTAGTGCACAGTGCTACAGTAGCATGTTGATCACAGAGATGATGGCGTGATATGGAAGCTGAGTGGATGGCTTAGCGCTGATCAAAAAGATTTAGAGTTAGAGGGATAGAAATGGAGTGAATGCATGTTATGATCTCCAAATTCGAATTTTGAAAAAAATAATATTGAAATGACCTTAGACTCTAGCATGAGAGGATAGATGTGAAAGGCTAGAATGAGGTTTGGTGTGACCATCTTCTGCCAAATTTTGAAATTGATTGCCACACGAATTATGTGTTTTTCCAATATGGCCGGAATGGGTGTTCGGTTAGAGTTTGAAATTTTTGAAGACAACACCATGGGCCTTTGAGTTAAGAAAAGAAAGAAAATAAATAAATAATCTACTTGCGTATATTGCATAGCAGGTTTTTTTTTTGATTCACCAAGATGAAAGAAAATGCTTAGCTACCATTCCCAAGCAATTTGTAAATCGTAAATAAAGGAATTAAAAAAAAGAGTGCTATGATAAATAGATCACACTCCCCAAATACTTTGTAACAAGAGTTTCTAATTAATTTTTTTTGTTGAAACCATGAAATGGTTTGATAGAAGAAAAAGAAAAAGCTGATATAGGGTCTAGGGTTTTAGGAATAATTGGAGGGAAATCTCCATTGAAAAAAAATTGAGGAGATCTTATTTGGCTTGGCAATATTTTTAGGGGTCTGATTTGGCCACTAAACTAAATGTCAACTAATTCAAGTGAAGATTTTGAATTAGAACCATTTCGAGAAGAGAAGAGGTGAACTTATGCTCTGGGTTTGAGTTCAGAAAGATGGTAAAAGTGGATAGCGAGATATATGATGCTTAGAGACATCGTCATATTTATTTGAGAACTTCTAGATTAGTTTGAGATGCATGGGTCATAGCCAAATAGATCAGAAATAGATTTGGTGGATTTGCACTGAGAAGATCATAGCCACATACAAAGAACTCAATCAAAGTCAAACAAGGTCGCACAAGGTCAACTCATCACACATAGTCAAACATTAGCTAAACAAGCATCACTAGAAATAATGGTTCAACAAGTGCCCAATATATTGATCATGCCATGATGAAGTTGAAAAGAGTTTCTAAATAAAAGAGTAGAGCTTTCGTGGATTTTTCTGAACTAGTGGAGACATAGCATCTCCTTTAGAAGGTTTTCTTAAAGGTGTTTGAAATCCTTTTGTAAACATCAACAAAATATAGGTTTGTGAAATAGTGGGACCACTCTACTTTGTAGGTCCAGGTAATTTTGTAAATACTTAGTTTTGATAAAAGCTTTGTCTCAAAGATAAATCTTGGCGCTTATTTTGGACAAATAAAATAATTTGAAAAAAAGGAGAAGTTGCCAAGATAATGGTTTTGGAAAAATAGCTAGAAGCATAAATAAAGGCATGACCACAAGGGCACAAGGTTTGTGTTGGTTCACAATAGTAGTCAACAAGCAACTCAAACAGACACCATTAACATAACAACAAAGACAAACAAGCAAGAAACAGTACTTCCAGAGGTTTGCTAAAAAAGTTTTTGTTGGCCCTCATTTTTGGCTCACTAATCACTGCTTAAACAGAGTTACAAAAAGTGGGGTGTTACAGCTCTTCCCCCCTTAAAAAGAATCTCGTCCCGAGATTCCTAAGTGTAGGAGTAAGAGGTGTTGAGACTAAGTTAGAGTTAGGCATCAACCGTTGCTCTTCCAACTCACCGGTGATACTTTGAGTTGCGTCCAAGACTTGCTTTTGCCGAAGGTGTAGATCGTCTTCATTTGCCAAAGTTTGATGGCCGAAGAGTTGATGTTGTCGAAAGTATCTTGTTAAAACCTTGTCAGGACATTTTTAAGGTTAGCGGGGTTATACTATCTACCGTGCCTATGAGAGTTAGAAGGTTCTCAGCTTGCGATTGAGGTCCTGAAGAGTCGAGGGTTCTTGAGTAGCTTTTGTTGAATTGGAGTCGTTGCTTCCTTTCGAGTAGCTTGATGGGGCCTTCAATTCTTGGTGTTGTGCCTTGAACCTTGATGTTGGTGTAGACCTTCCATCTCGAGCTGGTAGTCTTCTGAGGATGGTAGACAAGAGCATTTATGCTTCAATCTTGATAGGCACGACAAATCTGTCGACTTAGTCCTCTACGCTTCCTAACTACCAAGGCGTAGGTTAGTCCTAATAGAAACCATTCTTCTGGGTTGTCTCGTGATTGAGCTGAAAACTCTTCAGGTGGCGGCGCACCACCAAGGGTGTGCCTTCCAGTAGTCAATGATCTATTTCCTCTTGTCTTCGGGTTGGTGGAGACTATTGAAGATCTTCTTGCTTCTCCATCTTAGCCATGAGGATCTTGACGTATATTGGGATACCTTGAGTTGACTTCATCTTCCGAGAAATCTTCATGTGGATTTCGACCCGTGGCATAATTCAATTTTGGTTTCAAACCCGTCAAAATTTGAATGAGCGAGTAAGTTAGTTAGAAAAGTCTTCACTTCTTCTCATTGCTGCCTCCCTTGGTATCACCTAAATGCGGAGTCGACATTGATGGCTTGATTTTGGAGAATCTTCACTCGTCTATTTGCTCAGTGGAGATCAAGCACGTGAGTCTTCGGGCTTCAAGTGAAGATAATAGGTTGATCTTCGGGAGTTAGGCTTGGCTTTGACACTTCTATGCTCATTGTTAGTTGGTTTGTTAGAAGATTCGCAAGTGTTGGGGTGTTAAGAGAGTATCATCAATGTTAGCGGAAATCTAGAATTAAGGGTAGATGATCCAGGTTAGTGAAGTCTTTGTCTCCCAGAAGTCCCTTGTAGTCTAGGCGGGTCTATCTTCTGCTTCCCTGATGTTGTAGAGAGGTCTTGATGAAGCTTGAAGCACGTAGCAAAAATTGTCGCGTCGGATCTTGGGTATGTGTTGCGAGAAGGGTTATTATCCACTACTATCTAGGTTAGAGTTAGTGCGTTAGTTTTAACTCATCTATGCTACTCAAGATGACAAAATCAAGCATAAGCACAAGGCAATAACACACACTCAAGAACACACAAGTCAATCTACAAACAATCACAAGAACATATGGGGTACATCAAGTACCTAAAGACGCCTAATACTCGTGGTATTTGGGGGTAGCTCAATCAAAATACGTGAGCTTATCCTATTCATCCTAGGGCCATGGGTGGTCATAGTTTTTGATGTCTTGCTTCTTCTTGGCACATGCTTCCGTTGAAATCTTGATGGCAGTTGTCGATGAAGCGGGAGCGAAGCTGATGAGCATATTTGTAGGTCTTCTTGCTCACATCACACGGATGTGAGGCCTTCGGAAAGGTTGTTGAAGTTCTTCATATGCGACAATGTCTCGTGACAGGCCTAAAAATTTCTAGTCAAGCAATTGGGGACTTGGTCCTAGGCGACTGCAAAAGTGCAAGCCTAGGGAGGAACAAGGTCAACTTCTCGACAGAGCCATTGGTGGTCAACCAAAGACAAAATATTTATCAATATTCTTCTTTCCTTGCAGCTGGAGAGGGTTGAAGACGTCCTTCTGAATATCTGTTCCATCTTGTGCTGCTAAGCTTTAGGTCTATTTGGGGTACAATGTCCAGTATTTAGATTTTGAAGGGGATGAGACAAGATAGCGAAAGCGGTGACAACTTTGGCAATCAGAGGGATAAGGTCATCGGTTTTTGAAAAGGTGAGAATAGTATAAGCCACTATATTGGCTATTTAGAAAAATAAACTTTAATTTTACCCAAGATACTACTTTCCTAACAAACGCCCATGCTAACTAAGGTCTCCTACAGTCAGGATGGCTCTGATACCAACTCTGTGGGGACCCCGGATTACCCATCCGGAATACCCGATATGCATACAATTCACGATCCCATGATCAGTGTGTCGTGAATCCACATACCCGAGTTGATAACAGAATTACAACATCCTTCACAATATCGAATAATACACTTACAGTTGGTCACATGACCAAGCATGATATTGCCACGCAGGGCAAGTCTATAACTAAGCAGTGGATACCAAGCAGCGTTGGTGACCCAAGCCATGCCTACTACCCTACAGGCAACTGACTGGGAGACGTTCCTAGTTCGCACCGACGTCGTCGAACTCCTCACCATCATCCTCATAACCTTCTTCATAATCTGGCCAAGTTAATAGCCAGGGACAAAGCCGTGAGTACATTTTGGAATTGTACTCGCAAACCACCTAAGAGGGAACAAGTTGTATGCTGTTTGGCTGTAGCAAGGGAAGTTGGTTCGAGGCTAGTGCTCAATTCTAACTATAGTTTCTCGTGTCGATATAGCATGTCATATGACATCTCTATATCATAGTTTCTCTTGTTGATATAGCATGTCATACGACATCTCTATATCCTTATTAAAGAAGAATTTTTGTAAAGAAACTTTAGTGAAAGCTCTAGGGAAGGGGAAACTCATTTTCAAGAGAAGAGCCGGCGGTCAATCAAACATGACCACTGTCCTTATTAATTCTGGTCAATCACACATGACCACTTCCATTCCTTCGGCAGTACCCTGCAAGTACTCCGAACCATAACCGTGCCACGACAGTACCCTCCGAGTACTCCGTCCGGCACCCTTCTCCATTTTCTCGAAAACCACTTTTTAAAACCAAAACTGCATTGGGCAATGTAGTGATCTCCACAACCGTCCATAACCGAGGACGCGGCTATTCGAATAGTTTTACACTCTGCAGAGGTTGTACACTTTACCCACACCAACCGATAAATCCGCCGGGATACCACCACGGACCGTCATACATAAGTATGCGGGGTTCGGATAATCGATCAAAGCCCTCCATCTATCTACCTTAGTACGGGTGCCTACCCTGTGGAGTTTACCTCCCCGGCACGTCCCGGCAGTACCTCCTCCAGAGCGTAACTCCGGCGCCACGGCGGGAGAACCCAAGTGTCTTCCGGCGGCTCGGGATATGCCGTGATATGTGTTGACCTGCATCAAGCGTCAACCCGGATTCAGGGGTCCTGCAGACCCTTATATAGTTGTGAGGCTCCCCGCACTAAAGCAAATAAACTTCAAAGTAAGCCCGTCCCATACCGGGTAATGTGGTTGCACGGTTTAATTGCTTCGAGCGACTACAAAGAAACACCGATGCCTTTTTCTGAAACCACCAACTCCTTTCTTCCATAACCCAAGTGTCCATTTGTCCCAAAATTCATTTAGAAAACACTTCAGTGGAGTAGATACTACTCCAAGGTTTTCGTAACCGTTTTTTGAAACTTTTCCGAGAGTTGTCCCATCCTAGAGTTTTTGGCTCCACTACAAGTGTTTCTCAAAGACGTCGATGCTAAGCATCGAGTCTCTACTATCAGGGGTAAAGAGTAGGTGCTAAGGGTGTCATCCTTCCTGGATGATAACAATGTGACCCGTGGAGCTAAGTCACCATCTATTGCTAACTAGGGATAACTAGCAATATAAGAAAAGCAATGCATAGTAGTAAGAGTAAGGGTAGAATAATGCATAGTGCTGTGATAGGATTCAGATATGAGTCAAATAGATGGCTTGCCTTGGTTGGCTTGTCCCTAGTTCTCTTCCTCCTGGTACTCGAACACTTCACCCTCTTCCGTGCACTCGACGTCGTTCGATTCTATCGCCGACAAAGTAAATAATGAGCAAGCAATCAAACAATCACCACATACTTACTTACAGCAAACATAACACACATTCACAAACACCAGAGATTATTTTAACACAAAACTGAACCAATTCAGGTGATTCCAAGCAATTATCAATTTTTGATATTTAACGGGGATTTTATCAAACCACAAACCCTAACATGCCATATTTAGCACTTAGGTAATTCTAGGTACTCAAAATATGCCAACAGCATACCAATAGAAATATACCAATTTTCTGAGTCCAACAAAAGTGGATTCAACCCAATAGGATTTGTAGTTATTTTTCTATGATTTTTTTTATAGTATTAACAATGACTAGAAAAGCAATTTAATTCTCAGATATTCTCTGAAACTCAGAAAAATCTACCAGCGATGGATCTAGCAAGCTACTGCAGTACATGACGCAAGGAAATTGGAATCATGCCAAAGTCATTCACAAACAAGGTATATTAATTTAATCAAGTCAATTAACCGTAAGTAGCATATGAATTACTAATCCAATCCCACACATCACAAAACACTCATTCCGGTGCCACATGCAAGCTATGCTATCAGAGCGTTGCTAAAAATTGGAAACACACCAATTTAATCTACAGAGCCTCACATTTGGATTTTTGAATGAAAAGAGAATAGATTGACCAATTTAAATACCAGTAACTCTAAAGGGCTTAAATCAACATGCATGCAGTACCATTGGATAGATAATAAATCAAGGAGTCCATGAAAATTTGAATCACTCAATTTTCATGTTTAGAGAATATTCTACGAATTTTCGAAGTTCGCTGATTCAATGATTTTGTTAACTGAATCTCTGAAAAAAAAACACAAACGGGCCAGATCTAGCAGATCCGGGTAGATTGGCGTCGGGCCGGCCCAGTTGGGGCTGTGACCAGAATGGTGACTAAAAAAAATGGACGCTTTAAAGTTCGTGCTCCAGGAATTGCAAACACATGCACGATGCCTGGCTAGGTGCGTTCGATCGGAGACGTCAGGATCGAAGGAGAGCTCACCGTGGGGCGGCGGGGACGACGGCGAAGCTGTGGAGACGTTGAGGATGACCGGGGCGGCGCAGGGACTCGACGCGGATGCGCATACGAGCGCCCAGACGACGGCATGGACGCCGACGTGGCTCGCGGACCTGCAGATGAACGCGACAACGCCGGCTCCCATGAGCGCTCCTGGACAAGGAAGGGGGCCGAGTTAGAGGTTTACGGAGGAGAGAAAACAAGGGGGCAGAGAGAGGAGGCTGGGAGAGACAGCAGCCACGGCTGTGACGAACGCCGGACGGACTGACGAGCCACGGCTCGGTCTTCTTCTTTGGCGGGGAAAGGAACGAGCAAGGATCCTCCTATGCTCTTCAGAGAGGTGAAGAGAGGGGTGAGGAGAGGAAATGAGACACGAAGAGAGAGGTGGCTGAGGTTCGAGTTAAAGAGGGCAAGAGACTGTGCACGGCCGGACGCGGGGCACGGCTCGAGTGCGACGCGTGCACGGACGCGATTGAGCGGGAAGGCGGCGGAAACGTGCACGGGATGGAGTGTAGAGCTCGGTGCGATGCACCGTGACGAAAGACATGGGCTGGAACGGTCGGGTCTCGTCGTGCTTTGTGATAGAACGCAGGTGTTCGATAGATGGGGCGCAGCTGTGCGCGCACGAGAGTGACTCTTATGGGCTTCACCAAGGTTTATGCTTGGTGCCTTCTGCATCTGGAGGTTGGCAAGCTTTAAGATGCACAGTAAGAGTGGGAACGGATCAGCTACCATGGTCGTGGTGACCACGGGCACGTCGAGCACGGGCCAGAGGGATGTGGGGCACGGTCGGCTTCGGGAGCATGCTTGTCTCAGGGAAGTTGGACAGGGCGGTGCTATGGCAGAGTCTAGGGGGCAGGAGAGATCGCATCCTTGGCTCCTTGCTGACCAAGGCTTGAGAGCCCACCGGAGGGAGAAAACAAGGAGGGAGAGGATGGTGGCATTCCAGGCCAGCTATTGGGCACTAGAGGCGGTGCTGGGCTATGTCCAGCTCATGAGAGAGGGGATGGCAGGGCGACAGGGCAGCAGAACATAGGGAAAAGAGAGAGTGCAGCAAGGATTTGCAGGGTAAACATCGGTCATCCTTCTTCTTCCAAGCACATAGGGACAAGTAGTGCACAGTGCTACAGTAGCATGTTGATCACAGAGATGATGGCGTGATATGGAAGCTGAGTGGATGGCTTAGCGCTGATCAAAAAGATTTAGAGTTAGAGGGATAGAAATGGAGTGAATGCATGTTATGATCTCCAAATTCGAATTTTGAAAAAAATAATATTGAAATGACCTTAGACTCTAGCATGAGAGGATAGATGTGAAAGGCTAGAATGAGGTTTGGTGTGACCATCTTCTGCCAAATTTTGAAATTGATTGCCACACGAATTATGTGTTTTTCCAATATGGCCGGAATGGGTGTTCGGTTAGAGTTTGAAATTTTTGAAGACAACACCATGGGCCTTTGAGTTAAGAAAAGAAAGAAAATAAATAAATAATCTACTTGCGTATATTGCATAGCAGGTTTTTTTTTTTGATTCACCAAGATGAAAGAAAATGCTTAGCTACCATTCCCAAGCAATTTGTAAATCGTAAATAAAGGAATTAAAAAAAGAGTGCTATGATAAATAGATCACACTCCCCAAATACTTTGTAACAAGAGTTTCTAATTAATTTTTTTTGTTGAAACCATGAAATGGTTTGATAGAAGAAAAAGAAAAAGCTGATATAGGGTCTAGGGTTTTAGGAATAATTGGAGGGAAATCTCCATTGAAAAAAAATTGAGGAGATCTTATTTGGCTTGGCAATATTTTTAGGGGTCTGATTTGGCCACTAAACTAAATGTCAACTAATTCAAGTGAAGATTTTGAATTAGAACCATTTCGAGAAGAGAAGAGGTGAACTTATGCTCTGGGTTTGAGTTCAGAAAGATGGTAAAAGTGGATAGCGAGATATATGATGCTTAGAGACATCGTCATATTTATTTGAGAACTTCTAGATTAGTTTGAGATGCATGGGTCATAGCCAAATAGATCAGAAATAGATTTGGTGGATTTGCACTGAGAAGATCATAGCCACATACAAAGAACTCAATCAAAGTCAAACAAGGTCGCACAAGGTCAACTCATCACACATAGTCAAACATTAGCTAAACAAGCATCACTAGAAATAATGGTTCAACAAGTGCCCAATATATTGATCATGCCATGATGAAGTTGAAAAGAGTTTCTAAATAAAAGAGTAGAGCTTTCGTGGATTTTTCTGAACTAGTGGAGACATAGCATCTCCTTTAGAAGGTTTTCTTAAAGGTGTTTGAAATCCTTTTGTAAACATCAACAAAATATAGGTTTGTGAAATAGTGGGACCACTCTACTTTGTAGGTCCAGGTAATTTTGTAAATACTTAGTTTTGATAAAAGCTTTGTCTCAAAGATAAATCTTGGCGCTTATTTTGGACAAATAAAATAATTTGAAAAAAAAGGAGAAGTTGCCAAGATAATGGTTTTGGAAAAATAGCTAGAAGCATAAATAAAGGCATGACCACAAGGGCACAAGGTTTGTGTTGGTTCACAATAGTAGTCAACAAGCAACTCAAACAGACACCATTAACATAACAACAAAGACAAACAAGCAAGAAACAGTACTTCCAGAGGTTTGCTAAAAAAGTTTTTGTTGGCCCTCATTTTTGGCTCACTAATCACTGCTTAAACAGAGTTACAAAAAGTGGGGTGTTACACTTTTCTTCTGTGCTTATACTTTATTGTTAATCTGACTCCTTTTCGTCTTCTTCTGTAGCTGCTCTAGCAATAGCCAATGCTCGAATTGCGTCACTGGAGGCGGAGCTCAGTGCTTCGCAGAAGGCTTATGATGTTGCGGCCGCTGCTAAAGCAAACGCTGAGAAGTCGCAGAAATCTGCGCTTGGTAAGGCGAAGAAAGCTGAAAAAGATTTAGCTGATGCCAACAAGGAGCATGCTCAGCGAGAGCAAGCCGTGGCAGAGCGTCTTCGCACAATGTCTACTGCTGCTGAAGGTAAGTACTTCGCCTTGTCTTCTATTTCGACTTCTGTTTGCACTGTTGTTCTTGTTGACACTTTTCTTTCCTTTTCTCTTCTATCTTATTTTATTGTGCAGGATTTACCGGGGTATCTTCGTCGTCCCTGCAACCGGACGATGATCCTCTGATGACTGCGGTTAACCTACTCGAGGCAAACTGGATATCTATCCAGGAGACTTTTGAGTTAGTTAGCCGCGTTCTATCACGGCTGTTCGTTGGGTTGTGGCCGAAAAAGAAGGCAGAAGTTCCGAAGGACAACTTGGGCAAGCTTGCCAAGGCTTTTGATACAACTGAAGACCCCACCCTCCAGCTTAAGGGGCTCTCTCTGAAGCGTGGTGCTAAGGGTGCTATTGCACTTTGTTTTGCCCATGGTGCGGACTTCGACTGGGAGAAGGTGAACTCTTCCCATGGCCGCACCCGCGATGAGATGAAGACTTTCTTTGAGAAGGCGAAGAAGTTGGCACATGCGCTGGTGGCGATTATTTCTCCTTCAGCAGCCTCCGCGATATCTGCTGCGCCACCTCCAGCGGCGGAAAACCCTGCGCCTCCGTCGACTGTTGGCGAGGAATTTATCATGCCTTCTTCTGCCATGGAGCAAAATGCTGAGGTGGCGTAGACTCGGCCTTCTTGTAGTTTTTCATTTATCCTTTTGAATGTAAAAACTTGTAGTCGCGTGTAACCCGAGAATCTTAGTCAAAGGGTTTTGCACTTATGTAAATACATTTCCTTCTTATGAAGTCTTGTGCTTGTCTCTCTGAAATGTTTCTTCTTTCTTTTCTTTTGACTTCCAGTCGATGCATATCAATGATCCTTTGACTGGCGGACCTGCTCCTTCTGCTGCCCGCACGTTCGGTTCGACGATTTCGTCACCTCCTAGCCGATGTAATCAGTGCGCAGAGTACTCTTCAAGGATTTCTGATCTTGAGTCTCGCCTGACTTTGGCTAAACGTCAAGCACAGATGGCTGTGAGCAAAGCTAGCAAAGCTTGTGGTTATCTGAAGCAGATATCTTCTCTTGATGAAAAGGTTTCCAGTTTGACGGCGAAGATTGTCCATAATGAAGAATGTGAATCTTTTATTCTTGGCATTGTCGAGTCTGCCTGCGAGATGTTGCGATGTAAGTTTTCTTTCGACTTCTCTTTTCCCTGTTTCTTCACTGCTGTTTTTGTGACGTCCCTTGCCATCATAGGCACTTGTCTGGAATTCGCTGCTGAAGATCGTCGGGTTACTGAGCGAAATGCGGCTTTGGAGAGAATGTCGGCAGGCTTTGAGACTTTGTGGTCTGATCCTCGGCGTCGGAGTGCCATTGTACTGCTTCAGGACCGTGCCCAACATATTGGCGAGTCAGTTGATGGTTGCCGACGAGCTCTCACAACTATGCACTCTGTTATGCTTCCTCGCAATCCTCTGCCTGCAACTTTCCCGCTTCTTCTTGATACTTTCAAATCCAGCCACCGTATTAATAGATTGATAGAGCTAAACTTAGTGGCAGGTGCCAATTTTGCTCTCGGGTGGATACGCAAGTGGCACCCGAAGCTTAATTATAGCTCTATGTCCCTGAGTTTGGCTCTAGGTGGAGCTAGCCTTTGAGTACATATGGAGAGCACGCTGCAACCTACTCGAAGGCTCGTAGCTAGGCTGCTGGAAGCGGATGCTGCGTTTTTTCGCGAGTACCACTATTTAGATCCCTTAGGCATAGATGATTCTGATAACCCATTATTGTAATATTTTTGTATATGTGGAACGCGAGAGTATCTTATTTTGCGACTTTATGTCGAAAATTTGTTCTCAAAGTGTTATTGTATGATTCGTGCGTTTGCCGCATTTTCTCTTTGAAAGACTCGTAAACTCGAACATGAGAAACGTTTTGTCTTTATTATACTTGCAATGTAAGATACATGGGGTGACCCAAGAGATCCGGCCTATGACCTGTGTTCTGGATCTAGAGGGCATTGCCCCTGGTATAACTCGTGTCTTTTACAGCCTTACTCTTCTACCCTACTTTTTTTGTTCTTTGATGCTTATGCCGTCATGGCTTTCTCCTCTTCTCCTGTGTCTTTGTCTTCTCCTGATTCTTCTACTCGTGGTTTCTTTGTCTCGGGCTCCGTAGCGCGTCCTTCGAGTAGCTTGACGCCTTCTGTAGTCGTGCTTTTTGCCTTCTCTGCATAGTTGGCTGTCATGCCAAAGTTTTGTGCCATCTTGTGGAACTCCCTATCGCAGAGATCTGAAACTTCAAAACTTCCTTTTACTGTAATTATTCCTCTTGGTCCTGGCATTTTAAATACCAAATATGTATAGTGAGGCACTGCCATGAATTGCGAAAATGCGGGTCGTCCGAGGATCGCGTGATATTGAAATGGCCAGTCCATGACTTCGAAGTTTAGCTTTTCTCTCCTGTAGTTTTGTCGGTTGCCGAAGCAAACATTGAGTGCTATTCGACCCAGTGTGTAATTGGCACTTCCTGGCACGATTCCGTGGAAGGAACAATCTGTTGGTTTCAGGAACTCTAGTGATATATGCATTGCTCTAAGTGTTTTTGCGTATATCAGGTTAATTCCACTTCCTGCGTCCATGAATATTCTGTCGATATCATACGCGCTGATTTGAGCTTTGAGTACCAAAGGCGCGTTTCTTGGCCGAGGTACTGTTATAGGGTGGTCTTCTCTGTTGAACTCGATTGGTTATTCTGACCAATGCAGATACTCTGTTGTGGCTGGAGGTGAGATGACTGCTAGGTTGACTTGTCGAGTGATACTCTTTTCTTCTTTGTTCGACTTGGGCACAGGTTGTATCATTGCTGTGATGTGTCCTTTTGATGGAACGTACCCTTCGTCGTCGTCGTGTCCCTGGTTTTGCTGGTCTTATCCTTGAGGAGCTCTGTTGTTTCCTTGCTGTTTTATCGGAGGATTGTTGCTTCCTTCAAATCCTTGTCGCCTTGCTTCGGTTTGCTTGTTTAGTGCTACCTCTTGTAGTTTTAAGAATGTTGTGCAATCTTGCATTGCGTGCCTTGATACTCGCTTCCCATCGACGAACGCTGAGTGTATATGACAAGGTCCATTGAGCATATCTTCTGGCGACAGGTTGTACTCTCTGGGTTCTCTCGTGGGAAACTTTTTGTAGTCCTCTTTTCCGTAGCTTCGATATCCCGAGCTTCTGCGATCACTTCCTTGATAGCTATTGTCTTTGTATCCTGCGGTGACTTGGCTATGGGAGCCGTAGTTGTCGTAATTTCGGGACCGTCTCCTTTGACTTCCATATCTATTTCTTCTATCGTCCTCTGGGGATCGCGTCCGCTTGTTGTTGCATGCGTCTTCTCCATCTGCAAATCTGTTTGCTATGTCCATGAGGTCTGACACTGTTTTTGGCTTGATTCTGCCCATCTCTTCGACTAGGTCTCTTCGCCTTAATCCAATGATGAACGCATCTATTGCTCTTTCGTCTGAAACTTCGACTGCTGAATTTTTGATAAGACTCCATCTTTGGATGTATGCCCGCAGTGTTTCGTCGTGTTGTTGCACACACGCTTTGACTTCTTCTATTGATGCTGGCCGCTTGTATGTTGACCTGAAATTGCTTGTAAATTACTTTGTGAGGTCTTCCCAACTTCCAATAGTTTCTTTCTCTAGTTTGCTCAACCATGACCTTGATGCGCCGGTGAGGTGTAGTTGCAAACTTTGCATTGCTGTTTCTTCGGTTGCTCCTAATATTTGTACTGCTTGTAGATAATCTGAGAGCCATGATTGTGGTTCCTGTGATCCGTCGTACTTTTGCTGATCATGAGGTAACTTGAATCCCTTGGGAACTGGAGTGGTGCGAACCCTGTGGGTAAAGCACGATGCCCCCATATCTTTTTCGTCGTCTTCATAGTCACGTTTTTCATTTGGGGATCGCGATCTTCGGGTTCCTCCGTGTTGTTTTGGTGATGGCGATCGAGATTGTTGATTGCTGCTTCTGCGCTGAGGACTGTTGTGACGGCGAGGCGATCTTGGCTTGTGTGTTTCCTTATGGTGGTGTGCTTCCTCTCCTTTTGCTGATAGCTTGTGGCCCACCATGTTTAGTCCGTTCAATGCTGCTCTGTGCATATGTTCTCTAGGATCCCCCGGGCTTGGTCGAGTTGTGAGCAGATAAGCTTGAGCTGCCACTAATGCTACTTCAGGAGTTTTTGGTACGATGTTTCCTTGTTCGTCGACAGATAAAAAGGACGAGTCGAGGTTTTTGGAAATGCTTTGCCTGTCGGAGTAATCGAGGTTATCGTACCTTGAACCATGTCGACGATTTTTCCTTGCGTTACTATATGATGCGTCGCTTTGCGCTTTACGAGCGGCATTGCTAGCTGCAATGGCTGAGTCTTTTCTTCTCTGTATCTCTATTTTCTCCTATGCTAATAGCTTTGCCTGCTGCCTTAGGGCATAATGATACCCCAAAAGCATGTCTTTGCTGGAATTTGATGGTATTGGCGTGCCGTGTTCTACAGCTTCTCTTATTATCCTCCATTCATCGACTGATAGTCAATTTTTTTCCCTGGTTGTGAGGGATTCTGCTGTTTGCCCTTCTGCTAGGTGATTTGCTCCTCTGTCGATATTTGCTGGGTTTAGCACTGGATTGTTGTTTTCGTTAAATTCTTCTGAGTTGTCTCCCACAATGGCGAGCACCTGGCATTGTTTGCCGATGTTATTATTGAAGCTTGAGAAGATCGAGTCACTATCTTCAGAAAGCTCTAACCCTGTCCTCCATGTGTCTGTTGATTTGTCTGAGATATCGTCGAGGCAGATCATGAGATCGTCGAGTTGGACCCCTGCGTCGAGATTTTCCCTTGCTTTGTTTTCTTCTACGATCTTTCCTTTTTGCACTTCTTCTAAGCAGACCGGCGAGTTTACCTCGCTAGAAGAGCTGTCAGAATATTCCATCATTGCTACTGTTTCGGGCTCACTTGCCGACGGATCTTGTTTCGTCAGATCTGAAAGGCGAGATGAACCCGATGGCCCGATGAGGATGCTCAAACTTCCAATTGTTAACTCCATCTCTTGACTTCCGTCGAGTTCTGAACTGCTATTGGCTAAAAGCGAAAAAGCCGTCGAATTCATGATTCCAACGCCCTCGGTCCCCACGGTCGGCGCCAATTGACGAGGGTTAACTCGACAAATGTCCTAGATGAAGGACTTAGGATCGGGGGAATAGGGCGTCGGATGAACTCGAAGGTAAAGGTTAGTCGAAATAGGTGTATATCGAAAGTAAACTTGGGTGTTCAACTTGGCTTGCTTTCAATCTGTCCTACACCGTCCCCTCCTGGCCCCTATATATAGGTGGCCAGGTCTCGAGGATCGGGTAGGGTCCAATACAGATTACAATATCGACATACGGTAAGAACTCGTATTCGACTATCATTACAATTGGGCCCTAGCTTAACGGGCCTCAGGGGTACTCAACTATCGGGCTCTATTTACTATACCCTTGTCACCGGTCCTATTTCCTTTATATTGCAATCACCTGTTTACTTTACTCGCATTGTTTACTTTACTCGCATATTACTATTACTTTCCACTCGATACGCTCATACCCTTTGTTTCAAGCAAACCGGTGAGATTGACAACCTCATCGTAAGTTGGGAACAAAGTATTTGGTTGTGTTGTGTGCAGGTTCCACGTTGCCGCTCGCAAAGCAAAGCTTGGACGAGGCGCCCTATAAATTGTCCAGAGCTGTCGCGAAGCTAGCGGGCATCACCTTCCGTCGTATTTCATCCTCCTACTGGATTGATAACCTTGGTTCATAACTGAAGAAAAACTTGCTGCTATCTTCGTCAAAACCTTCTCTTGGGGTTTTCCAACTGGCCGGTGATTTACTACACATTCCTACGTCAACTTGGTCGCAGAAGTTTCTGTCGCCGTTGCCGTGTATTAAAGACGAAGCTTTCACATCATCATCACCGCGCCACCAACAAGTAGCTAGATGGTTGTCTTCTCCACCATGTGCTTCATGTTTAGATATCGTGAGATGCCTTACATGATCGAGATCACCGTTATATAATTCTACATGTTGTGTTTGTTGGGATCCGATGAATATTGGTGTTATGATTGAGTTGATGTGCTGAATATTATCTTATGTTATCTCCATGTTGTTTATGATCTTGCATGCTCTCCGTTGTTAGTAGCTATCTTGGCCAAGTAGATACTAGTGACTACAAGAGGGGGTATTTATGCTCGCTAGTTGGGTTCATGCCTCTATTTAATCTAGGGGAGTGACAGAAACCTCTAAGGTTGTAGATGTGCTGTTGCCACTAGGGAGAAAACAACATTCTTATATCCAAGGGCATATGCTTTGTTTACATTACACACTTTGCTTAATGCAATTATCTGTTGTTCACAACTTAATACTCGTGGGGTGTTCGGACAATATCCCCATGGGTGGATTATTAGTCATAGATGCAGTTGGATGGCGGTCTATGTATTTTGTTGTAATGCCCAGAGTAAATCTCGTAGTGATCCTCTCGACATATACACGTTATCTTTATTCTATCAATTGCTCAACTGTAATTTGTTTACCCAGCATGTGTTATTTATCTTATGGAGAGACACCACTAGTGAACTGTGGACCCCGGTCCAATTTCCTTTATGTTGCTATCACCTGTTTACTTTACTCACATTGTTTACTTTCTCGCATACTACTATTGCTTTCCACTCGATACGCTCATACCTTTGTTTACAGCAAACCGGTGAGATTGACAACCTTATCGTAAGTTGGGAGCAAAGTATTTGGTTGTGTTGTGTGCAGGTTCCGCGTTGCTACTAGTTGAAGACGCGCTAACAAGTTATCGTTAACAGCGCCCTTGTTGGAGTGTCACTAGGGTAGCAAGCATCACCTTCTGGAGTTTGGCTTTTTCCTGGACTGACAACCCTTGGTTTCTTACTGAGGGAAAAAAATTCTGCTATACTCATCATACCTTCCTCTTGGGGTTCCCAACGGGACGGTGATTTACATCAACACCGCCACAACAAGCAACAAATTTTCTAGCGCCGTTGCCGGGTAAAAAGAAGACTTCTGCAAGTGGAGTTTCTCACTCACATCCTTTACTTTGTTTATTGTTTTGCTTTACTTTACTTTTGCTTGCATCGTTTTATCAAAAACACAAAAAAAATAGTTTCCTATTAGTTGTTATTTTTACTTGTCTGCTTTTAGCTTTGCTAGAATGGGTACTCATGAGAACACCAAGTTGTGTGATTTTACTAGCACTAATAATAGTGATTTTATCTGCACTCCTATTGCGCCACCTGCTCCTGCTGCTGATTTTTATGAGATTAAGCCTGCTTTGTTGAACCTTGTTATGAAAAGCAATTTTCTGGTGCTAGTATCGATGATGCAGCAGCTCATCTCAACAATTTTGTTGAGCTATGTGAGATGCAGAAATATAAGGATGTAGAGAGTGATATTATTAAACTTAAGTTGTTTCCTTTTTCTTTGAGAGGAAAAGCTAAGGATTGGTTGTTGTCTTTGCCTAAAAACAGTATTGATTCATAAGCTAAGTGTAAGGATGCTTTTATTGGAAGATACTATCCTCCTGCTAAGATTATAGCTTTGCGTAGCAATAATATGAAGTTTAGCCAGTTTGATAATGAACATGTTGCTCAGGCTTGGGAAAGAATGAAATCTATGATAAAGAATTGCCCTACTCATGGACTGACTACTTGGATGATTGTCCAAACTTTTTATGCAAGACTGGATTTTTCTTCAAGGAACCTATTGGATTCAGCTGCTGGAGGCACTTTTATGTCCCTTACCTTGGGCGCCGCAACCAAGCTTCTTGACAACATGATGGTAAATTATTCTGAGTGGCACACCGAGAGAGCTCCACAAGGTAAGAAGGTAAATTCTGTTGAGGAAACCTCTTCCTTAAGTGATAAGATTGATGCTATTATGCTTATGCTTTCTAATGATAGGACTCATGTTGATCCTAATAATGTTCCTTTAGCCTATTTGGTTGCTCAAGAAGAGCATGTTGATATAAACTTTATTAGAAATAATAATTTTAACAACAATGCTTATAGGAACAATTTTGCTAGTAACAATTATAGGCCGTATCCTTCTACCAATGGTAATGGTTATGGTAACTCTTATGGTAATTCCTCCAACAACACTAGGGCCGCGCCCTCTGAGCTTGAAGTCATGCTCAAGGACTTCATCGGTAAGCAAACTGCTTTTAATAAGTCTGTTGAGGAAAAGTTAGGCAAAATTGATATTCTTACTTCTAAAGTTGATAGCCTTGCTCATGATGTTGAACTTCTAAAACTAAAAGTGTTGCCTAATGATGTGAAAGAGAACAATACCTTTGCCACTGCTAATGCTATCCAAGTTAGAATTGATGAAAATGTTAGGATGCTAGCAGAATTGCATGCTAGGTGGGAAAGAGAAGATGAGATGGCTAGGAAGATGAAGGTATGTACCATTACTACCTCTAATGATGTTGCTCCAAATGCTAGCAATCCTCTTACTTTGATTGGTGTAGAGAAAACTCCTACTCCTAGTATTAAAAAGCCCAAAACAGCTAAAACTTTTTCTCAAAAGAGTGCTGAAATTTTTCGGAGTGTAGGAGATGATAACTCTATTTCTTTTAATGATTTTGATGTTGATGGCTGCAATATATCTGAAGTTATTTTGTTCTTACAAAAGCTTGCTTTGACTCCTAATGCTAGTCCTATAAATATTGCTTTTACTAAGCATATTACCAATGCTCTCATGAAAATTAGGGATGAAAAGTTGAAGCAAAAAGCTTCTATTCCCAAGAAGTTAGAAGATGGTTGGGGACCCATCATTGATATGCATGTTAATGGTTTTGATTGCCATGCTTTATGTAATCTAGGTGCTAGTATTTCTATCATGCCTAGAAAAATTTATGATATGCTTGATTTACCACCGCTTGAAAAGTGTTATTATGATGTTCCTATTGCTGATGTTGCTAAGAAGAAACCTTTGGGAAGGATTAATGATGTTCTTATTATGGTTAACAATAACCTTGTTCCCGTTGATTTTCTTGTTATGGGTGTTGAATGCAATGCTTCATGTCCTATTATTTTGGGAAGACCCTTTCTTCAAACTGTAGGTGCCATCATTGATATGAGGGAAGGCACCATCAAATATCAATTCCCACTCAAGAAAGGTATGGAACACTTCCCTAGGAAAAGGAAGAAATTACTTTTTGACTCTATTCTTAGAGCAAATTATGAGCTTGATGCTTCATCACTTGATATTACTTGACTTGCACTTTCTGCGCCTAGCTCAAAGGCGTTAAAGAAAAGCACTCTTGAGAGATAACCCAATGCTTTACTTTCAGTTCTTTTTCTTTTATTTGAGTCCTGGAAGTTATTACTACTGTAATAACCGCTCCTTATCCTTTTTATTTCGTTGTTGTGCCAAGAGAAGCCTCTAATTTGAGTGAGGTAAGATATGGGGAAGTTGCTGTCCTGAAACAGATTTCGGTGCTGCACCGTAAAAATTCGTGAAAAATCTCAGAATATCTTTTTGACCTGCGATTTCTTGTGCATATGCCCCAGGTTATATCCAAACTTTAATTAGTTATACACTTTTTGATTTGAGCAACAGAAAACCCTCTAAAAATTTGACCTTTGTTAGCTGTTCTGTTTTGACAGATTTCTGCCACTATTTGTGTTTGCCTTTTTATCGCTTTCTTTTTGAGTTCTTTTGATCACGGAACTTTTGGTGAAGTTGCTACAGTAGTATATGCTTTATATGTGGTAGTTTTTAGTTGAAACCTGAAGCAAAAAGGGTTGATTCAGTGTTATGCTTACACTAATGTTGCTAATAGATTTGTGTTTAGTTTTGTATAAAGAAAGTTTTCAAGTGTAGGGATTGGAGAATGATGAGATGAGTTGAAGAATGGACAAAAGCTCAAACTTGGAGATGCCCATGTCACCCCAAGAAATATCTAAGAAGTACAAGCTTCAAACTTGGGGATGCCCCCGAGGCACCCCTTCTTCATCGGCAAAAATCAGGTCACCTTTCAACACACCATATTTTTATTGCTTCATGCACTATGTGTTTTTCTTGGAGCGTCTTGTCTTTAGTTTTCAGTTTTGTTTAGTTTTGTTTGCTGCAATAAATAGTTGGACCCCAACAAATTCCTTTTGGAGAAGTTGCCTTGTTTTTCATTTGCCAAGAACACTCCGTTTTTCACTCTTATCGTTCAACGAGTGTTCTCTTTTTTTGCTACTGCGTTTAGCTTTCGTTTTTTGCCTTGATTTGTGTTCAGATCTTGTTATATCTTTGCATCAAGGTGTATTTTGACCTCTGGTACATGTTGGTTTTCATCAAAAGAGTTATTTCAAAAAAGGTTTGAATGGTGTTGGAAAAGAGAAAAAAAATTATGCAAAAAAGTGGTATAAAAAGGAGCTTGTGTAGACTGCGGCCTAGACTTTTGCATGTCGTGCTTGATGTCGTTTTGATAGTATGCTTAGTGGTTTTGCTGTAGCATGACTTATCTCAAATGACTGAGATTGCTTAATGAGCCTTTGAAAAAATCATGCGTTGTTTTTATTATTTGGAAGTATTAATTTGGTTTTCTCCTTTGATGCTTTATTTGGGTTGACTTGGCGCATGCTTACACATGTTTGACTCATACAAAGTCGCCATAAGCCTTTATGAATATTTAGTTTTTGACTTTTGATGCCATCTTACGCTTCTTTTAATGTTGCTTTGTCGCTTTGCATGATTATGACCGTTATTGCTCTCTTAGTTGGTCGCTCCTAGTCTTTTGCTAGCCCTCATTTTGTACTGAGTATGAGCTCTACTCGTGCATCCAACTCCTAAAAACCAAGTTTTTCCAATGTGTCCACCATACATACCTATTAGCAATTTGCTATTCCAAAGTACATTTGACTTGCTTTTATCTATCCTTCAAATTAAACTTTTTTTGGTGTTATGCAAAATTGGTCAGTAAAGCTCTCATGAACCTGATGGCACACTTTACTTTTCTCGTTTTTAAAAAATTGACATTGTGGCTCTCTTATGTTGAGTTGTTATGCTTGCAAGTTGTAAGTTGTAAATTAGCCCAGCCATGTCGTCATGGGGCAAGCTTTCAACATTGCACTTCTTATTTGAGTTGATATCGTGATCTTTTGTTTGTGGATACTCGTGATATGAAATAATTTGGGAATCTTGCGGGATCATGGAGTTTGTATATGTGTTAGAGAAACGTCTGGGCCGCTAATCTAAGCCATGCATAATTCATGGTGGAAATTTACAGCATGCCCATAGTGAACATTCGACAACGCATCTCAAAATAAAAAGCTATACCAATGATAAATAAAAGAGATGCCAAGGTGTTTATTGTCTGTTTGTCCTGTCATTTTGATGTGGGCTTATTCTATGTCATCGGGCACGGAGGTACCCCGTTGGCGGTTCTCGATGATACATGTATACTTACAATGACAAGAGCTTGCTTGGGACTCTAAGTTGAGTAGCATGAGGTTTGGGTATTCGTATTTCACAGGACACAAGGTTTTCAACTTATGATTTGTCAAGCATATACTTCATAATTGTACTCGCACTAACTTTAACCATTCAAGATGCCTATGATGGGGGCAATGAGAGCTCAAAGCTAGTAAGTACCATAATTTTTGAAGGTTTATAAAACTTGCAATCACTGCTTCCCTCTGCGAAGGGCATTTTTTTTACTTTTATGTTGAGTCACCACCTTCTATCTTTATATACCGTCTAAGAGAGCATAGTTGTCATTCTGAGTATAATGTGCATTGTCCCAAAGTTTTCATTGATTGATTCATGATGTTGGTTTCACTTGTTCTTAAATTATTTGTATCTAGTCGCCCTCTTAAACTTGAAGGTGTCCTATGCATTTATGTTTTGCTCTGTCATGAAGGACAAGCTGAAAACCATTTGTATGTTTTTCCATATGATTTGAACACACGTTTGACTTTCATTGTTTCTTTTTCATGATCTTTCATTTGTGTTCTTTTTCATGTTATAACATGGTTGCTATGTTGCTTCTATCAAGATTATATCTTTCATGCCCATGTTTTAAGTTCTTTTGATCCCAGCACTCAATGCTTTACATAGATGATCAAGATTGTGTAGGTGCATGTCACCTCAAAAATTATTTCTTTTGTTATCACTTACCTACTCGAGGACGAGCAGGAGTTAAGCTTGGGGATGCTGATACGTCTCAAACGTATCTATAATTTTTTATGCTTCATGCTTATTTTTACACCATTTGCTTAGTGTTTCGTTACACTTCATGATGTTTTTATGCATTTTCCGGAACTAACCTATTAACAAGATACCACAGTGCCAGTTCCCTGTTTTTTTGCTGTTTTTGTGTTTCAGAAAAGTTACACAGAAAATATTCTTAGAATTGGATGAAACAAAAGCCAAACATCCCAATATTTAACCAAGCTTCCAGAAGACCGAAGAGGAGACGAAGAGGGGCCACAGGGTGGCCTCACCACCAGGGGGCGCGGCCCAGCCCCTGGCCGCGCCGCCCTATGGTGAGGGCACCCTGGCCCACCTCTGACGTTGCCCCTTCGCCTATAAAGACCCCCCGACGGGAAAAACCTAAAGACCCCGATCAATTTTCCAGAAACACATCGCGATCCGCCGCCGTCGTCGACCCGAGATCAGGAGGGTCCAGAAGCTCTTCTCGGCACCCTGCCGGAGAGGGGAATCGCCACCGGAGGTCTTCTTCATCGCCATGCTTGCCTCCGGCGCGATGAGTGAGTAGTCTACCTTAGACTATGGGTCCATAGCAGTAGCTAGATGGTTGTCTTCTCCACCATGTGCTTCATGTTTAGATATCGTGAGCTGCCTTACATGATCGAGATCACCGTTATGTAATTCTACATGTTGTGTTTGTTGGGATCCGATGAATATTGGTGTTATGATTGAGTTGATGTGCTGAATATTATCTTATGTTATCTCTATGTTGTTTATGAGCATGCATGCTCTCCGTTGTTAGTAGCTATCTTGGACAAGTAGATACTAGTGACTCTAAGAGGGGGTATTTATGCTCGATAGTTGGGTTCATGCCTCTATTTAATCTGGGGGAGTGACAGAAACCTCTAAGGTTATAGATGTGATGTTGCCACTAGGGAGAAAACAACATTCTTATGTCCACGGGCATATGCTTTGTTTACATTACACACTTTGCTTAATGCAATTATCTGTTATTCGCAACTTAATACTCGTGTGGTGTTCGGACGATATCCCCGTGGGTGGATTATTAGTCATAGATGCAGTTGGATGGCGGTCTATGTATTTTGTTGTAATGCCCAGAGTAAATCTCATAGTGATTCTCTCGACATATGCACGCTATCTTTATTCTATGAATTGCCCAACTGTAATTTGTTTACCCAGCATGTGTTATTTATCTTATAGAGAGACACCACTAGTGAACTGTGGACCCCGGTCCAATTTCCTTTATATTGCTATCACCTGTTTACTTTACTCGCATTTGTTTACTTTCTCGCATACTACTATTGCTTTCCACTCGATACGCTCATACCTTTATTTATAGCAAACCGGTGAGATTGACAACCTCATCGTAAGTTGGGAGCAAAGTATTTGGTTGTGTTGTGTGCAGGTTCCGCGTTGCTACTAGTTGAAGACGCGCTAACAAGTTATCGTTAACGGCGCCCTTGTCGGCGTGTCACTAGGCTAGCAAGCATCACCTTCTGGAGTTTGGCTTTTTTCTGGACTGACAAACATTGGTTTCTTACTGAGGGAAAATTTGTTGTTATACTCATCATACATTCCTCTTGGGGTTCCCAACGGGACGGTGATTTACATCAACACCGCCGCAACAAGCAGGCGGCGTCGCACCCATGGGGAATCGGTGCCACCTTACTACAGATGCAAATTATCAATTCTTTCTATCGCTGCCAATGCAGCTAGGACCTTGAAGTCGTCGGCAACTGAAACAAAAAAATGGCAAAAACCTGAACCGCGATGGCTGAAGCTCAATGTTGATGCATCATTCTTTGTGGACAGACATGCTGGTGCAACCGGGACAATTATCCGAGACTATGAGGGCTCTTTTGTGGCAGCAAAGTGTGTCTCTCTTCCTCACGTGGAATCCGCAGCAATGGCA
Source organism: Dactylis glomerata (assembly GCA_007115705.1). Taxonomy (NCBI): domain Eukaryota; kingdom Viridiplantae; phylum Streptophyta; class Magnoliopsida; order Poales; family Poaceae; genus Dactylis; species Dactylis glomerata. The sequence goes on along the minus strand of QXEO01002106.1, from coordinate 438,538 downwards.
GAGGCGCTGGCCATGAAATATGGACTCCAACTGGCCTGGAATATTGGTTGCAATAGATTGATCGCGAAATCTGACTCTACTGAAACAATTGATGCATGCAATGGTGAGTCAAGATGGTGGAACCAATCTTCTGCAATATATGCAGAGTGCATAGATTTAATTCGTTCCATAGGTTCGGTTAGCTTCAAGGCCTGCTCAAGGGAGACTAATTAGGTGGCACACAATATTGCTAGGGTTTGCTTTTCAAATAATATCTCCTGCAATTGGGTCGATGAAACCCCTAGCTTTATTTTTGATAGCCTTACAAACGATGTAATAGTACTTTGATACAGGCAGCAAGTTTCAGACGTATTCTTTTCCTTACCAGGGTACCTAAGGGGACTGGAAGGTTTTTAATGAGGCGGCTTGCTAGCTTAATATATTATCGTTTACCTAAAAAACCCTAGTCTCTTCATATATTCATATCTTTGTTAGAAGCTAGTACACTGTACTGAAAGATCACATATAAAACGGTTTCTTGAGTGCGTCAATTTGGCTCCCGGTCTCTCTAAAGCCCTTTATTGTGAACATTCATAAAATACATTTAAAAGTTTTAAAAGTCTATAAACAAATATGTACAAAGGCAATGATGTATACCTTAAACTATAAAAGTACCAATACAAAATATATTATATTCTACTCTACACAAAAACAATTTATAGATCTAGGTTTATGAACTGTACACCTTCAAACCTTGTCACAATTTAATCTTTTTTGTGTGGCCCATAAGTTTGAGATTTTGCACAATTCTACTACACATCATTACCTGTATGAACATATTTTCCAAATTTTCTTGAGGCTTTTAAATGTTATTTTCAAATTTCTAATATAAAGGTCTCCAATGAGTTCGGGGTCCAAATGCATTTTCCGTTCACTAGGGCACGGATGAGAGAATTCCTTATTTAACACCGTCTTGAAATCAGCTTCCCTATTTAGCCCTCTTAAATTTTTTCTTTCCAATTCGACACATAAACTTCAATTTCTTCCTAAAACGACACTAATGTTAGTAATGTTAGGTCCTTCTATTAATTTTTTTTACTTAACCAAAATACCCTTCCGTAAACTAGAGACGATGAACCAGAGAAAAATCAAATCGGATGAACACCACCACATGCCTACGGGGTGTTACGACCGTGCCTTTGGCGACGGCGACCGCCTCACCCGGTTCCTGCGGTGGCTCATATGGCCGCCGAAGATGGGCACGGCGCGGAGGCTGACGCGGAGATGGACGTGGAGGCCCTCAATCCAGCCGCCATGGCCGAGCTCCTACATGAAGTAGCCATGGGCCGGAGCGGCGGCCCCAATCAAGCCGCCATGGCCAAGCTCCTACGAAGCTTCCATGGGCGGGAGCGGCGGGGTGAGCGAGCGGGCTGATGGCTGGCTACGGTCGTGGGGCTGGAGGAAGAAGATAAGAGGAGTGGATTGGAAAAAAAGAAATAAGTGGGTCCCAGGGCGTAAGAGCCTTTTCATATTACAGTTTAACACCGTAAGTGCTGAAAATGAACTAAAGTGACATTTTAGGAAGAAATTGAAGTTTATATATCAAATTGGGAAGAATTTTTTTAACAGGGTCAAATAAGGAAGCCGATTAAGACAATGTCAAATAAGGAATTATCTCCACGTAAATTGGTGAGTGCATTGGCCATTTCGCTAGCTCAGATACCTCAAGTAAACTAGATGCAGATGCGTAAGTCCTTAACTTGTATTTGTTGCGACCAAGTTTTCTTTTGATTGTCCACTCCAGCACTATGGTAATCGTGCTCTGTGTAGAACACTAGTAATACCAACTCCAGTGATGTGCAAAAAGTCGAATCCCCTATCCATAGGACGCCCAACCCATATACTGGCCGTTCGATCGAGTCTGAAGATTCGAACTGCATACTTTGCAAAATAGCCTCTTCGCTTTATGCAATTTAACCCGCAGTCCAACCTAGACAGGAGTATAAATACGTAGACACAGGCCGGTGGAAACCCTAATCCAACCGATCCCCTCCCCCCCCTCCCGCACCAGATCCCACCGCCCTCGGGCCGCCACCGCCCAGATCCCACCGCGCTCGCCGGCCACCGCCCAGATCCCACCGCCGCCTCCTCTCTCTCCCACCTCTCGCCGACGGCGTGGTCTTCTCCGGCGCCGGCCACCGCGCGACCGATGGAGCACGACTGACGGAGCTCCTCCGAACGGTCGACGGCGCTCGAGCTCCTCCTGCCAGGCGCCGGCCTCGAGCTCCGGCCACCCCTCTTCTCCCTGTTGTAGGTCGCCGCCTTCCCCGACCAGACCGAGCTCGTCGACCACCATGCAGCGGTGGTCCTGAGCTCATCTCTATTGGTGTTAGATCTGATTGTTTCTTGTTTGATGTTGGTGTTAGATCTGATTGTTTTCTTGTTTGAATATGAATCTAGTGCATAGATCTTTGTAATTGATACCATGGTTTCGTTTAAACTAGTGTCAAGAACTTTTTCAGTTTGTATATGAATCTGGTGCATAGATCTTTGTAATTGATACCATGGTTTCATATGTATATGTGTGAAGAACTTTACGGTTCTTACCAAAATTTTCAAGGATATGAATTCGCTGGGATCTTTAATAATTTGCATAGATGTTATATTTGGATGAACTTGAAGAACTTTTTGGTTCAAAGAATGTCTACTAAAGATTAGAGTCAAACAACACCAAACTTTACTATTCAACCAATGGATCCAAACTGAAATTTCTGAAGAACTTTATAAATCTAAAGGACTTACTTATAAGAATTGAATACATGTCAGATACTTTTTTGCAAAAGATGGGTAGCGTTTTAAAAATCCAAACATGTTTAGGGACTTTTTTGCAAAAAAGGCACCAATTAGAGTCTGCCACCGTATGGGTTGGGCGTAAGGACGACAATTTTACCCACGGGTACGGATACCCGCGGGTACCGTACCCGCATGAGCAGAGTATGGGCACACTTTATACCCATTGGTAGTACCCATTAAGTCATGGCTAGGGCACGGGTATAGCCTTCTACCCGCGGGTATACCCATACCCTACCCATTTATACTAGCATGTCAATTTAGAGTATCCCAATAGTGTTTGTCGATAGAGGTCAAAGGAGTTGGGCATCCCACACCCCCATTTACTCTAGTAATTAAGAATTGGTTGTAATCCACATATATCCCCACATTAAGGAGATCGAAACCCCACGTTCTAGCCCCCAATGTACTATCAATGAAAATAAAATAGTGAGTAACTTGGGTAGTATTTGATCCACCCGTTGGGTATCCAATGGGTATGGGTACCCACGGGGTATGGGTAAAGTTTCATATCCGTGGGTATGGGTACGGGTAGAATTTTGTACCCATCGACTATACGGGTATGGATATGAGTATGGTATTGCTCTACCCTGCCCATTGCCATCCTTAGTTGGACGCCCTATGGGTACGAGGAAATGGGCGTTCAGTGATGTGCTTGTGCCACTGCTTTAGTGTGACGCATGGGAAGAAGGAAAAGAAATGGAGAGAAAGAGAGCTTCTTTTATTATGAAACTTTGCTAAAGCATGGCGAAATAATAGAAACGCCAGATCACGGATAGATTCTCCGGCGATGCAAACGAGTTTCTTGAACGAAATTTCGGATGGAAGCTTAGCGCATAAGAAAGTTCCGTCGCTGAGATCTGAGAAGTGACGACAGAGAGAAGCCCATAACGCCGCTGAAGAACATCACTTGTTAATAGTTGCGGAGAACGCTTTATGATCTGTGTATTGATCCACTTTGCCATAAGTTCTTTTTCTGCAACAAGTTGTTTTAGTGCATCTGAGTCACCTGCTAACCTAGTATATGTATGTATAGTTCTTCCCTGCTAATTTGCTCGTGATCCTCGCCACATCAACCTGTGCCGCCGTTGCAGCGGTTGGACTACGGTCTTCCCTTCCGCGGCCGGCTGCTCATTCTCCGATCATCGTCATGTCTACCATCGCCATCCCGAGCCCCGTGCCATCCGCCACTGAGGACGCCGATGGCATCAGGAAGGCGCTCCAAGGCAAATGCTCTTGCTCGCTCGGCTGCTGCCTGGGTTCCAGATTCAGTAGTTTCTTGCTGCTGCATCTAACGTAGCACATTGCATCCCTGACATTTCCGTGATGATCTTGGTGCAGGATGGCGAGCGGACAAGGTAGCCCTGATTTGCATACTGGCTCACCGGACGGCGGCCCAGCGGGTGGGGATACGCCGCGCCTACGCCTTCCTCTTCCGGGAGCCCATGCTCAACTGCTTCCGCCACAGGCTCTCCCGCCACCGCCCCGTCTCCGTCGACTTCTGGGTACAGTAAACAGCAGTGCATTTCTCTGACGGACCGGGAAAATCGTGATTGGTCGAGCTTGGAAAGCTCTGTGACGCGTTTCTCTTACGATCAGAATTCGATTTTGCTGGTTGGTTTCTCAGAAGGCGATGATACTGTGGACGATGGACCCGGCGGAGCGGGACGCGAACCTGGTGCACGGCGCGCTGCGGCATGGAGGAGACGGCGACTCCATCTCCGTGCTGGTCGAGGTCGCCTGCGCCTCCACCCCTGACCACCTCGTCGCTGTCCGGCGCACCTACGGCTCCCTCTTCTCCTGCTCCATCGAGGAGGACCTCGCGTCCTGCCCCGTGTTCGAGCAGCCTCTCAAGAAGGCAAAGTCCCTGTTTCTTTTCTCACACGGGAATCGCAAAACAAAGCCTCGAATCTTATGTTACTGTGCTTTCCTGTGGTGCAGATGCTGGTGAGCCTCGTGAGCTCCTACCGCTACGGCGGCGAGCATGTCGACGAGGACATGGCGAAGCTGCAGGCGTCTCGGCTGTCGGAGGCGATGAGGAAGAAGGAACCGCACCGAGACGAGGTGATACGGATCGTGAGCACCCGGAGCAAGGCCCAGCTCCGGGCGACCTTCCAGCGGTACAGAGACGATCACGGAACAGACTTCGTCGAGGTATATACAGTGAGATGGATAGTATCCATGAACGAACCTCATGATGCAAAAATGAAACAAGAAATCATCCCCTGGCCTGGATCTTCTTTCAGGACATCGATAGCCACTGCAGCAGCCAGTTCGCCAAGACGCTGAAGAGCGCCGTCTGGTGCCTGACATCGCCTGAAAAGCACTTTGCAGAGGTAAACAGAATTCATTCAAAAATCGAAGAAGAGCAACGATCTAGGCTGCGTGCCTGATATGCGCGTGATGTTTCAGGTGATCAGGCACTCGATAGAGGGGCTGGGGACGTACGAGGACATGCTGACCAGGGCGATCGTGTCGCGGGCGGAGATCGACATGACGCAGATCAAGGCCGAGTACAGGGCGCGGTTCAAGACCACCGTGACGCGCGACGTCGTCGACGACACCTCCTTCGGCTACAGGGACTTGCTGCTGGCGCTGGTCGGGGGCGAGGAAGAGGGTGTGGAAAGCAAGGAACGACGATGCATTCCATGTTGATCGCGTGTGTGCGAAACAGATTCGGAGACTCATCGCTGAACTGCACCTGAAGTCTGTTTTTATATTTTAAAAATGGCGATTTTTGAATTTTGCCACAAATAAATGGCGATTTTACATACTGTATTATTTTGCTATATGGGCATGCTCAAAATGTCACAAAAGTTTTTGCTACATGTTGCAAGTTTTTACGGATCTTCGGAGAAATGTTGCGAAATGATATCACACTTCTGAAAATGATATATACACTGGTACACAGTAAAAATGTTACATTTGGGTGATTTTTTTTTGCAGCAGTGACAATATTTTTTGTAGCAATGATCTGAGGCCACTCATGATGTCACCCGCGACATCGTATGCACTCCCCATCTCTCAACCAAACACGTATATGGTTATCCCTAACCACATCTTACCCTTCTAACCAAACACAAAATTAGTTTATCCCTCACACACAACCAACCAAGAAAAATGCTTATCCCTAATCAGGTGGTTAGGGATGCCCTCATGCCCTAAAAGATACCCCTTGAACTAAACAACCCCTTAAACACATCAATGATGTTACTGGGCAATGGGCATAATAACAACGCAAGTTGAACTGGCTACAATTTATACCTATTTTTTATAAAGGGCGATTTATTACTTAAAAGATTTAAGTATTACACCCAGCCTGCATAGCTAAGGTGCACACAGCTGATCAGAAGTACACAATCCAAGAAAGTAAAAGGTGTATTACATATCAAGTTGATCAAATGCAATAGCGCATAAGGGTGTGGTGGACCGATCCAAAGATTATGCTGCCACCCATGATGGGAAAAAGTATCCCTCGCCGTATTCTCCAACCATGCACAGACCTCCGTAAATAGGTCTCGGTGCTCCACCCGCTGAAGAGACGACCATAAACAGGGTGTACCGGTACACTGGTAGATGACCTGCAAGGGAGAAGAAATTTTATCATTAAACACTTTATCATTTCTACATAGCCATAGCGACAATAGTACGACAAGCGCTCCCACCCTAATAAGCGTTCTAAACCGATTATCAATACCATGCAGCCAATTCCCAAAGATATTGGCAACGCTGCAAGGGGGATAAAGGTTAGATGCTACTTGGATGATTGAGCATATAGACCTTGCGAACAGGCATTTGAAAAAGAGGTGTTTAATAGTCTCATCGTGATGACAAAAAACACAACTCTTATTTCAATGCCGGTTCCATTTAACCAGATTGTCTTTGGTGAGAATAACTCCGCGCACGAAGGTACCACCCAAACACCTTAGTTTTTAGTGGTATCTTCATCTTCCAAATCATCTTGTTATTATCAACCGGTATGTCTTGATGGATTAAAGCATTATACATGGAGTCCACAGAGAATTCACCATTCCTGTGGAGATTCCAACAAAACTCGTCTGGTTGAGGTGATAGATGTACGGAAGCCAAACGTTAAAGAAGGGCATTCCATGCAACCAGTCTTGGTCCAAGCAAATCTCGCCTGAACGTTACATCTAGAGGTGAGGTAGCCATTACTTTCGCAACGGTATCACTTTTGTAACGAACAATATTGTATAACGCATGATATTGTTCTCGGAGAGGGGCATTACCGAGCCATGAATCCTCCCAGAACCTTATCTGTGAACCATCTTTAATAAAAAAATTCTGACTTTGATTTTGTAGCCATCAGACCCGCCCAAAAATGTGAATCACCCGGTTTCCAAGAAACTTGTGATAACACTTTTGAGCCAACCTATTTTCGATTTAGGAGGGTTTGCCACATACCATTCTTGTTCAGTAGCTTAAACAGCCATTTACCAAGGAGTGCGGTATTCTTGACTTGAAGGTCCTGAATTCCAAATCCACCTTGATCTTTGGGTGTACAAACCACACTCCATTTAACCAGTCGATATTTCTTTTTTTTCAGTATCCCCTTGCCAGAAGAATCTAGACCGATAATAATCCAGTCTATGATGAACTCCTTTCGGCAATAGGAAGAAAGATGTCATGTATAGTGCCATATTAGAAAGTACTGAGTTAATGATTATCAATCTTCCACCTAGGGATAGTAATTTTCCTTTCCAACTACTTGATCGCTTTTGTATTCTCTCTTCGACAATTTTCCATTCAGCGAGCGTGAGCCTCCGATAATGAATCGAAATGCCCAAATGCCAAATAGGAAACTAGCCTTGCTCACAACCGAAGAGGTCGGCATAGAGACTGGCCTCGTCCGGAGCATCGCCAAAACAAAACAATTCACTCTTATGGAAATTAATCTTTAGACCCGAAAGCTTCTCGAATGTTGCCAAGATTAGTTTCAGGTTCCGAGCTTTTTCGATGTCATGTTCCATAAAAAGAATTGTATCGTCGGTGTATTGAAGGATTGAGAGGCCCCCATCCACCATATGAAGAATCAATCCTTCAATTTGGCCATCAACTTTTGCACGCTCGATCATAATAGCGAGCATATCCGCCACTATATTAAATAGCATATGGGATAATGGATCACCTTGCCCGAGGCCTTTTCTAGTGTGAAAATACCGGCCAACCTCATCATTAACTTTGATGGCCACTCTACCTCTAGACACAAAATTACGAATTAGAGCGTGCCACTCCTCATAAAAACCTTTCATTCTATGAGTTTGTTGAAGGAAAGTCCACTTAACTTTGTCATAAGCCTTTTCAAAATCTAACTTCAGGATAACTCTATTCAACTTTTTTGAATGTAGTTCATGAACCGTCTCGTGCAACATGACAACCCCATCAAGGATATTTCTTCCTTGCATAAAGGTTGTTTGCGATGGTCTAACCACATGATCTGCCACCGTGTTAAGTCGAATCGTGGCTACTTTTGTGAAGATCTTGAAACTAACGTTCAAGAGGCAAATATGTCTGTATTGTTGTATCCTTTCTGCCTCATTCACCTTAGGTAACAAGATAATTTTGCCAAAATTCAAACGAAACAATTCTAGTTGTCCAGCATGAAGGGAGCTGAACATATCTAGAAGGTCCGTTTTAATGGTTTCCCAAAAAGTTTGATAAAACACGGTTGGCATTTATACCTATATATTTCAAAATAATTTAGAATTGTGTGTTCAAAAACAGTTTTTGTGAAACTATCGATTCACACAAATTCTATTTGTACTTTGTCACATTTTCTTGCAAATATATATCCTATTGCGTTTATAATGGGATTTTTGGTTTTAGAATTATTGGGTGTATACCTATCTCGGAGACTTGTAGTGAGTGCGGCGTTTGTGCACCTGAGGTCTAGTGAACTTGGTATTTTTTAAAAAAAATTATTGTTTGAAGTTTAGAAAAATCTTTAAAAAATCTCGTGGATATATGCATATGTTCTCTACATGTCCGCCTAGTTTTCCTAAATAGAACATTGTACTTTTGGCTGCACAAAAATCATAAAAAAGTGGTTTTAAAAGGCAAAAAATATTGGTTTTGGCATTTTCCAATTTTGTTCAGACAACATTTGATTTGAGCACACATAATGGACATGTTTATGTATTTGTAAATATTTTTTCCAAAAAGATCAACACAAAAATAGAGTTTTTTTTTTCAAAACAAAAAATGAGCTAAGTGAAGCTCAGGAGTCAAAAACCACTTTTCGTCATGAAGTTCGCTATTAAAACTAGGTCCCACTTACAAATGTGGGAGATAATCAACGAATCATTCAATGGTTAATAATGGGGTGATTGTGCCCTCTGTCCATCTGAAACGACCTCAGGCTCTTCACATGTTCATATCTTCGTTAGAACACGATATTGTAAAAGAGCTCTGTTAATATCAATAAGATACCAATTACACCCAGCCTATGCAACAACGCATTGTCCTAGCGGCAATACGGATGCACACAGCTAAAAAAGAGAAGTAGAATTATAAAAAAGAAAAGTCTCGCTACAGTGATTAATTCCTTATAGCAGCAGTACTAACATCACTAAGACAACACCAGAAATCTAGCTTTTCCAAAAGAGTTTCTCTAGGGTACGTAATTGGTGAGTGCATTCGCCTACCTAAGATGCCTCAGGTTAACTAGAAACAAATGATTGAGTCCTAAACTTGTATATGTTACGACCAAATTTCATTTTAACTAAGAAAGGTTGTCCACTGGTCGTACGGCTCCATCTTGCATATCGATGTATGTATCGTGCTCTATAGAGTACTCCTATATACCAACCCCCATGTTGTGCTTGTGCCAAGTCAAAAAAAAAAGAATTGTGTTGTGCTTGTGCCGCTGCTTTAGTGAGGCATGGGAAGAAGGAAAAGGAAAGGGGTAGCTTCTTTTATATATGCAACTTTGTTAAAGCGTGGCGAAATAATAGAAACGCCAGATCACGGATAGATTCTCCGGCGATGCAAACGGGTTGTTGAACGAAGTTGGCATGCAAGCATAGCGCATAAGAAAATTCCATGGCTGAGATCTGAGAAGTGGCGACAAAATGAAGCCCATAACGCCGCTGCAAGAACAATCACTACTAGGTGCGGAGAACACTTTATGATCTGTGTGTTGATCCACTTTGCCATGAGTTCTTTCTCTAAGACCATCTGCCACAAGTTGTTTCAGTGCGTCTGCGTCACCTGTCCCCTATGGGCCTATATGTATGTAGTCATTCTCCCTAATTTGCTCGTGATCCTCGCCACATCAACCTTTGTCGCCGTTGCTCATTCTCTCATCATCGTTAATTCGTCATGTCTACCCTCGCCATCCCGAGCCCCATGCCGTCCCCCTCCGACGACGCCGATGGCATCAGGAAGGCTCCAAGGCAAATATGCTCCTTCTCGCTGGGCTCCGGGTTTTCAGTAGTATCTTTTCTTGAAACTTGATATTGCATGTAACGTGCATTGCATCTCTGACATAAATGGTGGTGATCTTCTTGGCGCAGGATGGCGGGCAGACAAGGAGGCCCTGGTCCTGATACTGGCTCGTCGGACGTCGGCGCAGCGTACGGCGATACGCCGCGCCTACGCCTTCCAGTACCAGGAGCCCATGCTCAACTGCTTCCGCAACAGGCTCTCCCGCGTCCGCCACTGCCCCCTCTCCCTCGACTTCTGGGTACAGTATAGTACTAGTGCATTTCTCCGACTGACCGGGAAAATCGTGATCGATCGAACTTGGAAAAAATTGTGACGCATTTCTCTTATTTGTTGGTTGCTTGCTTTCTCAGAAGGCGATGATTCTGTGGACGATGGACCCGGCGGAGCGGGACGCGAACCTGGTGCACGGCGCGCTGCGACGGAGAGGGGACGGCGACCACGTCTCCGTGCTGGTCGAGGTCGCCTGCGCCTCCACCCCCGACCACCTCGTCGCCGTCAGGCGCACCTACGGCTCCCTCTTTGCCTGCTCCGTCGAGGAGGACCTCGCGTCCTGCCCCGCCTTCGAACAGCCGCTCAAGAAGGCAAAGTCCCTGTTCCGAACACACACCGGAATCGAAAGAAAGCCTGGAATCTTATGTTAATTTGCTGTGTGTTTGTGGTGCAGATGCTGGTGAGCCTCGTGACCTCTTACCGCTACGGCGGAGAGCAGGTCGACGAGGACGTGGCGAAGCTGGAGGCGACTCAGCTGTCGGAGGCGATGAGGAAGAAGGAGCCGCACTGGGACGAGGTGATACGGATCGTGAGCACCCGGAGCAAGGCCCAGCTTCGGGCCACGTTCCAGCGCTACAGAGACGACCACGGAACAGACTTCGTCGATGACATCGACAGCCACTGCAGCAGCCAGTTCGCCAAGACGCTGAAGAGCGCCGTCTGGTGCTTGACATCACCTGAAAAACACTTTGCAGAGGTAACTAAAACAGATGGGTGAATCAGGTCATCTTAATCCTTTTGTATAAATGTATGTGCATGATGTTCTCAGGTGATCAGGCACTCGATACTAGGGCTGGGGACGTACGAGGACATGCTGACCAGGGCGATCGTGTCTCGGGCGGAGATCGACATGAGGCAGATCAAGGCCGAGTACAGCATCAGGTTCAAGACCACCGTCACGCGCGACGTCGTCGACGACACCTCCTTCTGCTACAGGGACTTGCTGCTGGCGCTGGTCGGCGGCGAGGAAGAGTGTGTGGAAATAAGCAAGGAAAGACGATGCATTCCATGCTGATCGCGGGTGGGCAAATACAGATTCGGAGGCACTGGTCGCTGAATTGCACCTCTGAATTCCGTGGCCGCTATTTTTCAAAAATTGAGTTTATTTGTGATGTTGGATAAACAATTTCCTCTGTTTTTTTGTACTGTGGCTGGGATTTGGATTTGTAAGCTGGAATCTCTAAGTCAATAAAATTTGGGCTTTCTTGTTCGTCCTTTTCTTTTCGAACCAAGGAGGTCCCTCCCGTGTAGCCGTACATAATTAACCCTAGCTCTAATTAGTCCCACACCGCTAACACGATAACATAAGCACCAGCTTAAATAAGGGCGCCTCCGCAACTCCATCAGCTAGGCCTGGTCGTGCTCGCCTGTTACTCCAGCAATGGAGGGCTAAAGAGTTGGTAATGGTGGTGGTCAGCTAGAAGCCCAAGCCAAAGCCTAATGCGTGCCTAACCAAGGCTCCTGAAAACCGCACACGGTCTCTTCTCTCCAGGATGAAAGCCCCAAATCAATTGGGGTTGGGGAGTAGATTGCGCCGTGACTTTACACTCAGGTCGTGGCCGAAAGGGGTTACACGGGCAAAAGGTGGCAAGTGGGTCTGGGAGTGAATTCTCGGCCGAAGCCCGCACTCAACTCACCTGACGGTTTCCACATAGAACGAGCCTTCAGGCTTACGTCGTGGGAAGGAAGCAAGCCTGCTATGTGGTACATGTGCTCGCTTACTCAACCAACATTATCAACTCTTTTTTTATCAATTCTTAAAAAACTCTTTTTTATCTTGTACATTCATAATAATGTTTAAAGGCTTCTACATGATTTTCCCTAATGAGCCAACACCCTTGTTTCTTCATCAAAATGTTGCAAAACTTAGAGCATCTCTAACCGAGCCCTTAAAATCTCGACCCATAAAATCCGAGTACAGGCCACCGTACTCGGTTTTACAGGCTGCGAGAGGCGCGGCGCAGATTAGTGCCCGTAAAATAGAACTGCAAACTTTGAAAAAAAAACTTTGCGCGAGAAATTTGAAAGGAATGTCATCGTCATCATACAAGTTTGGACGAATTCTTGCAAAATTACACCTAATTTCTAGCAAACTACGCCTACCCGGGGGAGATCTACGCCGCTCCATCCTATTTTGGCCAAAATTTGGCCCCGAGAAGAGCTCACCGGGGCCTATGGGCGGCGGCGGACGACGATGATGTCGGCGGCCTACTCGTCATCGAGATCGATGATCTCCTCCTTTTTTGCGTTGAGGCAAACACTTTTGGTAGGATCGGGTGGAAATTGAGCGTGACTATCCACGCGTCGATCTAGGGTCCATGTTAAACGCCCGGGTTGTAGTTGCCTTTAAAGGTGAACTGACGCGGAACCGCAAAAGTAAAAGTTAAGGTGCTCAAAATTCATGCACATGTTTCGAATGGAAGGAAAAAAATCTAATAGTTTGGTACATAATATTCAACAATATCATCTATGATTATCTGGCACGAGAATATAAAAGCTCGGAAGGTGAGGCTATAACCTTTGAGCTTATCTTGGACAATGCAGTCCAACCTCTTCGCCATCTCTTCGGTCAGGTGGTTGGCCCAATCCCCTATTGTTTAAATAGGACGATTCTCCATGGACAACCAACGAGAAAATTGAAAAAATGTCAAATTTGAGGCTAGGATTTAAAAAAACCCACCACTTTTCAATTTTTGGCAAAAAAAAACCATCAGTCCACACTCTAATTGTTGCACATATCGCTGATAGCACATTTAAGGTCGTTTGATGTTGTTTCTGCCCTGATCCACCCATAGGCTGACGTGGCAAGTGTGTAATGCTAGGTGCTTAGGGGAGATGCTTAGGTTAATAAACCAATTTTTTGTTAAGCACCGGTGCTTATATAGACTAGACAGATGCCTAACTAAGCACCTCTCCTATACAAATAAGCACCAGCGCTTAGCAAAGCGCTTGGTTTATTTTGGTAAGCACCCTCTCTAAGCACTCTCATTGTACATGGCCTTTAGTTTGAGGAGACATACGTTATACAGATTCTATATTTTTGGACTTCTCTAAAACTCCGGAGGGATCCACACTTCAGATCCATCTTCTTCCTCCCAAACCCCTCTACGACGAGATGATGGGCGACCCGATCAAGCACGTGAAGGTGCTCGCCGAGTTCCTTCGTGTCCCGTTCACCGATCGGGCGCTTCGATGCTCTGTTTCTAGTACCCAAGAAAGTGCTCCCACGCTGGACAGCTCGCATGCTCTATCCAGCTCTACGAAGTGGTCTGCACGTACCTTGTTCATGTCGTGGCACAAGGACACGAGCACGTCCTTGGGCTCCCGGCAGAAGTACACGACACGACAGCCGAGGGCGGAGAGGAGCCTCGGGAGTGGAGCGCCTCCAGATCGGCGACGGGGCAGAGGAGCTCGGGGTCTGGCATCTCCAGGAAGGATCCGGCTCGTCTAACTTTGCTCCTGCAAAGTCAGGACCCTGACTGGGCCTATATCCACCACACAATAGCAATCCAATGACTCTCCTTCTCCTAGTACTACTTCCTGATGCTTTGTTGTGGAGGGAAGAGGCATGCCCACTTTGGCGCCAAAACAGGACCACCAGGAGCACTAGTACTACTCAGTTGGCGCCAAAACAGCACCACACTTTCACTTTCTCTTTCTCTTTGCTTGCTGCGGCTCCCACACTTTCCCCTTTCTCACACACTTTTACCTTTCTCTTTGCTTCTCACGGCGCCTTATTCCTGCCAATATGAGTTAAATATTCAGATCAATTGCAGTCAATCTCTAATGGAGAATCAGTCCAACGCAGATTCAAACAAGTAAGTAAGAATAAGATATTATTTTGTGCCAAAAGCTCTTGTTTGCACTTGTGTGCTTGCTGCATGTTGTTTTTGCAATTAAATGACAGCATTTTGTAAACTTGTGCATTTAACAGAGAAAATGTATCACCTACTTGGATACCTAAGCTTGGCATGACATTTAGCACTCTGGAGGAGTCTTGGAAATTTTGGGGGTATTATGGAGGAAGAATTGGGTTTAGCATCAGACAAAGGTACAAAAACAAGAGCAAATTTGATGGTAAATTTACCTCTTGCAAATATGTTTGTTCCAAAGAAGGTCTAAAGGCAGTGGATAAAAGAGATAATATGGTTAAAAATCCATGAGCTGAGACTAGAATTGAATGCCCAGTTCGTATGACTCTTTCACTAAATCGTGAAGTTGGAACTTGGGAGATAACTAATCTGTTTCTTGACCATAACCACATACTTCAATTGCCAGAAGCATCCCACCTATTGCCATCACAGCGAATGATCTCCGAAGTGCAGGCGCATGAAATTGAAATTGCTGATGACTCCGGTATTGCACCAAAAGCTGCTCATGAGTTTGCAAGTCGACGAGTTGGTGGAGCATCTAATCTCAGCTACACTCGTCGAGATCACAAAAATCATTTGAGAACTAAGCGCCAAAGAGACCTTAAGTATGGTGAAGCGGGAAGTATGTTAAAATATTTTCAAGACAAGGCTACAGAGAATCCATCATTCAGATATGATGTTCAGTTGGATTGTGATGAAAAGATAGCAAACATTTTCTGGGCTGATGCTAAGATGATCATTGATTATGCTCATTTTGGTGATGTTATGACCTTTGACACCACTTTTGCAACTAACAAAGAACATAGGCCATTTGGTGTGTTTGTAGGATTCAACCATTTTAGAGAAACAGTTATCTTCGGTGCTTCTCTTCTTTATGACGAGACATGTGAATATTTCAAATGGTTGTTTGCTTCTTTCTTAGAGATACATAACCATAAACATCCTAGAACCATATATACCGATCAAGATCAAGCAATGGGAAAGGCAATTGAGGCAGTTTTTCTAGAAGCACGACATGGATTGTGTACATTTCACATTATGCAAAATGCTGTGAAACATTTGTCTAGTTATATGGATGAAGAATCAACTCTTCTTGCAGAATTTAGTGCTTGTATGTATGAACATGGGCAGCAAGAAGCATTTGAAGAAGCATTTGAAAATATGAGAGGACAAGTGCCAACACAGACTTGGATGAATAGTATTTACAAAGTTAAAGAAAAGTGGGCTGAATGTTTCATGAAAAATGCCTTTACCTTGGGTATGAGGAGCACACAACTAAGTGAGAGTCTCAACAATGACTTGAAGCACCATTTGAAGTCAGATTTGGATATCGTCCGATTCTTCCATCATTTTGAGAGAGCTGTCAAAGTAAAAAGAGATGTTGAGATCAATTCAGAATATGATTCTAGGAAGTACTTACCAAAAATCAGAATGAAAACTCCAATGTTGGTGCAAGTCAGCAAGCTCTATACTCCTATTATATTTGAATATTTTCAAAAGGAATACCAGAGATCCATGGCAGCATGCGCTGAAGCACTAGATGGACAGCATGCATACATGGTTAAAATTGGATATCCTTTTGAGCAACCAATATTTCAAGAAGAATGGAAAGTTGAAGGTAACCGGCTGGAACAAAAATCAGCATGTGGTTGTGGTCAGTTTGAGAGATTAGGAGTATTGTGTGCACATGCATTGAAAGTCCTAGATTTGATGAACATTAAGTTACTTCCAGAACACTATATTTTAAAGCGATGGACTAGAGAAGCACGGGCAGGATCAGTTCAAGATACTCATGGGAGGATTGTAGTTGCAGATCCAAAGGCAGATGCAGTTCACCGCACAAATTTCCTATCTCACAAATTCTACAACCTAGTGACTGAAGCATCCAATTCTGAGGAATGTTGTACTTTGATTGAGAATACACTTGATAACCTTACCAACGATGTCAAAGAGCGATTGCTGAATGATCAAGTGATTCCTGCAACATCAAATGTTTTATTGAATGCTCAATTGACTACTCCATTATCAAATGACTCATTGGCTGCTGCACGCCTAAAGAAAAAGGAGGTTAATAAAGAAAATATAGGTTCTAAAATAAAGAAAAGTTGGACTGAGAGGCAGTACAAAGGGAAAAGGGTAGAACCATCTACAACTACTGCACCATTATCTAAGGTACATCAAACACACATAATATCATCGAAATGTAATTTACTTCAACATTGCTATCTAAATTTTTACATGTAGCAGGGGAAACAGAAGAAGGAAAAAACAATTCATCCAGCGAAGCCAACTTCAGAGGAAGAACTGCATGGATATGATCACATTACAAACTTCACTGAACTGCTAAATATGCCTAGCTCTGAACCCTACATTGGAGAAGACATATTCTGAAGCTATTTGATGAACTTTTGTATACTCTGTAGTAGATTTTGCAAGCAATCAGAGTTCTAAATGGAGAATATTTTGCAAGCTATTTTATTGGACATCAAACATATATATATATATATATCAATCAATTTGAGTTAGTATATGATTTTTACCTGATTTGTAATGTGGAGATGGGACTGTGAACGGAGGCAGGGAAGAGAAGAATAGGGGCCGTGGTCGCCTGGCCATGGCATCCACTCGCCGGCGACAGTAGGCTGGAAAAGGCCGGGTACACACCGTCACAGAGGTCGCCGGCGACGGGAGCTCGCCGGACGGAAGCTGGATTGGGGAATCGCCGAGAGGGAGTCGGGGGAATCGCCGGGAGGGAGTCAGGAAAGGGGAGGGAGGCGGGCGGCGGGGCGGCGCGAGTCGCCGGCGGCGAGGCAAGGATCGCGAGCGGCGGGGCAGGGGTCGCGCGCGGCGTGGCGGTACGAGTCGCCGGCGGCGGTCCAGGTATCGCGCGCGGGGGAGACGCTGGGATCAGGAGCGGTTGTTTCTGTGTTGACCAAAAAAAGCTTTCGTTGTGTTTGACCAGCCGGAAGAAGTAGTACTGGGAGAATGAGAGCCGTTGGATTGCTATTGTGCGGTTGATATAGACCCAGTCAGGGTCCTGACTTTGCAGGAGCAAAGTTAGACGAGCCGGATCCCTCCAGGAACGGCACGAGGTCCTGGGGTGGCTGGCGAGCAGCGGGTGGCCTTCGTCGCCGGCGACGGTGAAGGCGAGGGCATTGAGCCGGACTTGGCGCACGTGGTGAGGACGGTGTCTTCGGGCCGCGGCTAGAACTGTGCATCAACAGTTCGCCAAGACGTGAAGAGCTCTGCGGAGTGTTCTCAGCACAAGGCGGCGTCTGGTTCGCGATCACCTCCATCGCCACAGCCCCGTCATGCACCTCCTGTGCGCGTGCAGTGGAGCCATGGTGTCTAGCAGGCCCCTCAAAACGCTGGTACCCCATATTATTCCGGCGGGATAGGGGGTGAGGGCGAAATAGGCCGTCTAGCAGGCCCCGTATTCGGGCCGCCCCGTATCGGTAGAATACGGGGCTCGTCAAACCCACCCCGCCGTCCCCTACAAATAGAGGGTGAAGGTGCTAGTGGGGGTCCAATCCCTCACTCGCAACCCTAGCCCCGCCGTGCGCCGCCGCCAGCCATAACCACTCCGGCGAGCAATTCCCACGCGCACGTCGCCGCATTTGCACCGCCGCCAGCCATGAGCGCACAGCGTCTGACGAAGGAATGACAAACGGGCCCCCGATATTCGCCTACCTGGTTTTCGGTCCAGGAAGGGTGTCTCATGAAAGGCTTTCGAGGCCCATCAAGGCAGTGGTCTGGCGCGGCCCAGGAGCAATACTTGGTGCGCAAGCAAGATTTCGAGGAGCCCAAGTTAGGTTAGTCCTCGGTTGATCCGATCTATACTTGGCTTGAGAGACACTCCCGAGACCTAGCCTTGACTTATAAAAGGCTGGGAGGGAGGTCTCAAAACCTGAGACACTTTTCACCCACCTCACGCTAGAGCGCTCGACAACTTAGAGCCCTCTGTATTGGCTAGATCCGATCTACGCCTTCATTGTATCACCATCATCACCATCACCCCATCAATACAAAGTCAGACAAGCAGGACGTAGGCCTTTTACCTTTGGAGGGGGCTGAACCTGGGTAAATCCTCATGTCCCACTGCTTTCGTCTGATCGCCGTCGAGTTCGCCAGGTCCCCAACTCGCTTCCTAGATCGAAAGCCCTTCGACATGGGCATTGCCGGGGATAAACCTCGTCAATTGGCGCCGACCATGGGGACGACGGGATCTGGATCTACGGATTCGCCGGCTCCGTCACCCGCAACCTACAAGATCGACATCGACACCGTCGTCGGCATCGCTGTGTCGAACAACGACGACACCACCTCCAAGATCGACATCGACACCGTCGTCGGCATCGCTGCGCCGACCAACGTCGACGACCCATCCAAGATCGACATCGACACCATCGCTGGCATCGCTGTGCCGGCCATCGTCAATGCCAACCCGATGGAGCCGAAAATCGGCACCGTTGATTCGACTGTCATCGACAGCATTTCGCCAAGCACCATCAACTTCGCTCCGACGGCGGACGTCATCGACCCCACTTCAGGCACGACAGGGATAGCGCTCGGAGGCTATGACATGGCCTTCGGACTGTTCAACTTCCACGTGGACAGTAACGGGGCGGTAGAGTTACTCTCCGTCACCGAATCGGCCTCGCTCATGGCCGAAACGACGAAACCACCAACCATCGGGGGCAAACCCTCGACAGGCGCGTCGCTAGCATCATCGGAGGAGAGATCGAAGCCAAAAACTTCGACCCCATCAGTTGGGTCGAACGACTTCGAAGATCCACCTCCATCCCCAACCACCGCCTATTGCGTCGACTGCGACACATACCACTACGTGGGCGCCGGAGATTTTTCATCTCATGAAATCGCCGGCTGTGAAGATCCTCGGGGGGGCACAGCAGCTGTCTACCCGACGATATCAGAGTGCGATCGGGCTCTCAACGCCCTCACACTCCGCACTGCACCGTACGACCCTGACTACGTCGAAGGGTTGTACTCAGACTACACATGCTCAGATGACGACGACGACGTTTACCCCGAAGCTAAGGGGAAAATCGGCAATTTGGCAAGCACCGCCTCACTATGCGAATCTAACGCATCCAGTGATGGCTATGTAGCTGATTATGATTCTGACTTCATGATCGAGGTCGAACCCTATGACGAAAGCGACGACGTCTATCCTCCAGCGCTGGGCGAAATCAGCGACGATTCGACCCCGTGGCCCGGGGGCCACTGCATGATGGCATCGCATGGCGACAGAAACGAGAACGACGGCCGAAACCGGGCGGATAGCGGCCGCCAGGTGCTCACGCACGATCAAATTCGGTTCGCAAGGAGGGTTTACGCGGGCGAAGTAAATTTCGGTCCCAACCCAAGCCCAAGCGACCTAGCTGCACTGCGATTTGTCGTCCAGGAGCAAAAAGATCAAATCAGCGCTGATAGGCGAGTGCTGGAGCGGCGCAGAGAGGAGGCCGACGCGTCCAGCAAAAGGCGGGCTGAAAGGTCATCCCACTATTCATCAAGCGTTCAACGCCGATCGAGATCGCGCACTCAGCCCGGGGCCGATATGCACAATATCACCCGAAACCTGGAGGCAGAGTTCAATGAGGCCGAATTGATGCCCAAAACCAAGGAAGCAGCAATCATGGCTGCGGCGGCATACATAGCCGCAAACGCATCTAACGGCGACGAACATATGCGACATCTGCGAAATTTAGCACTCGAAGGAGTAAGGGTGCTGCAAGGCACGCCTGGCTCAGCACATGGCGCGACAGCAACAAGAATCGCTCCACCGCCGGAGCAAGTCAGGCACCCAGCACCAGCGCCAGCCGCAGCGCCTCGGACGCAAGTAGTCGAACCTCTCAACGGAGAGCTTCGGCATGGTCTGGCCCAGCATAGAGTCGACCAGGGGCGAGCGCGGCACGAGGCGGAAGCGTTCGGCGGCCCCAGCGATGGACTCTGTGGGGCAGAATGCTTCAGCCTTCTGATTCGTTCCACACCGTTGCCGAAAGGAATCAAACTCAGCGACGGCATAGTCAAATTCAACGGGCAGCAGGATCCCCGAATTTGGCTAGATGACTTCATAACCGCTGTAAAAATCAGTGGCGGGTCTAGGGACAATGCCCTCCAGTTGCTGTCGCTACACCTAAAGGATAACGCAAGGGCATGGCTGAACAATCTCGCCCCAGATAGCATCCGCTCCTGGGAAGAATTCCGGCAAGCGTTTATCGCAAACTTTCGAGGCACTTCACGACGACCTACGTCATTCGAAGAACTCCGCCTGTGCGTGCAGAGAACGGGAGAAAACCTGAGATCATACATCTCACGGTGGATCAGCCTTCGGAACACGACGGAAAACATCTCGCCTGAAAGGGCCATCGACGCCTTTCGGGATGGCCTCTTTCGACGCGACTTCAAGGAAGAGCTAGGACGCTGCAAGCCTAGAACCATCGACCACCTCATGAGTTTGGCGAATGAATGGGCCGATGGCGAAGACTCCATCTCGGCTCCCAGAAGCCGCCGTCGGTCAGCAGAACGCGACGTCGATGCAAAGGACCAGTTCCATCCCGGATCCCGGAAGAAAGGTCGCCGAAGCCGCTACGACAACACGGAGAACGTAGACATGGTAGCAGCTGGCTACGTGCACGAGGACCGCGACGACAATCGCGACTTACCGCGACGAGGAAACACTTACTACGGCAGTAGCAACCGTGATTCGAAACCCAGTAAGGAGTGGCGTCGCCGGCAGCCGCAGCTGTCGGCAGAGGAGATGCTTGATAGCGGATGCCCAAGGCACACGTACCTCGACAAGGACGGAGTACGAAAACCTGCACACCTCCTCATCGAGTGCAGGGAGTTCCTTCGTCTCAACCGGGCACTTCAGGAGAGGATGAACATCGAGCAACCAGTGGCAGGGGCGATAGCCTACAACGCTCCACCGCCACCGCCGAACCCACCAGCAAACGTCGTACAGCAAAGCCACCAGGCCGCTACGATCCAGCAAGTCGAGCAGCGACAGCCGACCAACGAGGAAGAAGAGTTCCCGCCACCAAGAGGTTTCGTGCCCATGATTCAGAGGGGGCGCCCGACGAACAAAGTCCAGCGAAAACGCGCGAGAGAAGTGTTCCACGCCGAACACGCGCCACCGGCCACTCCCGAATATCTGAATTGGTCTGAACATCCGATCGGTTTCGATCGGTCAGATCACCCACCGAAGATCCCACGCCCAGGACACCATGCACTGGTTCTCGAAGCACAAATAGGAGGTTTCACCTCGAAAAAGGTGTTCATGGATGGAGGCAGCAGCCTTAACCTCATCTACGCAGACACACTGCGAAAGATCAAGATCCCACTGCATAACCTCCTGCCAACGGAGACTTCCTTCCACGGAATCGTCCCAGGGAAGCCGACGTACCCATTGGGGGCAATACACCTCGACGTCATCTTCGGCACTCTAGCAAACTTCAGAAAGGAGAAGATCGAATTCGAGGTGGTCGACTGGCCCTCGCAGTACCATGCTATCCTCGGGCGGCCAGCGTTCGCTCGATTCATGGCGGTACCCCACTACGCCTACCTCAAGTTGCGGATGCCCGCAAACAAAGGACCACTGACGATCAGCGGCAGTTTCGCACGATCGGAAAACTGCGACAAAGACTTCAACAGCATGTCCCAGACCTTTGGGGTGCATGAAGAACTGCACCACATTCGGGAGGCCACTGTCATGGACATCGACCCACCGGCGCAGCAGAACGCCCCAGAGCTGTCTTTCGATGCCACCAAAGACACCCGAGAACACCAGATCCACCCGACGGATCCAACCAAGACGGCGCGGGTGTCGAACTCCCTTTCCCCCGCATAGGAAAGCGCGCTCGTCGAGTTCCTCCGTGAGCACTGGAGGATGTTCGCCTGGTGTCCAGCAGATATGCCAGGCATCCCCAGGGAACTCGCCGAGCACGAGCTAAAGATCTTCCCCAACACGAAACCGGTCAAGCAGTCTATGCGCCGGTATAACCCAGAGAAGGCCAAGTCGATGGGTGAAGAAATCAATCACCTCCTCGAGGCCAAGTTCATCAGAGAGATCAAGGAAGCCACATGGCTTTCGCCACCAGTCATGGTGGAAAAGAAGGACACCAAGATCTACAGGATGTGCATCGACTTCACCGCCCTAAATAAGCACTGCCCGAAGGACTACTTCCCCCTGCCCCGAATCGATCAGATCATCGATTCCACGGCAGGATGCGAACGCCTCTCGTTCCTCGACGCCTACTCTGGATACAATCAGATACGGCTGAAAGTAGAAGACGAAGACAAGACGGCGTTCATCACCCCGCATGGGGTATACTGCTACATGACGATGCCCTTCGGGCTCAAGAACGCCGGAGCCACCTATCAACGGTGTATGCAGGCATGCCGGAAGGAACAAATCGGCCGCAACGTCGAAGTCTATGTCGACGACATTGTCATCAAGACCGCGAAAGCAGAAAGCTTGCTCGACGATCTTCAAGAAACCTTCGCCAACCTCGACAGATATAACATCAAGCTTAACCCGAAGAAGTGCTCTTTCGGGGTACCCACCGGCCAACTGCTGGGCTATCTAATCTCCGAGAGAGGGATCGAAGGCAACCCAGAGAAGATACAGGCCATCATCAACATGCAGCCTCCGAAGATGCTTCGACATGTCCAGCAGTTGACAGGTCGACTCGCAGCGCTTAGCCGCTTCATCAGCAAGCTTGGCGAAAAAGCGCTCTCTTTTTATCGGCTGCTCCGGAAAAGAGACAACTTCACGTGGACAGAAGAGGCGCAAGCCGCATTCGAAGATCTCAAGCGCCGTCTATCGACCTCCCCAGTTCTCGTTACACCTCGAGAAAAAGAGCCCATGTTGCTATACATTGCGGCTACAAATCAGGTCGTCAGTTCAGTGCTTGTGGTCGAACGCGCAGAAGAGGGCAAAGAGCACGGCGTACAGAGACCCGTGTACTACCTGAGCGAAGTCTTATCGCCGACCAAGCAAAGATACCCCCATTATCAGAAGTTGGCATACGCCATATACATGACAGGGAAGAAACTGCCGCACTATTTCGAGTGTCACTCCATCATAGTAGTGGCCTCGAATCCAGTCTCCAGCATCCTCAACAACCCAGACGCCACAGGGCGTGTGTCGCTATGGGGAATCACGCTAGGACCCTGGGAAATCACGTACCAGCGCCAGTCCGCGATCAAGTCACAGGTCCTACCGGATTTCATAGCCGAATGGACAGAAGCTCAGATGCCCGAGCTCCCAGACCTGTCGAACAGCTGGACCATTTTCGTCGACGGGTCCAAGCGAGTTTCGGGGGCAGGAGCAGGAGTGGTCCTGGTGTCACCGCAAGGAGACAGGATGCGCTACGTCCTCCGCATGCGCTTCCCGAACCCCTCCAACAACGAGGCGGAATACGAAGCCGTCCTTCACGGTATGCGCATGGCGAAGGCCTGCGGGGCCACCCGCATCAAGATTTATGGGGACTCGAACCTCATCGCCCAGCAAGTCATGAAGGAGTGCGACGCAACCTGCGCGAACATGATCGCATACCGCGCCATGTACGACAAGCTCGAAGGCGAATTCGAGGGCTGCGAAGTGACGCACATCGGCAGAGAAAGCAACGAGGAGGCAGACAACCTGGCCAATGTAGGCTCGAGGTGCCTCCCAATACCGCCCGGAGTTTTCTTCGAAGAGATATTCGAGCGATCCGTCAAGATCAAGCCAATAATCGACCCGGCGTTAGCAACACGTCCGGGAGCTCGGTCGGCAAACACCCCTGTAGCAGCAGAAACGGAGGACCCCCCGAAAGATGCAGCTGCAGTCATGCTCGTCGAAGCAACATGGACGAGGCCATACTTGGCCTACCTGACACGGGGCGAACTCCCAGAAGATCCCATCCACCGCCGACAGGTCATGCGGCGTTCCAAGGCCTTCACGATAATCAACGGTGAGCTCTACAAACGAAGCACTTCGGGGGTGCTTCAGCGGTGCATAGCGCAGGAAGATGGGATCGCCCTCCTTCGAGAAATCCATGAAGGAACCTGTGGACACCACGCTTGCAGCCGAACCCTCGTAGCAAAGGCCTTTCGGTCCGGATTCTACTGGCTATCCGCCCTCTACGATGCCAGGAACATCGTCCAGCACTGCGAAGCATGCCAGATGTTCGCCACCAAGCCTCATGCACCAGCATCCGAACTGCACACCATCCCTGTGGCCTGGCCCTTCGCACAGTGGGGGCTTGATCAAGTGGGACCTCTCCCCAAATCATCCCAAGGAGGGCATACGTACCTGCTCGTCGCAGTGGACAAGTTCTCCAAGTGGATAGAAGCTGTTCCGGTCACCAACCAAGAGGCGACCACGGCGGTCAAGTTTTTCGAGTCCATTGTCTATCGGTACGGCGTCCCGAACAGCATCATCACCGACAACGGTACCAACTTCACTTCAGGCGAATTCCAGGACTTCGCCAAAGACCTCGGCATCAAGCTCAAGTACGCTTCGGTCGCACACCCCAAGTCCAATGGTCAGGTCGAAAAAGCCAACGGGCTTGTATGCGGAGGCTTGAAGAAGCGGCTACTTCGACCCCTCAAGCGAGCAGCAGGTGCCTGGGTCGAGGAACTGCTTTCGGTGCTATGGAGCCTGTGAACGACGCCCAACTCCTCGACGGGCTACACACCTTTCTTCCTGCTCTTCGGAGCAGAAGCAGTGCTACCCACGGACGTACGCTACAGCGCGCCCCGCGTCGCCGCCTACGTCGAGGAAGATGCAGACAAGGCATTAGCAGACGCCCAAGACCTGTTGGACGAAGCTCGAAATGTCGCCCTCGTTCGATCGGCGGTCTACCAGCAGAGCCTCCGCAACTACCACAGCAGACGGGTACGCGGACGTTCTTTCGAGCCGGGCGACCTTGTGCTCCGGCTCAAGCAGACAAGCACATCGAAGCTGGAGCCACCATGGGAAGGCCCGTACCTTGTCCACGAGGTCATCCCAGGAGGAGCATATCGCCTACGCAACCCGAAAACGGGGAAAGACGTAGAGAACCCATGGAACGCCGCGCAGTTACGCCGTTTCTATCCTTAGCTAGCAAAGCTGTCTCCTCTACCCCCTCTAATATGTAATCAGGTGTCGGCAGCAGTCCGCACCCAACATTGTGCCTTCGGCACCAAGCAATAAAGTTCAAATTCCCCGTCCTATGATTCAACATCTGTGTACGCTCGGGGGCTAAGCCTTTCGACCCTCGCTCGGGGCTTCGACCCACGCTCGGGGGCTAAGCCTTTCGACCCACGCTCGGGGGCTTCACCTACGCTCGGGGGCTAAGCCTTTCGACCCTCGCTCGGGGCTTCGACCCACGCTCGGGGGCTAAGCCTTTCGACCCTCGCTCGGGGCTTCGACCCACGCTCGGGGGCTAAGCCTTTCGACCCTCGCTCGGGGCTTCGACCCACGCTCGGGGGCTAAGCCTTTCGACCCACGCTCGGGGGCTTCACCTACGCTCGGGGGCTACGCCCTTCGACCCACGCTCGGGGGCTAAGCCTTTCGACCCACGCTCGGGGGCTTCACCTACGCTTGGGGGCTAAGCCTTTCGACCCTCGCTCGGGGCTTCGACCCACGCTCGGGGGCTAAGCCTTTCGACCCACGCTCGGGGGCTAAGCCTTTCGACTCACGCTCGGGGGCTTCGCCTACGCTCGGGGGCTAAGCCTTTCGACCCACGCTCGGGGGCCTCGCCCACGCTCGGGGGCTAAGCCTTTCGACCCACGCTCGGGGGCTGCGCTCTCTCAATCTACGTTTAAGAACTTTCTCTCTCCTCATCGACGCTCGGGATCGCCGCCGTTCTACCACGGACGAATATAAACGCAGTTATGCAATACATGTACAGAGTGAAGATACAGACACAGCCACAGGGCTAGTTCATGGTGCCGCGACACCTTGACTCGCCCTCTGCCGATCGCTTTCGACGATAATCTGTCTAGCGATACAATCGCCAGTATTTCTACAAGCAGCATAATGGTGCTCCATGTTGTATCGACCGCTGGGCGACGGAGGAAGCGTCTTCAGAAGCTCTAGGTCGACCTCAGGGTAGTGAGCACGCACGAAAGCAAGCGCGACCACAGCCCCGCTGCGCAGGTGCTCCCGGACAAAGGAATACACAGCATTGCCGTTCTCGAAGCGATCGAGCAGCGCCGGCAAACCTTCGGGCTGATTGTTCAAAGGGAACATCACCTGGTGCACCAGTGCTAGGGCGCTTCGGCTCGTCTCAGACAACACACCAGCTTGAGCAATCCTATCTTGAAGAAGCGTCAGCTTCATTGCTTTCGACCGATCAGCCCAGAAGTTATCAGCAACAGAGTTAGCATGATTCTGGGTTGCAACAATATGCGCATTCACGCACCGGGTTTCGGCCACACTATCAAGGCATACATCTGCGAAAAGAGGTCGAAGATCAAATCCTGCATACTCAAGTCACAATACACAGCGAAAGAGGTTTAGAGACTCACACTTCAACGACTTTCCAAGACTCTCGATCTCATCGAGAAGAAATTTTTCGCAGTCCGCAGCATGCGACGCCTTCGACAGAGCAACGTCGACCTTGGCAGTAACCACCTTCAGTTGACGCTGCGTGGTTTGGAGTTGGTCACGCAAAGATCGAATTAGCGACAATTCGCCGGAGGAGGGCGTTCTTCGCTCGGGGACACCGGAAGTACTGCCAACCGTTTCGTCAGCGTCGAACTCCACGTCGTGCATCATCATCATGGAGAAGACAGACTCGGTGCCGATAGTTACCTGTCGGCGTACCGCGGCAAACAACGGGTCTTCGCCGTCCGCCTTCACCGCCAGAGCTTCGAGGATCCCCGCCATGGTGTCGCTGGTCGAGTCGGGTACAGATGTATCCCGAACGCGAATAAATGTCGACCGCACCCGCGCTAGGAGGTTGACAACCTCTCGACTCAGGCGTTCGGCGAAGCCGACACTAGATTCGATTCCAGCAGGCCCCTTCATAGCCCCGGCATCTAATTCGGTAGCAGCTACACGAAAGAGCAAACAGCCAGGTCACAATGGGACTGTTCGGCACGAAAATTATTCCAGACGAAGCTCGAAGAACTCACCACGCAAGGCGTCAAGCGAAGTTTGCAGGCGCTGGGTTAGCTCTCCTTCTCGGGCTTCGGCGTCCAGGCGGCTTTTCGTTGCACGCTCCTGAGCTTCTGACGATTCGACCTTCAGTCGGGCAATTTCGTCGTTCAGCTCAGCGACTTTAGCCTTCAAACCCGAATTCTCAGTGGCAAGATTGTCCAGCTGAGATTTCAGGGAAGTCTTGTCAGCAGCAGCCTGGGCCCCAATCCCTAATCAGTAAAAGGATGTCGTCAGAAAAAGAAGCGTCATATCATACACAAAGCAAAATTTTACAAGCAAGGTGGCAGTACTCACGTCGAGTTTCGTCGAGCTGATCAGACAGCTTCCGGTTCTCTTCCTCTAAGGCGAAGAAGCTCCTACAAACCTTCGACAGGTCCCTAACAACAGGCTAAAGAAGGCAGGGCGAAAGATTAACCTTCGAGTCATGGTTCGGAGGGCAAGCCCAAGTGTAAACACTTAGACTCACCCTCGGGGGCTACTAATGGTCAAGCACGCGAAGCGCGAGTTGAAGATTTTCGGGCTTACATGGTTGCTAGGACCGGAAGGCCCGTCAGACGAGGAGACAAGCACGAATTCTTGTTCCGTCGCCTTCTTCTTGGAAGAGGTCGAAGGCTTCGTCAGAGCGACTTCGGCGGTGGCGACGTCAGCGGCCTTTTCCTGTGAATCTGCCGTTTGCTCGAGGGCGTCGTCATGGGGGCGGACCTGGTATTGATCTTGATCCCCCGGACACGTCGACGTTTCCTCGGTGGAAGATCTGAAGTAAGCATCAATGTTAAAACCGGGCAACCAAATCAAAACAAGACCACAAGATGCACGCAGGAATACTTACGATGCGTCGATCCCGAACTTCGGAAGGATCTTCTTCTCTGTTCGAGGAGGAGGACGGCGGCTCAAAGGCAAAGCGGGAATCGCGCTGTTGCCGTCATCGCCCGAAGTAAAATGAGTATCATCGAGGTCTTCCGAATCATCGACAACGTCCGCAACTCGTTGTCTCTTCGGGGCCCTCGGTGGCGACGGAGCAACGGAGGTTGACCCTTCAGGCACTTCGGCAAAGTCACGCCCTGGATATTCGCCCATCTCGGGCTGGGGCGGATAGCATCGAGCTATGTCAATTACCTGCACAAGGATGAGGACGGCGTTTGACACTGGACGATTCGGCTAAGAAATAAGAAAGACATTCGACTAAGAACAAGATCATACCTCGGTGCGGGGAAAGGCCTTGCTAAAGGCTACGGCGCCGAAGATCTTTGGCACGGGATCCTTCTTCTTGATGTTCGTGACAGTGCGTACGCACTCGTCGATTTTGGCCTCGTGCAGCTCGTCCTGGGAGATGCGGGTCGAATCCCGGCGATTGCTGTAATCCCACATGCAGTGGGCTCGAGCAGCGAGCGGCTGGATTCGACGCTCAATGAAGGTTCGGATGAGCTGGATCCCCGAAAGCTCCTTCTTCGGAGTAGCTCGAAGCTGTTGGATCTTCTCCATCAGCGGCTCTGTAGTCTTCAGCTCCTCGTCCGTAAGGTCGTGTCTCCAGGAGACGCGAGGTCGAAGAACGCCGGTAGGATGGAATTCCTCGAGTCCGAAGTTTTCGCCGTCGGAGGGTTTGTCCTTGGCGTAGTACCACTTCGTCCTCCACCCGGGATTGTTCTCGGGCGTTTGGAGGTTGAAATACTCGACGTCTGGGCGTACTTGGACGCCGAAACCGCCGGTTTGATATGGCAAAGGGTGTCGAATAACAAAGATTCGGCGCCACAAAGCCCAGTGGGGTTCGATCCCCAGGAAGCACTCACAGAGCGTGATAAAGCACGCAATGTGAAGGATGGAATTGGGATTCAGGTCGTGGAGCTGAATCCCGTAAGCAAAGAGAAGGCCACGGAGAAAAGGATGCGGGGGAAAAGACAAACCCCGCAACAGAAAAGCGATGAAGATTACCCGGAATCCGAGAGGTGGCCGGGGAACGATCTCCGGGCCGGCGGCGAGCGATTCCGCCAGCGCGTTCTTCAGGAGACCCATCTTCTCGGCCTGGGACAGTTCTTTGTTCCCGACCTTGGACTGGACCCAGCGGCCAACGGCAGAGCCTTCGGCGTCGGCTGTCTTGGCTTTCTTGGCGGCAGCGGCGGCGCCGGCGGCGGTGGAGCTCCTCTTACCCATGACTTCAGGGCGCAGCGAGGGTTGCGGAAATGGAGATGGAAAGGTAGAGCTACAGGAGCAATGCGCGAGGAAGAAGACGGTGGCGGCGGAGTGGGATGGACTGTTAACCAGCCACCGTTATTTATTCCACCCTTGGGGATCTGCGTCAGATCTCAGCCGTCCACGGCGAAGTAGAAACGACCGGGCTGATCCAGCCATCCACGTGTCAGCACGCGGGCACCGCGGCGTCCACTACGCACGGTAATCAAGGAAACTGCGCCGGTTATTTCTCACCCACGCGCGGGACGTGCGGTCAAACTCTGTCAACGGCCGAGACGCGCGGCCGGGGGGCCCGCCATACGTCTAGTCCTGGCAGGGTCAGGCCATTTCTGCAGAAGATGATGTGACAACTCGACGAAGCATATCGTCAGCAATGACGCGTTCCTTTGGTAAGGTTAATTCTTTTCGATTCAAAGGGCAAAGCTTGGCGAAAGATCTTTCGAGTCTCAAAGGTATGTACCCCTCGCACTCAGGCGGTCTCTTGACTGGGTTTCCTTCGAGGTCTTTTGTGCTCCTCTCTTTTGTACCATCCGAATATACGCAGAGTTTTTCAACGATTCTGCTTTTCGCGGAGCATTTGCCCCTTCGAGGGAATTTTCGTTCGAAACTGTATTCGAATTGCACTTTCGGGCCAACAGCGCCTACGAGATATTCGAGACAAGACCTTAGTCCCTCGAATCGAACTTTCGGGCTAGCAGCGCCTTCATGATACTCGAGGTAGGACTTCGGTCCCTCGAATCGAACTTTCGGGCCAGCAGCGCCTTCAAGACATTCGAAGCCAGGCTTTGGTCCTTCGAGTTACCTTTTCGGCCCAGTGATGACTTCAAAGAATCCAAGCTCGAGTTATAGACCTTTGAATTCCCCTTTTTTGAACCTTTTCCTCCGAGCTATCAACGCTCCTCAATCAACATGCCCGAATTTTGGTGGCAATATACCAGTTCGGATGCCGTATGTCAAATACGAAGGTAAGTCCACGGTTTGCAACACCAGATGGCCTGGTATTCGTATCAAACGCGCTCTGCCGGAAATTTTCCATACCTACGGTATGAAGCTTGCACCGATGGACGCATCGGGTGCCTCACAAATGAACTGGGCTCCGACCTGGTGAGTCCAACACGGCTCGGGTCGGGGTAGCACCAGCCCACGCGGGTTCGAGTCGGGGGACTCGAATCTGAGTAAGCTAACCGCATGTCTTTGCAGCAATGCAATTAACTGAGACCCGGCGTGAGTCTCAGGCCGGTTATGCGCATCCCTCTGCAAACCCGACTTAGCACTTTCGAGGCTCTAAATGAGAGTGGCTCGAAAATCTCGTACCAAAACGAGCTTACTACTTAAATGACCTCTGTACCTTTGCAGTTCTACAGGCCAAGTGCTCACATCGGGGGTGGCTGGGAAGACTTTCGGGAGGAGTCCTTGCCATAGTCTTCGGCTATCCCAGGCACTTGGGGGCTACTGACGAAGGAATGACAAACGGGCCCCCGATATTCGCCTACCTGGTTTTCGGTCCAGGAAGGGTGTCTCATGAAAGGCTTTCGAGGCCCATCAAGGCAGTGGTCTGGCGCGGCCCAGGAGCAATACTTGGTGCGCAAGCAAGATTTCGAGGAGCCCAAGTTAGGTTAGTCCTCGGTTGATCCGATCTGTACTTGGCTTGAGAGACACTCCCGAGACCTAGCCTTGACTTATAAAAGGCTGGAAGGGAGGTCTCGAAACCTGAGACACTTTTCACCCACCTCACGCTAGAGCGCTCGACAACTCAGAGCCCTCTGTATTGGCTAGATCCGATCTACGCCTTCATTGTATCACCATCATCACCATCACCCCATCAATACAAAGTCAGACAAGCAGGACGTAGGCCTTTTACCTTTCGAGGGGGCTGAACCTGGGTAAATCCTCGTGTCCCACTGCTTTCGTCTGATCGCCGTCGAGTTCGCCAGGTCCCCAACTCGCTTTCTAGATCGAAAGCCCTTTGACATGGGCATTGCCGGGGATAAACCTCGTCAGCGTCGGAGCAGCCTCTCGCCCGCCGCCGGATCAAAGCTGGCCACGGTGGAGGAGGCGTGGCGCCGCCACTGCAAATTCTCCGCCACCGGGAGTCAGCGTGCGGCGTGCAAGTACGTCGGCTCCGAGTGGATGCCGCCGACGCTCCGGGACTTCGTGGAGGGAGGCCGCTACCACAAGGTCGACCCGCCGTTGAAGCCGATGAGCGGCGGCGATTTCGAGAAGTGGCAGCGCGCGTGGGAGCAGGAGCGCGCGTGGAAGGCCGCATGGGAGGGGAGCTCCGCTCATCATCCTCGACGACTAGGCTAGTATTGTAGAAGTCGCGATCCAGTAGGATCGCGCAATTTTGTATATCCACTATCTATGATCAATGTGAAGAACTATCTATGAATTCTTCCGGGTTTTGCATTTTTAAAAACTAGTAGAAGTGCACGTGCATGCACGTATAATAATTAAACTTCTTGTGCCATTTATCTAACTTATGGTTGGATATTGTTCATGTATAGCTACGGTTGCAACATGTGGATGCTACTTGATTTTTCCAATGTAGAGAATACTGGCATGTATTTGAGGCAAAATATGGATTGTGGTGTGAACCTTCTAAGATATATTATAGGACGGGAGAGGGCTGCGGTTGCGCGAGAAGATTTGTTGCGATGATAAATCATTAATATGTATGTAAGCAAATACTCGTCCCCATAAAAAAGTTGCAGATGTGCCAACTACTCTGAGTGCTCTAGAAAGGCCATGAAGTGATCATTAATAAATATATTCTTCAAATACAACAACCAAGTAATATCATAGAGTGCACCTCATCTCATTTCACAAGAAACATCCATGTGAGACGACTTAGTGTATTGAACATGAAAATCACATATCACTTTTTTGCGGGCCGGGAATATCACATATACACATGAAAGTCACATCA
Source organism: Dactylis glomerata (assembly GCA_007115705.1). Classification (NCBI taxonomy): domain Eukaryota; kingdom Viridiplantae; phylum Streptophyta; class Magnoliopsida; order Poales; family Poaceae; genus Dactylis; species Dactylis glomerata. Next base: position 405,834 of record QXEO01002106.1, on the reverse strand, counting down.
TGTCATCACTTCTTGTATTACACATGAAAATCACATGTATATTCTCGACTACATTAGTTTGACAGTATTATATTATTTGTAGATCTTTTTTTTTTACTTTCAACAGTAAAGCTTGGAGATAGTATACATATTGTGAAACCAACGTAAACATGTCCATAACCTTCATCATCTCAAAGAACATAAAAACTTTAAAGGAAATACATATCACCATATAGAAAATCATTTGAAAATTGCGGCATTAAAATAAACTGGGAGCAGTAGTTGGCTACTGTATTGATATAAGCAAAAAAGATACGTACTTCTTGCTAGCTGAAAACATGGGAAAAAAACGATTAATTGCATGGAGCATCCAGAACAACCAGCAATACACACAGAATCAAATAGCAAAACCTTTTGAAATGACTTAGTTCAGAATACTGAGAAATACCAGTACACCTAGCATTCATGCGTTGTGGCAGCGACGCATCAAACTAATTGGAAGCTTTCCCCATTTAATTACCAACTCATAACGCCATGCTCCCTCAAGCTCCCAAAGACCCATGAGCGACCCTGCGCTGCCGCCCGATAACGCCATGCTCGGGGTGTCCAGCTCCAGCGTCCGGAACTCATCAGCGCAGTTGGCACAAGGCATGTCATGGTCGGCACGCTGAGCGTGGCGTTTAGCCAGTCGATGAACTCCCGCATGGCCGGCACGCTGGGCGTTGCGTTCAGCCGTTCGATGAACTCCACCCAGCTGCACTGCCCAGCGCGTGCTCATGGCGACGGACAGGCCGAGCCCGTAGTCTGATCTCCTGCAGTGGCACCACGCAGCAGGAACTCGTCAAACTCGTGAGGACGGACCGGTCGCACCCCGTAGACTTGTCATGGCCGGCACGCTGGGCGTGACGTTTAGCTGGTCCATGATTTCCTGCAGCAGCACCGCGCGGCGTGTGTTCGTGAAGATGGCCACGCCCGTAGTCCCCCGGGCTAGATATGATTGTCCGCCAGGCAGAACTTTGAATCCGAGCCGTTTAATTAGCTAGCGACCAATCCAATTATTATGGGCTCTTAGATATGACTAAACGGGTTAGATCTAATGGCTCTGGTTGCCCCGTGTACAATTTATAGTGTAGCTTTAGAAAAATTCAAGTTTGCTCTTTTATTAGTAGTTTAGATACGGGGTGAAATAAGGGGTCTGTTAGACGGAATAGTTTGTGCGTAGCAATTTTTTTGATACAGAGCCTTGTATTCGCTCGATACGGGGCGAGCAAATACAGGGTCTGTTAGACATGCTCTAACCCCAGCTCTAATTAGTCCCACCTCGCACTAACGCAAACACCAGCTTAAATAAGCGCGCCTCCTGCATTCCGTCAGCCAGGCCTGGTCGCGCGCGCCTGTCACTCCAGCTACAGAGGGCTACTGAGTTGATAAGTGCGGGTTGTGAGCTAGAGAAGCCCATGTCAAAGCCCTCTGCGCTCGGAATGCCATCATTTGATGGAATTTAAGTACTCCCTCCGTTTTAAAATACAAGATGTTTTAGGTTTGTGAAGCAAATGTATCTAGATATGCTTTAATGTGTATATTTAAGTGAACCTACACACTAAAAGATGTCTAAATACACTTGCTTCACAAAGCTAAAACATCTTATATTTTGAAACGGAGGGAGTATGTTTTACGAGCGTGCCAGGCTTTGGCCTCAGGTCGCGGCCTAAGCAAGGCATTGCAGGGGCGCAGCGTGCTGCATTAGCCCGCACTCAATGTTGTGGTTCACTCCTGGACTGATTGAGCTAAGGGGGATTATCCTGATGGTTTCCACGCAGAACGAGCCTCTTCAGAATGTTTTGAAGGGTGCCGTTGCATGGGCTTACTTACGTGATCAAAGCCTGCTACGTTTACTCAACCCACATTGTCAACTCTTTTTTGTGTCTTTGCCATGTACATTCATAATAATGTTGAAAAGTTTTTACTTTTTTTTTCCCGAGCCAACACCATGTTTCTTCATAATGATCTTGCAAAGCTCCGCAAAATTTCCTTCGGACCAAGCCAATATATATTCTGTTAAAAAAAATCTTTATTCTAAAACCGTACAAGCTTCAAAAAAATTCCTTTGGACCAACCAATATGTGTTCTATTAATTTTTTTTATTCTGAAACCGTGCATGAGGTTTTCATCTCATATGGTTGATCATTCATTCTAAATAAAAAAAACTTCATTCCAAAACTTTACACGAGGTTTTCATCTCATATGACTCCTCCTTTTTGTACATAGTACTACGCAAAATAATCTATAGAATCGAAACTGAATTTATCGTACGTTTCAAAGAGGCGATAGTATTTTTTTGAAGAAATTTGTAGACAATCTTCCATAAGAGATTTTTCTCAACACCAATGAATTTTGTTAATGGTATAAGAAAATGATGGCTCCACTTGGTCTGAATGCCCCCCCCCCCCATTTAGAGGAGTTAGCCACTTCACTAGCATGAACTTTGAGTGCTAATACAATCTACTTTGTTGGGGTAGAATTATTACAATCTGCCTTGTTCCAAAATTTATTAACGGTTTGTTAGTTTAGAAAACTATCCACAACAATCATGCAGTGACAACCTAATTAATTAATTATGTTCTTTATACAGAAGTCACCGATAGGTGGTGTAAGAACCAAAATCACAGAAGTAAAAATTACAAATTTTGCTGTACAATTGTCGCCCAAATCAAAAAAATTAATGCCCGATAAGATCGTATATATGCTTTCTTTTGACTCAAACAACTTATTAATAGCTTAACCTTTTCTAAAAAACCGGCTTATGAATTGCGGTGTAAATAAGCTTTGACAGGGGAGAAGCTATGAGAAATGTTTACTTATTTCATGCGTCACGTTGTGGAAAGTGCATAATGCCACTAATCTTCAGTTGTATGATGCATAATGGATATTATTGTTATATACTATAATATTGTTCTAAGGTAAAAGTGAGAAGAAATTATATAGAATATAAGCAAGAGAAAATTTACAGTAAAAACAATGTGTCAATGTACAATTGAGCATGTATATAAATATACTTCTCATGTTGTAATCCGTTCTTCAATGTAGACAGATAATCCACAATTCATTCTGGAACTTCACTTGCCATCGAATACATATATACATTTCACAACACCTACACCAAGTACGTCACCCGTTAGTTATTTTGGGAATCTTAGTGTTTTGTAAGTTGTTTTGACATGTTACAAGAGTTTGTTGTTGGTTTGCATGATTGTGGGTGCTTGTTGCATTTTCTTCATATTTGACTTCATTTACATCTGTCCAATTATATTTCTCATGATTTTCTCTAGCCAATGGAGATTTGTTGCATGCATAGAAAATTGATATATCTGAGAAAATTGTTACAAGGTGTTGCATAGTTTTATTTTTTACTATCGTGCATGGGGTTTTCATGTTGCAATGACAAGCTCATCTAGATCCGACATTTGGATGAAATCAAAGGACTATTAAGGTATCTAATCGGCATTCTCCGCCCGGCCGACAAGTTATGCTATAATTTTTCTTACAACTACATGGTGCAGAATGGATGTGCTTGATGAGCACAAGCTCCCGCTGGTCAATCCCGAACGCGAAGCGGATGAAGCTTTTCGCGAACCTGAAGTCGAAAGCGGCGGCAAACATTGATGACAAGGCCACACGCATGCGTGTCGATGAGCAAAAGGAACTAGATCTGGCCATCTTGATGCGCTGCTCCGCCGATTTGTTGTACTTGGGCTACGACGAGTTAGACTATGGTTAGGGTTAGTTCTCACGTAGGGTTGGTCATCGAGTATGCACTACGTCGACGAGATGAACTATAAAGCCTTTTCCAAATTCTCACGACGAGCAGTTTTTAAAAAACTTGCGGTGCGTATTTAGATTTTTTTTTAGACTAAAAGGGCTCTTGCCCCGGTTCCATTTCAGCAGAAAGAAACCACCAGTTCGTTACAACAATAGTCTTAAAAAATGAAAAAGTTCAACGAAAGGTAAACATCTGCTGTAAACAAAAGCAGGTACTCGAGACAAAGCTAAACTTTCTAAGCATTACACCATCAAACCACCACCACAGGTGCTTCCCAGACAGCAGCTTTCAACAGATTTCTTCAGGTGACCACATGGATGACATCTCCTTCCTCCGGGTGGGCTTTGAGAAACTCCAGGGAGGCTCGACCGCCGTGCCCCACCGAGGAAGCGAAAGTTCTCCAGGTCGCCGTCCAGTCGAAGTCACCGCATGTCATGGGTTGGGTAGTGGCAGACGACTTTGGAGGAGCGACAGCAGACATCCATAAACTGGCTGCTTCTTCCTCCTTCCAGCTCCTTGAATGGTCCTTTCCATTCCTTTACGAATGAGAGCACCAGGCGCCAGACCTGCTTGATATTAATCCAAGAAGTCTTATTAAAGACCAAGTTATTTCTATTGATCCACAGCCCCCAAAGAGTTGCAGAGGTGACTAGATTGAAATGTAGGAATTTTTTATTACACAACCATTTGGAAGCAACTGATTCAAAGTTATCAATTTTGCAATCAAAAACTTTCTCCACGATTGACCAAATTTGTCTAGCAACTATACAATCAAACAAAAGGTGTTTGACAGTTTCCAGTTCCTTACACATTTCACATTCAAGAGGTTTCACCATGCCTCTATGTCTAAGATTATCCCTAGTCATGATTTTATTCTGAGAAAACAACCACAAAAACACCTGGATTCTGGGAGGAATTTTCAGTTTCCACACAGAAGGCAGGTAAATGGGTTGAATCCCTCTGAAATTAACTAATGCATACATGGAACTAGAGGAATAAATCCCATTAGTTTCATATTGCCAAATGAGTTGATCATTTTCATCAGAGAATTAGATTGTCTTGGCAATTTCTATTAGCTCTAGCCAATTAGTCATCATCTCCTGTGAAAAAATCCTTCTAAAAGTACCTCTAATTTGTTCCCCATCCCATAGATCCTTAATGGTCTGGGTTTGCTGATTAGAAACTATGTAAATATCCCAGAATTGGGTGGCTAAAGGGGAATTACCAAACCAGATATCTTCCCAAAATTTGATACTTCTACCATCACCTACTTTCCATTTATAACCAACAGCAATAGCCCTAGATGCCCACATAACACCCTTCCAAAACGTGGAAGGCTGAATGCCATGACATGAGAGTATATTAGGATTCCTAGTGTTATATTTAGCATCTAACACTCTCCTCCAGAGAGCCCCTTCCCCTTGGATATATCTTTTAATCCAAGATCCTATTAGGCACAAATTTAAGTCTTGAAGATTTGGAATCCCCATCCCTCCATACTCCTTTTTAAAACATATAGAAGGCCAATTAGCAAGATGAATCTTGTGGTTTCCTTCTGCATCATTCCACAAGAAGTTAGCTAATTGAGTATCTAACAAACTAAGGGCCCATTTAGGAAATTTAAAAAAGGATAACAGATATATAGGAATGCTAGAGAGACAAGCTTGAATAAGCACCCTCTTGGCAGCTAAAGACAGTAATCTACCTCTCCATCCAGTGATTCTTCTAAGAATACTTTCGATGAGAGGCTATAAATCTTCTCTCTTAAGCCTATCAAAGTGTAAAGGAATGCCTAAGTATTTAACAGGAAAAGCACCCTCCTTACATTGGAAAATTTCAATGAAAGGAAGGAGCTCCCCTGAATCTATGTTTATGGGAATTAGCTCACTCTTATGGAAATTAATCCTCATCCCTGAGATTTGTTCAAAACAAGTTAAGATCCACTTTAAGTTCAGAGCAACTTGTGGATCATTTTCTAAAAAAAGCAAAGTGTCATCTGCATATTGCAGACTGACAACCCCACTAGGAATAAAATTGGGGCAAAGACCTCTAATAAGCCCACAGTTTGTCCCCTTAACTAGCATCCTAGAGAACACATCAACCACACAGTTAAAGAGCAGAGGAGCAATTGGATCTCCTTGTCTAAGACCTTTTCCAGTTAGAAAAAATCGCTCTCCACATCATTAACTTTAACTCCAACAGAACCTCCTAAAGTAATTTGTTTGATCATTCTGATAAAAACTGGGTTAAATCCCCTAAGCTCTAGAACTTCAAAGAGAAAATCTAGATTGACTTTGTCATAGGCTTTCTCATAGTCTATCTTAAAAACTAGACCCTGTTCTTTCTTCCTGTGAACCTCATGAATAATTTCATGAGCTGTCACAACACTCTCTAGAATATATCTACCTCTAATGAAAGCAGATTGATGATAAGAGATCAATCTATTGATAATTCTAGCTAATCTATTAGTAAGAACCTTGGTGAAATTTTTAAAAGAACAATTAAGTAAGCTAATAGGTCTGAACTTTTTCATTGATCTAGCCTCATTTTCCTTTGGAATAAGAGTGATCATGGCAAAATTCAACCTATATAAATCTAAATTATCACTATACCAATCATTAAACATATCAATTAAATCCTCCTTAATTATATCCCAGTAGGTTTGATAGAACATAAAGGAGAGGCCATCTGGACCAGGAGCACCGTCGGCATAAGAGCCAAACACTGCCTCTTTGACCTCTTCCTCAGTAAACCCCCCCCCCCCCCGGGATTTCATTCTCAGCTGCACTAACTTTCTCCTCATCAGAGAAAATGTCAGGTTTAAGTCTAATATCAGGTCTAGGTTCCAGACCAAAGAGATCCTTATAATACTCCACAGCTATCATAAGCATCTCTTCAGTTTCATGAACTGGACCATCAGGACCATCTAACACATGAATCATTTTCTTTCTCCTTCTCTGATTGGCTACTGCATGGAAATAAGCAGTATTCCTATCACCTTCAGCTACCCACCTCTCCCTAGATCTTTGCTTAGCTTTTGTCTCCTCCATGATCCAAAAACTATTCAAATCTCTAAGGATAAAGTCTAATCTAGTTTTCTCCTCAGCAGAAAGAATTTGAGTCTCAGATTTAATATCCAAGAGGTCATATTCTTCCATGATTTCTCTCTTCTGTTTCCTAATCGCAGCCTCTTGGTTGGCACTCCAACCTTTGACAGCTTCTAAATTTTCTGACCCTAGCTTGCCATCTATCCAGTGCTGAGGAATTGTTGCTCTCAAAAGACCAAGCTTTAGCCACTAGGTCTTTAAACTCAGGATTAGCTAACCACCACTTCTCAAATTTGAAACCCCCTTTCCTAGGCCTATGGGATTCCCTAGACTCCCAAATAATGGGTGTATGGTCACTCCCAATTCTAGCTAGGGCCTTGGCAGAGGATAAAGGAAAAGCAGCATCAAAACTAGTTGTACAAAAGATCCTATCAAGTCTACACATCAATTGGTTCTCTTGATTATTACTCCAAGTGTAAGCTCTCCCAGCTAGACCTATTTCTAGGAGAGCCCACATTTCTACCCAGGTGTTAAACTTATCCACCCATCTGTAGTCTATGTTCGAGTTGTTCTTGTCCTCAGAGGATCTAATCAAATTGAAATCACCTCCTATCAGAGCAGGTCCATCCCAATTAAGGAAAAGCTCATGAAGTTCAGAAATAAACTCCTGCTTCTTTTCCTCATAGGCAGAACCATACACTGTAGTAATTCTACAGATATTTTCACTAATCTTATTTTTAAGAACAACACTAACAGAGAAGTTTTTGATTTCCCAAGCTACAACCTCAAATAAATCTCCATTAACTCCTACTAGAATACCACCTGCAGAACCTACAACAGGCAAATGATTCCAAACAAAATTCCTATTTCCTAGCAGTTTCTTCAGAAAGGAGTTACTAAACTGCTCTTTCTTTGTTTCTTGGAAGCCTACATAATCAAGATTTAAAGGAATCAAATTATAATCTATAAATTTCTGTCTTCCAGGGGCAGAAATTCCCCTACCATTCCAGAAGCATCAAATCATTGTAACTTTTTCCTGGGGTGCTTGCCCCGAGATTTTCTAACTACTTCAGTCCAAAACTCATCCAGATCCTCTTGCCCATCTTTATCAGAAAGAGGCATACTAGAGGAGGAACTAGAAAACTTTGTCTGAATATCTATTTCTACAAACTCCTCAGTAATAGAAACACCAAATTTCTCAGCTCTATCATCTAATTCATGAATAGGCAAAACTGTAAAAGGATTAGAACACATTATACCTTTCATCTTTGGGATGTCCAGGTTAGTCTTCCTTTTCCTTTCCTCAGCTTTCTCCATGATGTTCTTGGACCTGTCAATTCTGGAACTCTGCCTAACAGCTTGAATAGGCCCCCACTTCTATTTCTTCTCCTTGTGAATCTTTGAGAGTGCAAGCTTGGCAGCAGGATCTTCAAAGTCAGGCATGATATTGTCAGGCAGAGATAATTCAGCTCCCACAGCATCTTCCAGCTTCTGTTGAAAAGTGACATCAGCAGTGGTTTCTTTAGCCCAGAAATGCTCAGTTTCAGCCATTACAACCTCCTCTACCTCAGCCTTGTCCCAAACAAAACAGCACTCCTTGTTGATCACTCCCTTTTGCACTAACAACTGATAAACAGCAGAAGCAGAAGTAGGCCCCTCTTGTTCATGAGAGTCTCCCAAGTCCCTAGTCATCCTAGTCCTGTTGGCACCACCAGTCTGGTTGTTGTTTGCAGTCCCAGTGCCACCCAAATTGTTACTTGGAGGAGCATCAGACCTGCTCCCATTGTCCAGACCCCTATCACCATTGTCACCATTACCATCACCTCCATTCCTTCTGTTCTGGTCTTCCAAGTCCTCACCAAGCAAATCTTCATCATCATTAGCTGGCAACAGAGACTCTGCAGTGAAGCCCAAGATGAACAGATTCTTGTGAAACTCAAAAAGCCTTCCAGAAGGGATCTTGGAAGGATCTCTGCAACTGATTTTAACCCTAACCTCCTGAGCATTGTTCTTGAACACACTTAACCAGTCAACATCTCTCATAATGCCACACACAGAGACAGCTTGGTCAAGAGTGTTCCACTCACACCACTTTGACTGAAGGCCAGTAACTTTGATCCAAATATCAGAAAGAATTTCAGCAGGCTCAGGATCATCAGCCCAGGCTTCAACCTTTACCCACACACCTTCTTTTGACAGACCAAATCTGGGGTAACCAATAACCTGCTCAACAGTGATGTGGGGGGGGGGAATTTAACCAAGAAGAGGTCAGACTGTCCAAGTTCTCTGATCTGCCATGGCCAGTTTGTCTTGTATATCTTTGAAAACTCAGCAGCAAGCTCATCTCTGGTGATAATTCCCCCTTCCACTATTACCACACCACAATTCTTGGTAGAAGCTAGTGGATTGACCACCACCTCAGGCAGTTCAATGTGATAAAAGCCCAACCCAGTGGCAGCACTCCCCACATATTTGGCCATTTGATGAGGCCTTTTCCTTACAGGACATTCATCCACAGGATGAGAAGTGGCTTTGCAGATGAAACAGAACTTTGGTCTGGTGCACACAGTCTGATGATGCCCTGGTTCACCACAACACATGCAAATAGAGATGGTGTAGTTCATCTGGGCAAAGCTGTCAGCAGCAGTGACCACTGCATCTTTAGGAGCAGCCATCAACTTCTTCTTAGCTTTAGTTTGAGTCTTCTTACTAGTCTGATCAGTACTGCTCTGAGATTGCTGTTGTTGCTGCTGGTTGCCACCTTGTTGCTGTTGCTGAGGTGCCACCCACTGATTAGATTGCAGGGCAAACTGAGGATTTGGAGGGAATTGAGGATATGGGCCATTGAAGCCCCAAGCTGGAACTGGACCTGGCATGAAACCATAAGGAGGAAAACCAAACTGTTGCACAGGGCCAAAATCCATTGGCGCTGGCATCTGCTGGAACTGCTATTGCATCTGCTGCTGTGGCCATTGCTCCTGGCCACCAGCACCTCCTCTACCTCTTCCCCTCGCACCACCTCTTCCAACCATCACCAAGAACAAAGGAGCTGTGAAAACCCCCTGGTCAGCCTCAACTCCTAGACAAGCAACACCAGATGGTTCCCCCACCGCCGCCGCCACGAGCAAACGAGGAACCCTAGATGGTGCTGGGGGCTTTTTTATAGATGGTGGAACTGCTTTGGAGTGGGTGGGATGCCATGGAATATGCCACAGCTGGTGGAAAAAGCTCTCCTCGCTGTCACTGTCACCACGGTCCCTCACCCCATCTTTGCTCCGTTGCCATCCATGCCAAAGCACGAATCTCCTCGGACCCCTCTTGGATTGGAAATTTGAAGGGAACCCGCCATTGCCACAGGAGGTCACTTGCTCTGTTTCAGAAGATACAGTCAAACACCTCTGATTGTCCTCAATTCCAGGACCATTTCTGACAGAAACGCCGTATGGTAACTGAATTTGAGCAGCGAGTTCACTGCATCTATTTCTGATGGAGATAATCCCCTCTGGCTCTGCACAGGGTTCCACAGCCTGGGCGCCCTCAAGTTCGCTACCTCTGCTGCTTGCTCCAATGGAGAGCGAGGTCGCCGTGGCCGACCTATTTTCCGAGGAACTGGCAGTTTCTGACATACCTTCGGACTGGGCGGATGTCGCACTTGTGTTTCCTCCTCCAACGCCACCTGCCATGACCTCTCCATGACCGAGTTGATGGACGCCAACCTTCTCGGACCAGGCTTCATCACCTGATGCCTCGTGAGAGGCAGAGCACCTTGAAGACCTTGGGGAGCCGGTTCGCCGACCATGGGCTTCGATGTCATTGGAGCCGACGAGGATTGGTCGAGGAGGCCCGGCGGAGCTGCAGCACCCCTCGATCGCGCACGCCGATAGCCCTAGCTGTTGCCCAGGGCCAGCGGAGGCGCTCCCGAGCTTGCACCAGTTTCGTCCGGAGCGTCCGATGATCCCCGCTCCCTCAGACGCGCCATAGCGCGGCGCATCCTCCCCTCCATCGGCCGGAATCGCCAGCGTTAGTCGCCGCGTCACTGCAGATCTGGAGCGGAGATGGCGAGCTAGAGGAGGCGGAAACGGCGGAAATGAGTCGGACGAGCTCACCGCGGTGGAAATCCCCCTTAGGGGCGACGCGTGGCCGCATCCCACCTCTCTCCATGGCCCGCTGCGAGCGAGAATCGAGGTGGTTCTGCCATGAACAGGGCCTCGAGTCGCTACAGTGGCGATCGCCACCGCTGTCGCGAGAGCGCGTGTCGTGGTGGGCCCCATCCCCGTTGGCGCTGCCTTGTCTTGTACATGCGTATTTAGATTAGAACTGGAAATCTAACGGATCCTCGCCACGCTCCAACACCGGTGAGCGGGTGGGACCTACTAGCTGATGACATTCGCCCCCCACGAAATTTCACGCCTCCCGCTCTCCATTTCGAAATACTCCCCACTCTTCTTCCCCCCTCCTCCCTTTCCAGCCCCAAGCCAAACCCTCGCCCCTCTCTCGTCGGCGTCCGCGGCGCAATGGCTCCCCCCTTCGTCTTCCCCTCGACCCTGCGGGATCTCGAGCGCGACTCCGACGGAGACGACGAAGGCGAGCCTTCGCTCCGGCCGGAGGCCCCCATCGCCGTCACCACCCTCCGCGCCGCCGACCTCGAGGAGTTCGTCAAAGGTACTCGCCCGCTCCACCTTCCCCTCCCCTCCAACCCTCCTCAGAATTCAGAGTTCCAGCTGGAGCTTCCCGGAATCGAGCGCTCGATGGACGATGGGGGCGCACGGTGCAGCTGCGCTGGCCGATTTGCCTCGGAGTTGAGGTTCTAAACCCTAGATCCTGCACCTTTCGTGTCCGGCGCCCCACTAGTCTTCGCGAGCGGTCGCAAGGGATTTCGCGAATTTTGATGCTTGCGCAGATTTTCGAAATCTGAAACCGCAGTTAAGTAAACACCCTAGCTAGTCCTCATAAATAAGGGTCCCGGACTGTTGTTTGGCGTTTTCCGGTGTACAATTTCACTCGAAATGTTTTGTTCGGCATCAGTTAAGCAAACACCCTAGGAATTGGAACGTCTGTTTTGGATCTAGCTTGCCTTGTCGTCTAGAGCTAACTCGTGCTGGCGTGCTGCTTCTCTTGAATCCTGTGCATTTCGAGTTTGCTCTAAATTATTTTCTGGAAGATGATGGTCTTACGTGCTGCTTTCAGAATTTGCAACACAGCGACATATTTGAGAAAGTTATGCTAGCTCATCACAGTAGTAGACCAAAGTATTATAGTTTTTGTTCTTTCAAAATTGGATCTCTAGATTCTAATGGGTTGATTAGCTTGACTTCAACTTAAGCCCCACAGGGCACATGAATTAGGATTTATTTTCTCCCCTTTACATTTGAAGATATCAGCTAACTCTACGAGTAGCTTTCTGTCAAAATTATGCATTCTAATGAAATGTAGCAGTGATTTCTGCAACTAAAAATTCTGTAAATGTCTCAGACAGTGAACTAGTCTCATCTATCCCAAATCCTGATACCTTTTGGAAGTTCTGTCTACATCATTCTCCATGGTTTATTTGGGCGTCCAGATTGTAGTATCACAAATTTAAGTTACTGTATATCATCTTTTGATTTATCTTTGCTCACCCGGTGAAAACCGACTCTGCACTTGCAAATTCGAAGACTAGTGTCCTGGACATCTGAGAAAAGTCACTTCTGTATATCTATTCATCCAAGGGCTCATCTTTCAAGAACTTACATATATGCAATTTTTAAATGAAGTAGTTTTGTCATCATATGAAAGGTTGCCAATTTGCATCTGTTCCAAACTTTTCCAAAGGCTAGTTCACATTTTGTTTGGTGTACTGGAACATATATTTAAGAGATGAAACTAGACAAGAAAAAGATGATGAGAATAATAATGACCCAGCTTTCAATGTTCTATGGTCAAACTGAAACAAGACTCTTTAATGCTGGAGTAAATTTACCCTATAAGCAAGAGCATCTAGAGTTCTGGTACAGCCAGTTGGTTTTCTTTCCCTTCAACATGTTTTTAGATTGTGTGCATCATATCAACAATCTGATGAGCTTGTCAACTACTTTGTGGAATATGAAAGTAGCTATTTATATGTCTGTGTATCTTGTCAGAATGACTAACTCTTTCTTTTGGTTTGACATAGGCACATCATTTGATCTTTCCGACAAAGAACTCTTCTGCATTGAGGAGCAGGATGTGTTTAATAGCGTATACTCTCTTGTGCGTGACTTCACTTCCTTGCCACCAGCCCTTAAGTTCAACCTTGTTGAGGCCTTGCGGTCCAACCTCAGTGTCCTTCTACCGAACATCGATTCCCTTTCACGAGCTTCCATGTCATCCCCTTCTGATGGAATCCCTATAACTGACCGCATTGCCTCTCACCGCAATGCCCTCAAGATATACTCTTTTTTCCTCCTTTCCATTGTCCTCACTCAGGAATCTTCAGCTGATAGTGGCACTGGGGCAAAGGTAATCTGTGCGTAGGATATGATTATTTACGGAGTAGCGTTTTATTCCTTTATATTAAATGATCTTGTCCTGCCATTTGGGTTTAGGTGACAACGCATGGTCGGAAGAAGAATCCTGTTTATGCTTGGAATTGGGAAGCGCAGAGAGGGCGGATCATGAATCTTGTTGCCAATTCTCTTGAAATTGACCTTACGCTACTTTTTGGTCCAGGCGGTGCTGATGAAAGATATCTCTCTTTCGTTTCAAAGTAAATTCTCGAAACTTTGGTATAGTACACTTTTCAGTGTATTTTTTTTTTACAGTGATCTTACTTTCTTATACATAGGTGCACTTTTGTTCTATTTGAGAATCAGAATGTGTTAAAAGACGAGGAAACAAGAAATGGCCTATGCCGGATAATTGGTGCAATAGCTACAAAACATCAAAGGATATCTCAAACCAGTGCATCTGTCTTGCATTTGATCCATAAATATGATTTCACTGTCGCCTATCTTGCGGAAGCACTTGCTGCTGCAGAGAAAAAGTTTGGTGATGGAAGCTTGGCAATTTCCCTGATCAGGGAAGTAGGTCGCGCTGATCCAAAAGATTATGTGAGAGATGGTGCTGGTGCTGATAATGTTGGGAGATTCTTAGTAGAACTTGCAGATCGCTTGCCAAAACTTATGTCTACCAATCTTGGTGTTCTGATACCACATTTTGGTGGGGAATCATACAAGATTAGAAATTCTCTTGTTGGGGTCTTGGGCAAGTTGGCTGCAAAGGCATTTAAAGATGTTGATGGAAATAACAGTGCTCATTCCATAAGGCTCCGAAGTAAGCAAGCTATGCTTGAAATTTTGCTTGAGCGTTGTAGGGATGTGTCAGCATACACAAGGAGTCGTGTGCTTCAGGTATGGGCAGAGTTGTGTGAAGAAAATGCTATTTCAATTGGCCTGTGGAATGAAGTAGCATCAGTTGCTTCAGGGAGATTGGAGGACAAAAGTGCAATTGTGAGGAAATCGGCATTACAACTTCTCATCACAATGCTGCAACACAACCCTTTTGGGCCTCAATTAAGGACTGCAACCTTTGAGGCCACTTTAGAGAAGTACAAGGAGAAATTGCAAGGAATGGAGTCCCAGTCTCCGGAGGAAGGTGAACCTGTGAATGATCATCCACTGGGAGAAGTAATTGTGGGGCAGGACGAGAGTGTAAGCGATAGTTGTCTACCTTCTAGTCAAGACCAGAGGGATCAAGATCCGATGATTGCAGATATAACAAACTTGGAACAGATCAGAGCTTTAGTTGCATCCCTTGAGGCTGGTCTGCGATTCTCAACATGTATAACGTCATTAATGCCAATTCTTATCCAGTTGTTGGCATCATCTTCAGCTACAGATGTTGAGAACACTATTCTTCTATTAATGAGATGCAGACAGTTTCAGGTTGAAGGTTCAGAAGCAGCACTCAGGAAAATGTTACCTCTGGTAATATCCCTGAAAGTCTAGCTGGTATATTACCTCATGTATCTGTTATAACATAATATTTCCTGACTCTTTTAGCCTTTTGCAGGTATTTTCTCAGGACAAGTCAATATATGAAGCAGTGGAGAGCGCATTCATCTCCATATACACAAAGAGAATCCCAACAGAAACAGCTAAAAGTTTGATAAACCTCAACATTGATTGTAGCATCGGCGACCTTGCTGCTCTGGAGAAATTAATTAGTTCATTGGTATTGAAAGGAGAGATTTCATCCAGCACGGTGCGCTCTTCTTTTTCTTTTAATGTTTGCTATGCACAATCTTATTAATGGGAATATGTGCTTGCTGGTACTCGTAGCTACAGTAATGCTAAGTACTCTTTTAATCTTGCATATGGAGTTCCATGTTTAGTGATGTCAAGTTTCTTAGATTATTCTATTTTTTGACTGCTATTGCATTGTAGTTTAGAAGTGCAAGATGAGGCAATTAACTAGATTTTATGTGAGCGAGCTAATTTTGGAACACCCATCAACTAAGAATTTAAGATGCCTGCTGAGAATTTTGCTACCAGCTGTTTTACACCTCAATGTTAACCGACTTACAGTTTCTTTCGAATATTCTAATAATAGAAGTTCTATTGATTTGTTCTGTCCACTGAAGGTGTGCTTTGACAACTGCCTCATACAAATGACTTTTGAGGCCTAAGTGTAGCCACTTTGTTGCTCGTGAGTAGCACACTTTGCTAATTTGCACAACCTCTTGCAGATGTCAGCTTTGTGGGATTATTTTTGCTTTAACATCAACGGCGTGAAGCCAGTGCAATGCCGTGGAGCTTTATCAATTCTTTGCATGGCAGCAAAGTCATCTCCCAGCATTCTGGGTACTCACTTACAAGATATTGTTGACATTGGTTTTGGGCGCTGGGCTAAGGAAGAGCCTCTGCTTGCTAGAACTGCATGCCTTGCACTGCATAGATTGTCAGAAGAAGATAAGGTCAAATTACTAAGTACCAGTACCAGAGTATTTGCTGCATTGCAAAGCTTGATAACTACCTTCTCACTTCCTGATAACATATGGTATGGAGCAACGGAGAAAGCTACAAGTGCCATCTATACTTTACACCCTGCACCTGAAATTTTTGCTACCGAGATTGCAAAGAAATCCCTCAATTCTGTATTCGGCTCCTTAGCAATGGATGGCATGCCAAATGGAGAGCTCGAAGTTCAGAATGGTTTATCTGTTTCAGCTGTATCAGCCACAAAGTTGGGTAGATTTCTTTTTGTTATTAGTCATATAGCGCTTAATCATTTGGTTTACATTGAGACTTCTGTTAAGAAGATTCAGAAACAAAAACCGAAGAATGACAAATCACAGCACACTAATGAGGATGGTGAGGTAGATGCCTCCAAGAATACAGAGGTAATTCTTACTTGGTTGCACATCTTTAACCATTTGAATTTTTTGGATTTGACTTGCCATTCTTTCATGTGACTTGAGCTTGTTATTGTCCATTTTGTGATGCTGGCAGGCACAAGGCATAAATGCTGAACTGGGACTTGGTGCAACAACAGATATTGCAATAGAGTTTCTTGCTGAAAAAGCTGAAAGGGAGATTGTTTCCTGTTCCTGTGAAAAGAACCTTATTGGACACTGTGGACCATTTCTATCAAAACTCTGTAGGAACCTGACTTTGCTGCAAAAGGTTTGGATTGTATTGCACTTCCGATATTTCCAAAGTATTTGGTTCCGTTGCTCCTTATAATTTTGTCCTGATGAGATATTTTTGTTTGATGCAGTTCCCAGTGTTACACGCTTCTGCAAAGCTTGCTCTTTGCATACTAATGATTATTGATGCAGAATTCTGGTATGCAATTATATTTGACATGACTGCATTTGTTCTATACAGTTAGTGACATCACTGGATCTCATGATATACTCAATTTTCAGCGAAGCAAATCTTCAAATCCTATTTACTGTTGCTGAAAGTGCGCCATCTGAAATTGTCAGATCGAACTGCACTATAGCCCTTGGCGATTTAGCTGTTCGCTTTCCAAACCTCTTAGAACCATGGACAGAACACATATATTCCCGGTTGGGCGATCCATCAGCATCTGTGAGGAAGAACGCTGTGCTGGTCATTTCTCATCTTATATTGAATGATATGATGAAGGTCTCTCTCTCTCTCTCTCTCTCTCTCTCTCTCCCACGGCTGAAACACATTTCACTCTCTCCCGCGGTTGAGACACTTCTCAGATTTGCAAATCCTATACAGGTTAAAGGTTATATTAATGAAATGGCTGTGAGGGTAGAAGATGAAGACGAGAGGATCTCAAGCCTTGCAAAACTCTTCTTTCATGAGCTATCAAAGAAAGGTACATGTATAAAATGTATGAATCAAAATGATTTATTTAAATACTGCTGTTTGACTATAGCTAATATTACCTCTTTTTTTGGTGACTATGAAGGAAGCAATCCAATTTATAATCTTCTTCCGGATATTCTGAGCAGACTGTGTAATCAGCACCTCAAGGAAGAAACATTTCGCAGCATCATGCAATTTTTAATTGGTTCTATTAAAAAGGTCTAACACGTTGCTTTCCTTGCCTGCCATTCATGCATTTTGTCCTTTATCCGTCATTAACCATATTCATTACTAACTCTTATCTCAGGACAAACAAATGGACGCTCTTGTTGATAAGCTCTGCAATAGGTTGGCTGGTGTAAATGGTATATGACTTTCTACAACCGAATTATACTGTACATTTATGTTGTTTTGTGTGTGTTTCCATGAATAGCTAATCAACTGTCCACCTTTATGTTTAAGAAACCACGAGACAAATATACTTTGCTGACTGGAAATAGAAAATTATGAAGAACGAGAGCACTAACCACTTAGATGTGATCCTATTGAATCAGCAGTACATGCTATTCGTGACGAATTTGGTGGAATTCTGTAGAGCTACTCTATTCACTACATAGAAGTATATGCATAGACACTGTTTTGGGCCTATGATCCATGGCCACACACACACACATGAGAAAGGCTCCCAAAAATTTGTTGTCTTAACTAAGTTTCTCCACAGGGTTAGCAATATGGAAATTTATCAAGGCAGCCGATTTCCTTGATCTTTCATATCAATCCTTTGTCTCCTTGAAACAGCTGTGCTTGGCTGCATTTATTGTTTTGATCATTTTATGAACTGTATAACTTTAGGCTTATGCCTTTCTCAGATGTTTGATTCTTTCGTTGCTTGCCTTTCAGATGTTAGGCAGTGGGAGTATATCTCTTACTGCCTCTCTCAGCTAACCTACACAGAGAAAGGTTTGAAGAAACTCATTGATAATTTCAAGATGTTTGAGCATGCATTATCCGAAGATTCTGTGATGAACCACTTCAGGAGCGTGATAGCAAAGGTTGGTTGCATAGCCTGGATGGCTGCATATGCTTCACATTTTGTGGAATAAAGAAGATCGAATTTGTGAATTCTGTGCTTTCACTGATCTATGGTAATTCATCTAAACAGTGTAAGAAGTTTGCAAAACCAGAGCTTAAAGTTTGCATTGAAGAATTTGAGGAAAAAGTTAGCAAGGTTCACGAGGAAAAGAAAGAACAAGAGGCCACGACCAGAAATGCCGAGGCACATAAACAGAGAATGGGTTCTCTTGATAGAATCCTAGTTACTAAAGAAGCTGGAGAGAACGATGGAAGGTCTGCTGAAGGTAAGCTAGAGTTATTCCCTTTTTACTCAGAATCTCCTATCTTCTTTATCATGTACTAAGATATATTCTGTGCGAGTATCTTATCTATCGGTCGTATGATGACTAAAGCTGAATGGACCATTCTTCTATGAACTGCAGCCCAAATGGGGTATTTATGACATGTGCACTAGAGAGTAGAGCGAGTTTACGATTCACTTGAGAGTAGAGTTTTTACCACAGAGCTCATTTATTTATGTGTTTTTCATTGACAGAGGAAGCTAGCGGTGAGGTTATTGATCCTTCAGTGGACGACAATGCTGAGGATAACGAGACAGGGGAAGCTAGCGAGGCTGTTGATCCTTCAGCAGATCGTAGCAATGCTGAAGATGAGGAGACAGGGGAAACTAGTGAGGTTGCTGATCCTTCAGTGGATGATAGAAATGCTGAAGATAAGGAGACAGAGGAAGCTAGCGAGGTTACTGGTCCTTCAGCGGATGATAGCAACGCTGAAGATGAGGAGACAGGGGAAGCTACTGAGGTTACCGGTCCCTCAGTAGATGATAGAAATGCTGAAGATAAGGAGCCAGACGAAGCTACTGAAGTTGCTGACCCTTCAGCGGATGATGGAAAAGCTGAAGATAAGGAGAACATGCGAGAACGCAGTGACAACATCCGTTCGGAAAGAAGTCAGACATCATCTGCGTGTACAGAATCAGAAGATGCTAGCACAGAGGTTCAATCGGCACGGAAAACTCGCAGAGGTGAGTCATATTTCCAGCACCGATATCCATGTTGTTACACATCCAGTTTCTGAAGGTGTGGCTTGTACTGTGCAGGTTCATCGCGACCAACTGTAAAGAAAATCAGAGAACCCGTCTTAGAAGGCTCGGCAGACAGCGCTGCCCCTGTAGTTAGGCGTTCGACCCGCTCAAGTAGAAGGTGCTTCCACTCGCCACTCTATTGACATTAGTCTTCGAATTTTCGCCGCATCGTGCTTAAAACCTGTGCATTTCACTGCTTTCATCTACTGAAACCACGATTTACTAAGTTGAAATACCCTTCTGGCAAACTGTGCAGGCTCTGAAGGGCGATGCTGGGATGTTTCTCTGAATCGTAACAGCCGCTGCAGCTTCAGTGTATCATGTACCAAGTGTCAGCTCCTTCGTTGCCAGTCTGACGATCTCGCCTTGAGATCATGGAGTTCTGAAGCCGACAGTGCTCCTGACGCCTGTCTACGGTTGTGTCTATTGGTCTTGTTTGTGCTGGTTGATCGGTGCCAGCCCTAGAGTACTTACTGTGTTGGCTGCCTGTATTCTTTCGAACAAGAACGAATTGTATCTTGTAGTAGTAACCGTCTACCTTGAGTCAGTAATATGGTACACGCTCTTCTAACTGCTTAATAATGTGGTTCACATGATTCCGCTGCATGACCATTCGGACGATGTATATTCTGTGTTTCTGTGCATATACTGTCTCACTCGAATTGTATTCTCTGTCTCGTGAAGTGACGAAAATGACCGTGCAGCTTTCCTGACTTAGGACTTATCTAGTAGTTATCTTGTTTGCCACAAGCCTGAACCCCGGACCACTTATCGACACAGCTACAGGTCTACCGTCATGGTAGAGACTCCTACAGGTTAGAAGGGGAAGCAAGCAAGCAACGGAGAAGATTAACAGCCACTGGTATTAGCCGCAGCCCAATAATTCAGGAGGAAGCAGCGACCCGCCACCTCGCCCCCGTGACAGGGAGCGACGGCTCCTGCTGGCCACCACTGGAGCGATCGTTCTCGCCTATCCACAGCCTCCGATCCAGGGGCAGCTCCCAGCCACGCACAGTTTCCTCCTCGCATGTTTGGTCGAAAGCATGAAAATTCAGCCTCGATCGACGGCGACCACTCGGGCCTCACGTTCCCCGGGCCTGCTCCAGCCACCGGTGTTGCGTGGCTGCTGGTTCCTCCGAAGCTCACGCATGTCGCAGCTTGGCGTTGATGGGTTGATCCTCACAGTCAGAGGTTTCGCTGGAGCGTGAGTGCTATGCCATCGATTTACTTCGCAAGCACTGTCGATTTACTTGTCAAATGACAACCACTGTCGATTTACTTGACAACTGACAACCACTGTTCCTTTCGTCCTCAGTTTACAAATAAAGTCAAGCATCCCAACCGATACAAAGTCATGAGACAAGACAACCTTCTAATAAAGCAGATCATTCGAAGCCCTACGGCGGATAAGGTAGCCACAGTGGTGCCTCCAAGAAGGTTACGACACCCGCAGGTATCGTCACTATTGGCACTGGAGAGCCGAGCTTTCCTTGAAAAAGCCTTTGCCACGGCCGGTATTTCGGAACCGGCCACCGTCGTCGCGGGTTGCCTCGTCCCGCGAAGAAGCACCTGCATCGGGTAAGAGAGAACTCACCGGCAGCGGCACTGCACGGGCTTTGTCCAACTGCTCACCGGCGGTGGTGGGTGAGAGTGAGGGGAAGGATTTTTTCAGTGGCGGCGCTAGGGTAGGTGTCTTGTTCCGAGGACGACGCTAGACATGGCGTGGGAAGGAGGACATGGACTGATTTTTTTTTACACAAATCGGTAATTTTTTTGTTCTTCTCCACGAGAGTACCCCTAGATTTCACCTATATCATATAAATTATATAATGTTGAAATATTGGGCCATTTCATATGAGCCCATAGTAGATTTCAGAAATTCCTAGAAATCTCAAAGCCCATGTGTGTAAGCCCATTTGGAATGCAGCCCAAGTTTTTGGCTGCACAAAGGCAAGGGGTGGGAGCTAAGTTTAGTCCCACATGGGAAGTTGGGAGAGATGTAGACCAACATATAAGGTGGGGTGTTGCACCACTTGGTAAGTGAGTGAGAAGAGAAGTGCCACACGCGCGCTCCTCCTCCTCCTCCTCGGTCGTCTCGTCTCGACTCGACTCGACTCGTCACGACGCGCGCGCGCGCGCCGCGGTTTGCGGAATTGAGCCTCGGAGCCGAGCTTATCTTTTTGCTGCACAGGAAAACCGAACGTTTGACCGAGTCCTTGACGGACGCGTCACAGCTAGCCAGTTCGGGTCGCTCCCGGATCGTGGGCTACTGTAACCGACTCGGACGTGCGACGTGGGCGTGGCCCACGTTGCCTAGGGTTTTTCCGCTGTGCGTCCGCGCCTATATAAACTCTTGCCTGGCTACACGCCGTACACACCTGAAACCGATCTAGGGTTTTACCACCTCTCGCTGCTTGCGCCGCCTCCGTAGTCTACTCCATCCCGAGCGCCGGCGTGCACCGGCGAACGGGAGAGCAGGTCTCCGGAACCACTCGCCTTTGCGATCCTGTACGGGAGAGGGCGAATTAGGTTTTTGGGAAGCGCTCTGCGCGACTGCTCAAGCTCTTCATCACGGGTCGTCTTCCATCCAAGTCGGGCGGTGCTGCCTACCGCCGTCTTCATCGCCGTCTGCTTCGACCGGTCTTCTCCAACATTGTCATCAACAACGTTACTGCTACGACTACATCTGCAAGCGAACGGTACGTGCGGTCTACTGCTGTTCGTCTGTTCATCATGTTCTGCGAGTACATGTTTAGCTACTGCCTGTTTCCGTTCATCTTGTTGTTTAGTACATCTAGTATGTTCGAGTTACATGTGGTAGTAGCTGCTATTGTCATGTTTAATATTCTGGAATTAATAATGGAAATTGTGCCTAATTATCCAACAATCCAAAAACCTAATTGTAGGCAATTTCCTGAATTATCAATGGCTGGTTTTACCGATGCACTGAGGCCGGATAAATTTACCGGTGTGCACTTTAAGAGGTGGCAGTACAAAGCTGAGCTTTGGCTGACCACGATGAAAGTGTTCCAGATTAGTAAAGGCAAACCTGAAGGAACTATGTCTGACGATGATCAGAAAAAGTTCGAGGAAGCCAATACTATCTTTGTGGGATGCATTCTGAGCATTCTTGCTGACCGTCTGTGTGATGTGTTTATGCACATAAAAGACGGGAAAGAGCTCTGGGACGCACTGGACGCCAAGTTTGGTGCTGCAGATGCTGGCAGTGAACTGTACATCATGGAGAGCTTTCATGATTTTAAGATGACTAAGGACCTTCCTGTGGTTCAACAAGCTCATGAGATACAGTGCATTGCCAAAGAGCTCGAACTCCTTAAGTGTGCCTTACCCGACAAGTTTGTGGCGGGTTGCATTATTGCTAAGTTGCCCCCTTCATGGAGGAACTTCGCCACAGCTCTCAAACACAAGAGACAGGAGATATCAGTTGAAAATCTGATAGCGTCCCTTGATGTTGAGGAGAAGGCTCGTGCTAAGGACACTACTGAGAAAGGAGAGGGTCATGCTACTGCTAACTTTGTCCAGCAGAAAGGCAAATCCTCAGGCAAGAATAAAGGGAACTTCAAGCCCTCTTTCAACAAGCCTGTAAAGACTACAACCTTCAAGAAGAAGAAGCCGAACAGGGACAGGAGTGATCTAACTTGTTTCACTTGTGGAGAGCCCGGCCACTTTTCCAAGGACTGCCCAGAACGCGCAGACCGCAGAGGGAAAAGGGCCAAGAGTGTCAACGTCGTGACTGCTAGCAATACTGATGGGTATGGTAATCTATTTACTGTTCTTTCGGTATTTCAATCTCCCTCTTGGTGGATTGATACGGGTGCTAACGTTCATGTGTGTGCTGACATCTCTATGTTCACTTCTTACCAGGCCGCACGGGATTCCTCCGTCCTAATGGGCAATGGGTCACATGCCTCTGTTCGTGGTGTTGGCACGGTAGATCTGAAGTTCACTTCGGGGAAGATCGTGCAGCTGAGGAACATGCAGCATGTCCCTTCTATGAACAAGAATCTTGTTAGCGGTTCCCTTCTCTGCAGAGATGGGTTTAAGGTTGTGTTAGAGTCGAATAAGGTAGTCGTTTCCAAGCATGGACAATTTATTGGAAAAGGCTATGAGTGCGGAGGCTTGTTCCGCTTTTCACTTTCAGATTTCTGTAATAAATCCGTGAACCATATTTGTGGCGGTGTTAATGATGATACCAGTGTTTGGCATTCTCGTTTATGTCACATTAATTTTGGTTTGATGTCTCGGTTATCCAGCATGAGTTTAATTCCGAAATTCACTATTGCCAAAGGTTCTAAGTGCCATAGTTGTGTGCAATCGAAGCAACCTCGTAAGCCTCATACGGCGGCCGAGGAGAGAAACTTGGCACCTCTAGAACTCATACATTCTGATCTATGCGAGATGAATGGTGTGTTGACAAAAGGTGCAAAGAGATATTTCATGACATTGATTGATGATGCGACTAGATTTTGCTATGTTTACTTGTTGCGAACTAAAGATGAAGCTTTAGACTACTTTAAAATTTATAAGGCTGAAGTTGAAAATCAACTAGAGAGAAAGATCAAGCGTCTTAGGTCGGATCGTGGTGGAGAGTATTTTCCTAAAATCTTTGACGAATTCTGTGAGGAACACGGTATTATTCATGAGAGGACGCCTCCCTACTCGCCCCAATCCAATGGGGTGGCCGAGAGGAAAAACCGCACTCTGTCTGACTTGGTGAATTCCATGCTCGACACTGCTGGTTTATCAAAGGCATGGTGGGGGGAGGCTTTGTTGACTGCATGTCATGTCCTGAATAGAGTTCCTAACAAGAATAAAGATAAAACCCCTTATGAGGAGTGGGTTGGGAGAAAGCCATCACTTTCGTATTTGCGCACTTGGGGATGCTTGGCGAAGGTCAACATTCCCATCCCAAAGAAACGCAAACTCGGACCAAAGACTGTGGACTGCATCTTTCTAGGTTATGCTCAGCGGAGCATTGGCTATAGATTTTTAGTAGTTAAATCCGAGGTACCTGATATGCATGTTGACACTATAATGGAATCTCGTGATGCAACATTTTTTGAGAATATGTTTCCTATGAAAGATATGCATAGCACTGCTAGATTTTCTTCTGAGATAATTCCTGAATCTAGTGCATCTGACGATTATTTTGAGCAACCACATGAGAACGTTTTTGAGAACGTTCATGAGAAGGATGACAATGAAGCTCCTACAAGGAGCAAGAGACAGAGGACTGCAAAGTCCTTTGGTGATGATTTCATTGTGTACCTTGTGGATGATACTCCCAAATCCATTGCTGAGGCATATGCATCATCAGATGCAGATGATTGGAAAGAAGCTGTCCAGAATGAGATGGACTCGATTCTTTCTAATGGAACATGGGAATTATCAGAGCGCCCCCATGGCTGTAAGCCTGTGGGCTGCAAGTGGGTGTTCAAGAAGAAGCTAAGGCCTGATGGTACTATTGAGAAGTACAAGGCGAGACTTGTAGCGAAAGGCTACACACAGAGAGAAGGCGAAGATTACTTTGATACCTATTCATCTGTCGCAAGACTAACCACCATTCGAGTACTACTTTCCATGGCTGCCTCCTATGGTCTTATCGTTCATCAAATGGACGTAAAGACAGCTTTCCTCAATGGAGAGTTGGAAGAGGAAATCTATATGGATCAGCCTGATGGATTTGTGGTAAAAGGTGAAGAGACAAAGGTGTGCAAGTTGCTAAAATCTTTATATGGCCTGAAACAAGCACCTAAGCAATGGCATGAGAAGTTTGACAGAACTTTAACTTCTGTTGGCTTTGTCGTTAATGAGGCTAACAAGTGCGTTTACTATCGCCATGGTGGGGGCGAAGGTGTTATATTGTGTTTGTACGTTGATGATATTCTCATCTTTGGTACAAACATGAAAGTAATACATGAGGTCAAGTCTTTCTTGTCAAAGTGCTTTGATATGAAAGATCTGGGAGAAGCTGATGTGATCCTGAACATCAAGCTAAATAAGAACGAGAGTGGGATTACTTTATCGCAATCCCACTATGTTGAGAAGATCTTGAGCCGGTTTGGCTTTATTGATGGCAAGTCTTCTCCAACACCTTATGATCCCAGTGTGATATTGCGTAAGAACAAGAACGAACCAACAGATCAACTGAGGTATTCTCAGATCATTGGTTCACTCATGTACTTAGCGAGCGCGACAAGACCTGACATCTCTTTTGCTGTGAGCAAGTTGAGTAGGTTCATGTCAAACCCGGGTATTGATCATTGGCATGCACTTGAAAGGGTCATGCGCTATCTATGTGGTACAATGAGTTACGGGATTCACTATTCAGGGCACCCTGCTGTGCTTGAAGGATATAGTGACGCAAATTGGATCTCTGATGTAGATGATATCAAAGCCACTAGTGGGTATGTGTTTACCTTTGGAGGTGGCGCCGTATCATGGAGATCATGTAGGCAAACCATATTGACGAGGTCAACTATGGAAGCAGAACTTACTGCTTTAGACACAGCCACTGTAGAGTCAGAATGGCTGCGTGAGCTCTTGATGGACTTGCCGGTGGTTGAAAAACCTGTGCCGGCCATCCTCTTGAATTGTGACAACCAAACAGTTATTGTCAAAGTGAACAATTCTAAGGATAACGCGAAGTCATCAAGACACGTTAAAAGACGTTTGAAGTCTGTCAGGAAATTGCGAAACTCCGGAGTAATAACTGTTACGTATATTCAAACAAACAAAAACCTGGCAGATCCCTTTACTAAGGGGCTATCACGCAATGTGATAGATAGTGCATCGAGGGAGATGGGTTTGAGACCCATAGATGTTATGCCATAGCGGTAACCCAACCTTTGTGATCGGAGATCCCGTGAATTAGGACCTGGGAAAACAAGCTAGTGGTTTAACTGAGGAGAGTATTCTGTAACCCTCTCTAAGTGAAGATGCAAAACTCTCAAAATCTGTAAGGCAGGTTGGCAACATGCCTTAATGTGTTTCTGTTGGCTATGATTAGCAAAGATGCTGTCCTACAGAGCATTCTTGAAAGAACACACCTATATGAGTCCGACTGTTAAACGTCGCAGTCTATGAGATTTGGGTGATCTCTAGTAAACTCATGAAGAGACCATGGAGTACGACGCATATGCTCCAACCCGCGGGGTAGGCTACTGGCAGCCATGTACTGGTTATGACTTTGAGTGAAATCTTGACGCACAAAACTTGCAATTCAAGGCGTAGTCCATTGTTCAAGTTGCTGATAGACGTAGCTTAAGGTTCTAGGCGGAAGTTCAACTTAACAGTCTCTGCTGAAACACTGATATATAAACAAGTAGTGAGGTTTGGCAAATCTCTAAATGGGCATTTGAGATCTGGTGGGGGATTGTTGAAATATTGGGCCATTTCATATGAGCCCATAGTAGATTTCAGAAATTCCTAGAAATCTCAAAGCCCATGTGTGTAAGCCCATTTGGAATGCAGCCCAAGTTTTTGGCTGCACAAAGGCAAGGGGTGGGAGCTAAGTTTAGTCCCACATGGGAAGTTGGGAGAGATGTAGACCAACATATAAGGTGGGGTGTTGCACCACTTGGTAAGTGAGTGAGAAGAGAAGTGCCACACGCGCGCTCCTCCTCCTCCTCCTCGCTCGTCTCGTCTCGACTCGACTCGACTCGACTCGTCACGACGCGCGCGCGCCGCGGTTTGCGGAATTGAGCCTCGGAGCCGAGCTTATCTTTTTGCTGCACAGGAAAACCGAACGTTTGACCGAGTCCTTGACGGACGCGTCACAGCTAGCCAGTTCGGGTCGCTCCCGGATCGTGGGCTACTGTAACCGACTCGGACGTGCGACGTGGGCGTGGCCCACGTTGCCTAGGGTTTTTCCGCTGTGCGTCCGCGCCTATATAAACTCTTGCCTGGCTACACGCCGTACACACCTGAAACCGATCTAGGGTTTTACCACCTCTCGCTGCTTGCGCCGCCTCCGTAGTCTACTCCATCCCGAGCGCCGGCGTGCACCGGCGAACGGGAGAGCAGGTCTCCGGAACCACTCGCCTTTGCGATCCTGTACGGGAGAGGGCGAATTAGGTTTTTGAGAAGCGCTCTGCGCGACTGCTCAAGCTCTTCATCACGGGTCGTCTTCCATCCAAGTCGGGCGGTGCTGCCTACCGCCGTCTTCATCGCCGTCTGCTTCGACCGGTCTTCTCCAACATTGTCATCAACAACGTTACTGCTACGACTACATCTGCAAGCGAACGGTACGTGCGGTCTACTGCTGTTCGTCTGTTCATCATGTTCTGCGAGTACATGTTTAGCTACTGCCTGTTTCCGTTCATCTTGTTGTTTAGTACATCTAGTATATTCGAGTTACATGTGGTAGTAGCTGCTATTGTCATGTTTAATATTCTGGAATTAATAATGGAAATTGTGCCTAATTATCCAACATATAACACGAAAAATATATTTTTCTTAGGGTGTTAGAACTAACCCATGGCGTGCCCATTTGCGATTACGTACTCATGGTTACGTTAGCTAGGTGCTGGACAAGCTAAGCCCCTGGCTAGAAACTCTTATGTTTTTTTTGCGTCCACGCCAGGGTCACCTGCTGTGATGTCAATGCACGAGGCCCACGCATGCACACACGGAGAATCTTGCCGTCTCGCACAAGCAGGACGGTCGATCGCTTTGCTTTGCTTGCCGGTTCGCGCGCCATGTCCGTCCACATGATATTTCTCTGGTCCAAATCCAACGTACACGCGATTAGTGGAGCGCGGGAGCCCCCGGCGTCGCGGCCACACGATGCGAGGCGTCGCCTCCAAATCAGTGATCAACGTAGTATCTATCAAACGGAGCACTTGTGTGGTGCCTTGACCTCTGGAGCTGCGCTTGTGGCGCGCAGCCGCTGGAGGCTGGAGCAAGCGCGTCGGCCCTATCCGACGGCGACGACTCGCCACGCGGCAACGCCAATCGCGTACGTCGTGGTGTGGGCGCGCCAAGCTTGTTCCCGTGCCGTGTGTTAGCGCGGATAAGGCCGACCCGAACCGCCAACGCATGGCGGTAACGTGTCGACGGGATGACCCGGCCGTGCCAATCCGATCATTCGTTCGCTTGGGACTTGCGCCGTCCTGCCCAATCAATGATGGGACGATGGAACTCTCTCGCCATATCTCTACGTCATAATTCAATTTTGGAGCACAAGCCACGATATATCATTTGTTATTTTCGCCGTTTCGCTAGAAAAAAAAACCGCCCCATGAATTCCTAGTTGAAGAGCAGTCACCTGTGTGAGCCACCGGATCGTACACGTCAAGATTTGAATCTACTCCTTCTCTTCTTCAACCTTCGGAAGCTGACGGTTGACGACCTCGTCGGACCCAAAGACAGCGCCGCCAACGAAGCCGAGGAATGGTACTTAGGGTTTGCCGTTGTTCGTTCTTAATTAGGGTTAGGGGTGCAGCGGTTCGCTAAAGTTGGGAAAGGTGGGCGGGCTTAGAGAGAGGTCCGATCCAAAGCGACGACATGCCGGCGGTGGGCGGGTAGATGGAGTGCGGTGCGGCGAGGTATCACAGAAGCAGGGCCGGCCACAGGTAGCGGTAGCAGTAGGCGCGGTCCGAGAAAATAGGCTCATAAGTTTTGGTGTGGCTCCAAATGCTCCCTTATTTTCGTTCTCACAAGACAAAACAACAAAATCTGAAAATCACCGAGTAATTAGCGGCAGCTGGTGTCCTTTTACATGACACGTCATGCGTGTAACGCCGACGGCATGCTGGAGGACGGTTCGGCGCGTATGAATCACCGAGGCAGCTAATGAGGGACCAAAGGATACACTATTACTAGTAAGTAAATAAAAAATTAAAATTAAGGTGCGTAATTTCGTCGTTTACGACCGAGCGCTATAGCCCATACACGTGCGTACAAAAGCACAAGGGAAAAACCACTGGCGACGGAAAACCATCTGCTCTATGGTGGCGACTGATTTAGGCTTTGCGTGATAAAAAACGGCTTGTGTCTACGTCCGCCTTTTATTGGAACGTACGTAAGGTAAAATAATAACGGCTTAGAACATGTTAAAAAAAACTTAGAAATAACACGGCTACTCACTCGGCTCCAGCGTTGCTCCCACTTCATTTTCCTCAGCACAAGCAAACAAACGAACCAACGCGGGCACTCACCAAAAGCAAGCAGTGTGATTTGCGAGTAAGCAAACCGTGGAATCCACTACTGGTGAAAGTTCTCATTCTTTTCCCCCAAGGACCTCCTCTAGCTCCTAGTACACCGAGTCGCCGATTCTTCGTCTTGTTACTTACTCCGTAGTTTTTTTTTTTTCATGACTGACCCCCGACCATGATTCCAAGTCTCGCAGGTCAGCGGCGGTGCCAGTGCGCCACCAGCAACCCGGAACCGATTCTCGATCGGCATGTGCGATATGCGAGAGCTGAGATACCGGTTAGTTGGACCGACGTGAAGGGCAAGAAATCACACCTGAAATGACGGCTGATTTGTTTGCCCAGCCTGAAACGTGTCTTGCTGTGGCCATGTTCGGAGAAGAGGATGCTTCTCTGCGAGGCCGAGGATTCGTTGTCAGGAAGTTTGATGTTCCCAAGTCTTGTCCAGCCATGCACCGGTGCTGTACGGCACACATTTTATTTTTAGCGAGCATGTGGCGTTATTCGTTAGCTCAATGGAATATACATTGGATCTTAACACATGAAAAATAATCCACAAAAATAATGCAAAATTTTAATTCACAAAACAAATTTGTAAAATTATGAGCAACAAGAACCTCCGTTGTAACGAAAAATTAGACGGTGTCACTTTTGTAGCTCGCATTACAAATACAGAAAACGCCAATTTCCACACAATACCTAAGTTTTGTTTATTCTCCAGCATGAGTCATTCACCTTTTTTCCAACTGAGAATGAATAATTTTATATATCTCGGCATCTCCATCTAGATGGCGCAGACACCAAAATTTGTTACCAACATGGCACATGAGGTAACCACTAGTAGGGGCAAATCAACCAAGACAAAAAAGTAACAGTGAACACTTACCGTTAGGTCGCTATTTTTTTTTTGCGAATAGTCACCATTCTAACATCTTTACGGAGATTGCACACATGCATCGACGCTGCCGGATCTAGAAGGTGAAAGCCGTATAAAGGACATATCATGGGCACATAGGTATGACTTTAGCAAGGACATGCCGATGAAGGCCAAATCACGGGATCCATAAAGAATGTGGAATGGTGTTCAAGTTACCATCTCGATGGTATATCTTTCACGAGTTCTGTCACCACTCCTTTGCCTGAAACCACCATGTTATCCCCCGAGGGTAGCCGCACATGGACAATATCAGAGCTCAGATCATGCATCAACCCAACTAAGATGAAACTTGGGACACAACTAATTGCTGGCTAACCTCATGCGAGAACGCCGCCACTCATCGGCACCCACATGTCAGCCGGATATCCTGCCGGCAAAACCTTTGTCTGTGTTCACCCCATGAGTTATTGGATATCCGCCTAAAAAAATTCATGGACATGGTCGGCCATCCATACACATGCCTGGCAGACTAGTTATCAGTGGCTACCCGGATCTATGGATAAAATTGCCATCCTTAATTAATAGGATTATAAAAGGATCAAGCCTCTAGTAGAGGCCTTGTGGTGATTTCCCCCCAGGTGGATGGTTCTCTCTCCTATGTGAGACCTTGTGGTGATGTAGCCACTGATGGGGCTAGGAGATATGAGGTGTGATTCAATTTATCATGTTATCTTAAAATTTATGAGAATATTATATAAATGTAAAAATTGTAAGAAGGTTCTGCGGAAGTTGTGATGCACTTGACCCACAAGTTTGCAACTAGAAAAGATGCAGCAATGGCTCTGGCGTTGCCCTATCTTACCTTGCAGGGAGGGTCGTCTTCCGCGCCCTGTAGGGGAGGAGGCATCGAGATTGAGCCATGTAGGGGAGGGGAGTGGCGGCTTGACATGGTCGATTTGGCTACCCGGTTGGAGTGATCAGTGTTTAGGGTTAAGTGGTTAGATGTAGTTGGGCCTCATGGAGAGGGGCAGCTAGGCCTAGGTAAAAATCCCATGTCTCACTGGCATATGGAATATCCAGGCAGAGTGGAGGGGGGCAGTGGCCCGCCAACTTTGGAAGAATTTGGTAAAGGAAAAAATTGCATAAGGTTTAGGCTAGTTATTTTGCATGTGTTCCTTCACCACTCCTTTGCCCAAAACCACCATGTTATCCCTCGAGGGTTGGACGCACATGGAGAATATCAGAACTCATAACGTGCATCGACCAAACTAAGATGAAAACTGGGACATAACCAATTACTGGCTGGGCTAACCTCATGTGAGAACGCCGCCACTCATCGGCAAAGGGAAGGAAGGGCGACACCAGAGCCTGCACCTAAGCTACATGCAAATTTGTGGGTCAAGTGCATGACAACTTTGGCAGAACCTTCTTATGAGTTTTACATTATATAATATTTTCAGAATTTGTAATATATTATGATAAATTGAAATCACACCTTGTAGCTCCTAGCACCATCATTGGCTAAATCACCCCAAGGTCTCCAAAAGGAGAGAGAACCATCGACCCACTAGCTACATGACCACAACCCCTAGGTCCCGACTCCCTTGCAACTGATACGTAAGAGAAAGAAAACCTATGTGAGTTGATGATTATTTAACACGGTAAAAAGGCTACACCCTAACAACGATATTAAAGAGGTGTTGAGATACTTGACACCTACATCGACATGCACCTCATCGTCCTCACAACCATGCCAGGGCTACACCAGGCCTGCATATTGCAGGCATGGGAATACTTCTATCAATTGTATGTGCATAATATTATATTTTCTTTTAGGTGTTCTAGATGACTTGGTGAATCCGATATAACTAAGTATATCATCCCCGGTAACTTATTTCTCTAAACGTATATCTATTGCTATATCATCATTCTCCACTAACTTTTTTTTCACCTGCAGCCATGACACATCGGTGTTTTTTATTGCAAACAAAAATTGTTGAACCCGTCATGCCTCTTTTACCCGGGAAAATGCTACTACCTGTTAAAACAAATAATCAACCATTTGTCGCCTTTTTTATCTGGGAACATACTACTTCCTTTTTATACAGTGACTTTGTAAATCTTTTATTAGGATAATATTCTATGGTAGTTCCAAAAAAAATGTGGGACATTCACCAACATTGCCATTTGCAGTAATTTAGAGAGAAAAACTGATGGATCGCTAGTCGCCTCGTTTATCTTGGAATTTTTTCTATATCATAAAAGAGATCCACCTTGGTTAAATGAAGCAATTATTGGTTCAACACTATCATAACATTGCAAACAAAAATACTTATTTTCCTGCCAAGAGCAACAAGTCATATCATAAATATTACGAATTTTACTAGTAAGATCATTAAAGTACTTCAACAAACCTTGTAATTGTTTCCCTTTTTTGGAATCACAAAAATTTAATGAAATATATCAAGGGCACGCTACACATCTTCATTTTTGTCTTTGGAACCACGAAAAAATCCAACCATAGTTTAACATGCAAGCAAACAAAAACCAAAATTAGAATAAAAGCTATTGTAGAGTGTAAAGTGACAAAGAAGACTCACAACCAAGCCAAAACGGGCCATAGACCTCCTCAAGATTTGTCCTTAGCCCAGCTACAAGATGGAGACACCTTTCTCATCGGTAATGGTTCCAGAAAAATATCTCTTGATGAGAACAATTCTACTATTTGAATTTGCCACTTGCTGGGACTCCAAGCGTAGAGTGAAGTAGCAAGAGTGTTTTTCCCACAAGAGTGAGTTGAGGGTTTATATCGAACTCCCGGGGAAAATGGTGATTCTTCCTCGTGTACTCTTCTAGCAACCTGCAATAACAAACAACAATTTTGTGTCCACATCTCATTGGAGTGGTTGTCAGGCACTTACTGCTTGCATCTTTTACAAAACTAAAATTAATAAGCAAATCTATTTTTTATTAATAAGAAGTGAAAGTAAAACAACAAGTAAACTAATGTAGAAGATTTACTTATGGCTAAAAGTGGATCAGTGATTATAGTTTCACTTGATATCTCTCTCATAAAAAAATGATGGTGGTGATAGCACAAACGATAAATGAAGAGCATGCAAACATAAAAAAAGTCATTGAAAAACATTAACGTGAGCATCAGTTTCTAGCATATAGTCGATGCAACACAACTCTATAATACTCCTTTGGCAAGGGAAAACTTCCACATATTAAATTTAAGAACTAATAGAGTATTGCCTTAAGATCTTAACATGATGTTGAACACAATTGCACTACCTCTGAGCAAACAAGATCATCCCTTTTGTCACTAGAAGACACAGAGCACAAGCATTCATTTACCCCTAGTGATGTAATCATGGGGAAGGTAAAAACCACGTCAGTAGCTAGAATTTTAGTCATTTTCCTATGCATACCATCAGATTACTCCGCCTAATACGCATATCCCCATACACATTCTATTATACAAGTTTGATCAGAACAAAGCATACATGAATGGAATAACATATACATATATCCATACATCAAGAACAACTAGCAATTTTCATATCATAAATCATCTCAATAACAAAAGATCCACCTTAGGGGTAATACAAATATGGTCATAATTATGATATGCAGATTATGTGACTCTAATTAGTGAAGCACAGTAGAGAGATTGATACAAGTTATTTCCACAGTAACATAGTCTTGGGATGAACTACTCCCTTTACATCTTGGTGATAAAGCATATGGTGTAAATGGAGGCGAAGATGCAATCAGGGACGGCTCTGGTAGTGTCTCCCCTCATATGCTCGCAATATTCAGATTTGTTTCATGTATTTTATGCAATGTTCAAGAAATCGTTTATCATTAACTTCTCGGCCAGCTTGAGTTTTGAGATTAATCATTTATCGGCCGATTAATCGATTTTATCAGTCGGCTATTTATCGGCTAGTTTTTTCATAAATACCAAAAGTTGGCACTAAGAGTTCAAAAATATGCTGTGCAAAAACAACATTGGAGTATTGGACAAAAGTCTTACCTTGATTCTTGAAATTTCAATCAACAAAAAGTTGCAAAAATCGAGGTAATGTACACTTCTACAAGACTATTGACCAATAAATCGGCTACCAAGTCACCGTAAGTGGCGAAATTCAGGATATTTCGGCCAAAATATCGCCTATCATATCGATATATCGGCCTAGGCGATAAATCAGACCGATAAGTTGTTATCTTATCGCTCACCCAATGATTCACGATTAATCGGGAGATTAATCGGCATATCGGGTGATTTTTTGAATAATGATTTTATGTTTCTCCACTGGCCCACCGTGAAATCGCCCATGGGGTCATATATACAGTCGATTTTAGGTCAAGACGAATCCATAGAGGTGAAGAACGCTGGAAACAGCCCACGGGGGGAGTCGAACCCACCATGTGACCAGGGTGGGGCTGCACTGTGCATACTCGTTTATCCTTCATGGCTCTTCACGTTGATTTTTCTTCACATGTCCTTCTTTTCCTTGATAAAATGATGTACCAAAAAGCTTGGATCCGTTTGACGTCCGAAAAATACACAAAAATATGGATTCCTGCTCTATAAAGTTAAAATCTGAAATAAAGAGATCGTTTAAAAGATCCCAGAAATCAATGAAAACAAGTCTAGGTCTGCATTTTAGATGCATCAGCATGCCGCCGTGTCATTCTTTCTAGTATTCATTGAAATTGGAGTATTCTTTGATCCCAAAGACTCCACCAACCAGTTATCATAACTTGACGCATTTATGTAACGGTACTTTTAACAAGGTAATTATCCGATGGTAATTATTTAACTTTCAGGATATTTTCCAACAGTCCGTGAACAATAATCTTTAACGGTAATCCCTCTATAGTAAATGCCTTCTTCTACATGTGGTAGCTTCTGGATTCTCCTCTAGTAACTTCTGCAAACAACATAACCCACTATTACTCGCCAATTTTTTTTGGCAAGCAAAAACTGCTGGACCGATTGTTGTCTATTTCACTTAAAAAATACTACTGCCAAATTAAAAATATACCCCACCATTTGTCACATCTTTTATTCAGGAACATACGATTGCCTTCTTCTATACTATATCAAAAAAATACTCCAATATTCTACTTCTCTTTTATTAAGGAAAGATATTACTACTTTCTTTTCTTGATTTCCTCATGATGTTACAAAAAAATACTCCATATTTATCCACCTATTTTATTCCAAAAATATTACTAACTTCTTTTCTTGATCTCCTCATGATCACCCTAAAGAGTGTGGCACGCCGACATACTTTTCCACTCTTCAACTTCCTACGCCAGTTTTATCTAGGACTATTCATCTATGGTAGTTTGGAAAAAATTGTTGGGCCATTGCCAACATTGCCTTTTGAAGTACATCAAAGAAAAAAATTCAATGATGAACTCAACTAAGTGTCTATCCTTGGCATCTTGTATCATGTTGTAGATATCATGGTCAATATTTCATTCGTATGGTGAACACATTATTGGCCTTGTATATATGGTGAAAATGTACATATACCACAATGGTAGCCTCTCTAAGTAAAAATTCATGCACTAGAATCTTTATCAAGATATTTTTCAGACTATAGGCTATTGATATTTTTATAAAGTTTCTCACTATAAAGAAGATTATTTTTGCTGAAGATATAACATAATCATGGGACAATGTCAAGAAAACAGAAAATTAGCATGTGTAAAATAAATAATTAAACACATGTGTAGATTTGTTGATATAGGATAAAATCATATAAAAGAACAACATATATATCATATAAAGCAACATTGTTATGTTGTTAACTATGCTAACTAATCAATATGTAATATATGAGGTAACAATGTAGTTTAATGTATTTATTATAAAGGAGTATAAATGTTTAGTACAAACCCTATTTATTTTAACTTGACCATTGTCCAAAATTTCTTCTAAGCGAACCTAGAGAAGGTGAAGACTCGGCACTAATGGTGTCACTATGTAAAATATTACCCTTGCTAGATGGGAGACTTTGGAGAGTTCACTATGATGGCAACCCCCGAGGAAGGTGATGATAGCCTTTTCTCTGACCAGCTAGCGACCCTAATGACTTTGCTAGGTCTTCCACCACCAGAGTTCAGGGGCAAGAAACTACCACCCACGACACCCAAAGATCACCGTTGGCTCATTGAGGCCACTGTGAGGGGACGACATTTCAAACCAGAGACGCATGCCATTGTCTTCTATAGAGAGAGCCCCAATTGGGGCAGTGGCATAGAGATGGCCATCCAAGAGGCACTGGCCCGCACTATGCAGACTTAGCGCCACAAGATATCTCCAGATTCTTCCTTTTATGTCTTTGGGAGGCGCTTTCAGGATGGTACAGCCCACAGGACTGGTGGAGATCATGCAGGGATATCCAGATGGAGGACTTGGAGTGCCACATAGTCAACTTGGAGGAAAATCTTGCTGTTGAGATGAGAAGTAATGATACTTTGAGGGTTATCATAGAGAACCTGAAGAGGGGCAACACAGATTTGACCATGGAGCTCTGTGATATGCATGACAAAGTAGTTGTGAGAGATGCTGAGATCGCACACATGAATAATACAATGATGCCTAAGAAGACCCCGACAGTCCCAGTGGACCAGGAAATACAAGAGGAGGAGGAAGATCTAGAGGAGCGCATTGCTCTTATGACAAATGGGGAGGAGCTTCATATTGTCTCTGATGAGGAGGATACTCCTGCACATGATCCCATCCACGCAAGACCATCAGCGCCAGAGACTTCTGTACGTAGGATCTTCACATCAATGAGATGTGATTAGATCGACCACCAATTGCCTGTTCATTAGATATCGTCATACCATCTTACAACATTATATGGAAAGACCAGATCATTTGCTTTTAGCCCATTTGCTTATATTAAAATTTAATAGTTGCAGCAAAACTATAACCCCTAAGAGTTCTTTTTTATGTGAAGAATATGTAATCTATCATCAACTTTCATGGAAAGTGATTTGTTTAAGTAATTAGCATTTTCAGACTTTATATATTCCGCTACATCTCTGGATCATACAACTGAAGGAAATATGCCCTAGAGGCAATAATAATATTGTTATTATTATATTTCTTATTCATGATAATGTTTATATTCCATGCTAGAATTGTATTAAGTGGAAACATTAATACATGTGTGGTTTATGAACAAACACCGTATCCCTAGTATGCCTCTACTAGACTAGCTCATTGATTAATGATGGTTAAGGTTTCCTAACCATAGACATGAGTTGTCGATTAATAATGAGGTCATGTCATTAGAAGAATGATATGATGGATAGACCCAAATTAAGCACAGCAATTAGATCGTGTCTTTGTGTTCACAATTGCGTAGCTTTTCCTATGTCAGTATCCTATTCCTTAGACCATGAGATAATGTCACTCCCTAGTATCGAAAGAGAGCTTTGAGGTCATCAAACGTCATCCTATGAGAGGGTGATTATAAAGGTGTCTCTCAGGTAATCGGAAAGTACTTGTTGAGTTGCATGTATCGAGATAGAATTTGTCCCTCCCAAGTTGGAGAGATATACTCCGGGCCCACTCGGTAATCAATATCATACACCGTTTGCAAACACGTGATTAATGAGTTTAATCACAGGGTGATATTGGATTGCGGAACGAGTAAAGAGTACTTGCTGCGAACGAGATTGAACTAGGTATAGCGATACCGACGATCGAATCTCGGGCAAGTAAAATATCGCGAGACAAAGGAATTTGAATACGGGATTAATTGAATCCTGACATCGTGGTTCACCGATAATGATCTCGTTGAATATGTGGGAGTCAATATGGATTTCCAGATCCCGCTATTGATTATTGATGGTGATCATGTCCACACATTCTCGAACCCGTAGGGTCACACACTTAACGCTCATCGACGCTAGGGTAGTTTCGGGATTTGTGGAAATAGTTTCGGAGAGTAACGGAATTGTTCCGGGAAGAAGATTAATGATTTATTAATTAATTGAATTAATAAATACATATATTTATTTAGTAGAAATAAATGAGGGCTAAAAGTTAGTCCATAAGTAGTTTTGCTAATGGGCCTATTTAGTAGCTCCATTTAGACAAAACTGCAAAAAGGAAAAGGCAAAAAGAAAAGAAAAAAAAAGGGGAAGGCGCCGGCTGGGCCGCGCGCCAGGCTCCCGCGCTTGGGCCGTGCGCCAGGCTGCCGCGCCTGGGCCGCTCCCGCGCCTGGGCCTCTTGCCGGGGCAGGCTGGGCTGCGCAGCGGCCAGGAGCGAGCGTCAGCAGGCCGCCGGCCACATGCGCCACAGCCCCGCCTGGGCTGGCTGCATGCCAGGCAGCGCCAGAGGCCGATCGAGCTGGCCGGCTGCCCCGCGGCTGGGCTGCGCTCGCACGCCACGCCAGGATCCCGCGTGGGCTGCGCGACCGTGCAAGACTCGGCTGCTCGCACGCCAGAGTTCGATCCGGATCGATCTGGATTTTCGGCTGAGCCACGGTGCAGCAATCCAGCCTCCAGCGCCTATAAAAGAAAGAGACCGCCGGCTAAGGTGAGAACTAACTCGAAAATTGTTTCAGCCGGCGTTATCTCTGACTTTTGTAGTATTTTCTTGCCCTAGTTTGACTAGATCTTGAGCCTTTCTTCTTCCACCTCGCGCGCGTAGGCGAAGCCCTGCCCGCACATACTCTCCACCATAAGCACCACGCCGTCGTGCTGCTGATCCCATCTACCACTCCACCGCACCTTGCTGGACCAAGGAGGAGGAGTCGTCGCTGCGCTGTACGTGTGCAACGCTCGGAGGCGCCGCCCGTTGTGGCGCTTGGATCGGATCGGATCGCGAGGAGGAGACGCTAGTACGACTACGCCGACCACATTCTATTGAACGTTTCCGCTGTGCGAATCTTCAAGGGTATGAAGATCTCATCTATCTCGCTCGTTGTTTTGCATCTCGTAGATCAGATCTTGGCTATTCTTGTTCGTCATCGTAAAAAAAAATTTGTTTACTATGCTGCGAAACCCTTCAGTGGTATCAGAGCGAGATCTATGCGTAGATGTTTTACACGAGTAAAACGCAACATGCTTGTTGCGGGCGTTGATATTTTCTATTGCAAACCTCTATGTTGTGTATTTCTTATGGCGCGGTATAGTGAGATCGAAGCGGTCCAAGCCAACCTTACGCGACCTCGTTCGCGAGACCGGCTCCGCACTTGACGTATGGCTTGTTCCACACATGCGGCTGGTGGATGCCAGTTTCTCTCACTATAGTAGTCATGGGATCTACAACGGATGTTGGCAACCATAATATCACCGTTGTGGCTTTGCGTAGGTAAGAACTGTTCTTATGCGTAGCTCCCATAAGCCACGTAAAATATGCAAAACAACAAATTAGAGACGTCTAACTTGTTTTTGCAGGGAGTGTTTGTGATATGGTATTGCCACAAGATGTGATGTGTATGTTGATATATGTGATGTATGCAATGATCATGTTTTGTAATGTTTCACGACTTGCATGTCGATGAGTTCACAACCGGCAGGAGCCATATGGTTGTCTTTATAATTTTGTATGACCTGCGTGTCAACTTCTTATACGCCATGTAATAGCTTTACTTTATCGCTAAGTAGTTAGCAATAGTCGTAGTTGCTATTCGTGGTGGAGGCAATCATGGTGGAGTGATGGAGATCATGTCGGCGCGCACGCGATGGAGATCGATGTGCGAAGATTGGCTATACCATGTCACATATTGTATTTGCATGTGATGTTTATCCTTTATGTATGCATCTTATTTTGCTTTGATCGCGACTGTAGCATTATAAGATGATCCTTCACACTTAATTTCAAGATAAAATGTGTTCTCCCCTTGTATGCGCCGTTGCGAAAGATCGTCGTTTTGAAGCATCACGTGATGATCGGGTGCTATAAACTCTACGTTCACATACAACGGGTGCAAGCCAGTTTTGCACACGCCAAAATACTTGGGTTAAACTTGACGAGCCTAGCATGTACAGACATGGCCTCGGAACACACGGACCGAAAGGTCAAGCATGAGTCATATGGATGATATGATCAACATGTTGATGTTCACCATTAAAACTACATCATCTCACGTGATGATCGGTCTTGGTGTAGTGAATTTGGATCATGCCTCACTAAACAACTTCGAGGGATGTTGAATTTAGTGGGAGTTCATTAGTTATTTGATTAACTTGAACTAATTATCATGAACTAAATCTTAGTGTATTTGCATAAGTCGTTGTAGTCTTTGGCAACCGTTTTCCACCAACACTTAGTTTAAATTGAGTTAAAAGAACTATAGAATTCTGGATAATCTTTTTACGGATTAGTACCGTTTAGTTAGAATGTCAAGACTAAAGATTAAGTCCTATCGCAAACTTTAGCAAACCTCGCTTGCTCCATAAGATTTAATAAGCTGTATTAATCTAAGAGCAATGATTCAAGTTTAGCATATAAGATCATGTTTGCCTTCATGAGAAATTGATCTTCAAAATTGTTTGAGAATCAAAGTGATCTTGGAGCTGAAAGAATTGTTTCAGAAACAAACAAGAAGTGAAAGATATTTGATATCTAAAACTTTGATTGTTTGCAAAATGATGAAGTATAAATTAGTAAAAGAACATATGCTCATATTGTATGAATATATGCGAAGATTGAAGATGCTAGGCATCCCGATCACCCAACAGTTTGGGAACTAAATATATACTTGCAATCATCCTTATGAGCTATAGTAGTTTCATCGTGAAGTTGTCATGATAAGATGGATGAAAAGGTATCAGCTAAATTGTTTTGCTATACCAAAAGAATGCTAAAGATTAGAATCTAGAAGAACGCCAATTATATGATGATGGTGATCCACCTCAATGTGCAAATCCAAAACCATTAGTATTTGACTAATTTTTGGACCATGTGTCAAATGATTGACACCACTATTGATGTTGATAGATTCTTCTAAGTGGAGAGGAAACGCTAAATAGGATCTGCAAAATATTTGGTAGAAAAAGGAAAAGACTGGAAATGTCCAGCTCAGGTATATAAATGTTATACATGTTATAAATATATTCTTTGCTTGTTAACAATGTAATTCTTGAGTATTCGATACTGGATTGTTGGTATGAAATGTCATACAAAGCAACACAATGCAAGAACTACAATGGCCTAAGTAACTAGCAAAAGAATGTGGCAATAATGCACGTCGAGAAACAAATAAAAGTGTTATTGTGTTTTTCGCCGGCATCAAACCTAGCCTTCAAGATATGTTATGAACATAATAATTGTTATCGTGTTCTGGTATTATGAGAATAATATTTGTTCAAATTATTACCGTCTTCCATAATCGATGGATAGATTATTATAAATCTTGTTGGTGAAATAGATATTTATAACACTAATGCTAAAGGTCGCAAGACAAATAATTTCACTTATTTGAAACACTGCTGTTTAAGTCATATTGGAAATAAAACATGAAAGAAATTCTATATTGATAGATTTTCGAGTCATTTGATTTTGAATTGATTGACACTTGTGAGACTTTTCCTAGAGATGATTAAACTTGTTCATTGGCCATGGACAGAGCAATCGACTAACTAAATGGAGATCATACATAATGATGTATGTAGTTCATGGTGTAAAATCGAATGCGGTGTATTTTATATTTCATCAATGACTTAAATAGATGTATGGTATATCTACTTGATGAGATAGAATTATAAAATGATTGAAACTGTTCAATTTCTGAAGTGGAAGTTATTGTAACAAGAAAATTCAAGTATTTATGATTGGATCATAAAAGAAGAACATTTGAGTTACAAGTTTAGCAAACATCTAAGAGTTAAGTGAATTGTTTCACAAACTTGCATCTCGTGAAACGCCACATGAGTATGGAGTTTTCGATGGGTGTAATCAAACCTTGTTTGACATGGTTAGATCAATTATGAAATAAAACTACCAATATAATTTGTGGATTATGCTTTAGAGATTACTGCTTTCACTGAATAGAGTGCCATCACAATCTGCTGAAATGACACCGTACAAGTTGTAGTTGTCTTTTCTTAAATTTTGGTATGCAAGGCATATGTGTAAAATGTTTACAACCAAAATCAGATTAGTAAATCTTTGTAGGTTATCCCAAAGAATGTCGATGGGTATTTCTTCTACTATGAACCCAAACACATAGTGATTGTCACTTAAAAGTGAATTTCTTTTTGAAGGAGTTTTCTCGCGAAAGGTTTAAGTGGAAGGAAGATAGAACTTGATGAGGTTATTGAATCTGAGCAAGATGATCAGAG
The DNA here is from genome assembly GCA_007115705.1 of Dactylis glomerata. Lineage (NCBI taxonomy): Eukaryota > Viridiplantae > Streptophyta > Magnoliopsida > Poales > Poaceae > Dactylis > Dactylis glomerata. The sequence goes on along the minus strand of QXEO01002106.1, from coordinate 363,147 downwards.
TAGCACAGCACCAGAATATGTTCTGGAAGCGGCAACTGCATTCATGGCTCACGCGTCTACAATGTGTTGTAGTCACGACATCGAAGTTCCTATTTAACCAAGTTGGTCGTAATCAAATAGCAAGATTTGAGAAAACGAGATATTATTAGATAATATTAACCAACAATATACAAAGAAGCGGTGATGGGCCCTGACTTCGTCATATGGATTACTCTAGCAACAGTTACATATTGAGATATGATAGTTGAATAAACAAAACAACGTTCCTCTACTGGAATGCACACCAAGGACGTGTACCAGACACGACCCAATGGGTTTTGTTAATTCAAAGGTTGCTAGATATGTGTGCAAACTTCAATGGTAGAAGTTAGCATAACGGAGTTGGAATCTTCAAATGATGAAAATGTTAAAAGAGTTTAATTTCATCAAGATATTTGAAGATGCTTGTATTTACAAGAAAGTAAGTGGGAGCGCTGAGACATATTTCTAATGCTTTATGTAGACGACATATTGGTCATTGGAAATTATGTGTTTTTCTTGATATTGTGAAGTTTTCATTAAAATTAGATTTTTGATGAAAGACTTAGGCAAAACCAGAATATTAAGCATCAATGTCTATGCAGATAGATTGAGGCACTAATATAGTTTTGTCAAAGTACATAGATGAAATATTGAATTTGTTCAATATGGAAACAATAAAGAACGGTTCTTGTTGCATGGAAGAGGTTGAAGCAAGAATCAACTGTTTTGACACTTGATGATTGAAACCACAAGAATGATCTTATCAATCTTGTATACCATGATATGTATATCCAGATATGTCCGATGCTCTAAAAGGTTACGAGCATTCATATGATGATTGTTGGACAATAGTAAAGATATTCTTATGTACTTTCGAAGAAGTAAGAATATGTTCTGTATACAGAAGTGACAAATGGTTCATTGCAATAAGTTACATTGGCTTTGTCACATATACAGGTAAAATTTAATCTCAATTTTAGACTATTTGTTTTGAGTTAGAAGGTGACACAATAAGATGGAAGAAAGTTCCATGATTACTTGGATGAGTTCCAATGTGAAACATTGTGACGGACACTGCAACGAGGGCTAAGTATATAATCGCTTTAGAAGCGGCAAGAGAACTAAGTGTAGTTCCAAGTGTGCTAGTACCATGTAGTTCTATTGTATGACAATAGTGACAACATAGTCTTGGCAAAGAAACAAAGGTCTCACCAGAAGACCAAGTTTATACGATGCCATCTCATAAAAGATGAGCAATGCGTGATGACGCAAAGATATGCAAATACATACGGATCTGAAAGTGTCAGACCCATAGATAAGGTTTACCACGTGCAACGCGTATGAATAACACTCGAATGCCACGAGTGTTATAGGCGCAAGTATTGACTAGATTATTGACTCTAGTGCAAGTGGGAGACTGAAGGAAATATGCCCTAGAGGCAATAATAATATTGTTATTATTATATTTCTTATTCATGATAATGTTTATATTCCATGCTAGAATTGTATTAAGTGGAAACATTAATACATGTGTGGTTTATGAACAAACACCGTATCCCTAGTATGCCTCTACTAGACTAGCTCATTGATTAATGATGGTTAAGGTTTCCTAACCATAGACATGAGTTGTCGATTAATAATGAGGTCATGTCATTAGAAGAATGATATGATGGATAGACCCAAATTAAGCACAACAATTAGATCGTGTCTTTGTGTTCACAATTGCGTAGCTTTTCCTATGTCAGTATCCTATTCCTTAGACCATGAGATAATGTCACTCCCTAGTATCGAAAGAGAGCTTTGAGGTCATCAAACGTCATCCTATGAGAGGGTGATTATAAAGGTGTCTCTCAGGTAATCGGAAAGTACTTGTTGAGTTGCATGTATCGAGATGGAATTTGTCCCTCCCAAGTTGGAGAGATATACTCCGGGCCCACTCGGTAATCAATATCATACACCGTTTGCAAACACGTGATTAATGAGTTTAATCACAGGGTGATATTGGATTGCGGAACGAGTAAAGAGTACTTGCTGCGAACGAGATTGAACTAGGTATAGCGATACCGACGATCGAATCTCGGGCAAGTAAAATATCGCGAGACAAAGGAATTTGAATACGGGATTAATTGAATCCTGACATCGTGGTTCACCGATAATGATCTCGTTGAATATGTGGGAGTCAATATGGATTTCCAGATCCCGCTATTGATTATTGATGGTGATCATGTCCACACATTCTCGAACCCGTAGGGTCACATTCTCCCGCTATTAATTAATTGAATTAATAAATACATATATTTATTTAGTAGAAATAAATGAGGGCTAAAAGTTAGTCCATAAGTAGTTTTGCTAATGGGCCTATTTAGTAGCTCCATTTAGACAAAACTGCAAAAAGGAAAAGGCAAAAAGAAAAGAAAAAAAAAGGGGAAGGCGCCGGCTGGGCCGCGCGCCAGGCTCCCGCGCTTGGGCCGTGCGCCAGGCTGCCGCGCCTGGGCCGCTCCCGCGCCTGGGCCTCGCGCCGGGGCAGGCTGGGCTGCGCAGCGGCCAGGAGCGAGCGTCAGCAGGCCGCCGGCCACATGCGCCACAGCCCCGCCTGGGCTGGCTGCATGCCAGGCAGCGCCAGAGGCCGATCGAGCTGGCCGGCTGCCCCGCGGCTGGGCTGCGCTCGCACGCCACGCCAGGATCCCGCGTGGGCTGCGCGACCGTGCAAGACTCGGCTGCTCGCACGCCAGAGTTCGATCCGGATCGATCTGGATTTTCGGCTGAGCCACGGTGCATCAATCCAGCCTCCAGCGCCTATAAAAGAAAGAGACCGCCGGCTAAGGTGAGAACTAACTCGAAAATTGTTTCAGCCGGCGTTATCTCTGACTTTTGTAGTATTTTCTTGCCCTAGTTTGACTAGATCTTGAGCCTTTCTTCTTCCACCTCGCGCGCGTAGGCGAAGCCCTGCCCGCACATACTCTCCACCATAAGCACCACGCCGTCGTGCTACTGATCCCATCTACCACTCCACCGCACCTTGCTGGACCAAGGAGGAGGAGTCGTCGCTGCGCTGTACGTGTGCAACGCTCGGAGGCGCCGCCCGTTGTGGCGCTTGGATCGGATCGGATCGCGAGGAGGAGACGCTAGTACGACTACGCCGACCACGTTCTATTGAACGTTTCCGCTGTGCGAATCTTCAAGGGTATGAAGATCTCATCTATCTCGCTCGTTGTTTTGCATCTCGTAGATCAGATCTTGGCTATTCTTGTTCGTCATCGTAAAAAAAAATTTGTTTACTATGCTGCGAAACCCTTCAACAACTACAACAAAAATCTCATCCATGTATCTGCAAACATGTAGTCTTATGTTTCGCTGACCCTCTATTTGATCTTCACTATTATCATCATTATTTCTTCTAGCTATGATTGCTTTTTCAGTGAACGGCTACATCTAGACATATCTGAAAAAGATAGGACATGAAATTTCAAAATATGTACCGGAGGGGCTCAGTTGTTTTATTACTAGAAGGTTGGGCCAGAAAATAATAATTCCCACTTCTCCGTGGAGACTGGTAAAAAATAGCTCATCACTGACCCCGCCAATAAAAGATTTTGCCTAGGTGACAAGGGTATAGCTAATAGAGCCCACTAGTTGAGTACCCCTGAGGCCCGTTTAACATGGCCCAATTGTAATAATAGTCGAGATACGAGTTCTTACCGTATGTCGATATTGTAATCTGTATCGGACCCTACCCGATCCTCGAGACCTGGCCACCTATATATAGGGGCCAGGAGGGGACGGTATAGGCCAGATTGAAAGCAAGCCAGGTTCAACACCCAAGTTTACTTTCTATATACACCTATTTCGACTAACTTTACCTTCGAGTTCATCCGACGCCCTATCTCCCCGATCCTAAGTCCTTCATCTAGGACATTTGTCGAGTTAGCCCTCGTCAATTGGCGCCGACCGTGGGGACCCTGGGCGTTGGAATCATGAATTCGACGACTTTTTCGCTTTTAGCCAACAGCAGTATAGAAATCGACGAAAATCAAGAGATGGAGTTGACAATCGGAAGTCTAAGCATCTTCATCGGGCCATCGGGTTTGACTCGCCTTTCAGATCCGGCGAAACTAGATCCGTTGGCAAGTGAGCCTGAAATAGTAGCAATGATGGAATATTTTGAAGGCTCTTCCAGCGAGGTAAACTCACCGGTCAGCTTAGGAGAAGTGCAAAAAGGAAAAATCGCAGAAGACGATGAAACAATGGAAAATTTCGACGTAGGGGTCCAACTCGAAGATCTCATGATCTGCCACGACGATATCTCAGACAAGTCAACAGATACGTGGAAGACAGGGTTAGAGCTTTCTGAAGATGATGACTCGATCCTCTCAAGCTTTAATAATAAAATCGGCAAACAATGCCAGGTGCTCGCCATTGTAGGAGACAATTCAGAAGAATTCGACGAAAACAACAATCCAGTGTTAAACCCAGCAAATATCGACAGAGGAGCAAATCACCTAGCAGAAGGGCAAACAACAGAATCCCTCACAACCAGGGAAAAAATTCGACTATCAGCCGACGAGTGGAGAGTAATTAGGGAAGCTGTGGAGAACGGCACACCAATACCATCAAATTCCAGCAAGGATGTGCTCCTGGGGTATCACTATGCCCTAAGGCAGCTGGCAAAGCAACTAGCAAAGGAGAAAATAGAGATACAAAAAAGAAAAGACTCAGCCATTGCAGCCAGCAACGCCGCTCGCAGAGCACGAAGCGACGCATCACATACTAACGCAAGGAGAAATCGTCGACATGGTTCAAGGTACGAAAACCTCGAGTACTCAGAAAGGCAAAGCATCTCCAAAAATCTTGACTCGTCCTTCCTATCGGTCGACGAGCAGGGAAACATCGTACCAAAAACCCCTGAAGCAGCACTAGTGGCAGCTCAAGCATATCTGCTTACAACTCGACCAAGTCCAGGGGACCCTAGGGAACATATGCACAGAGCAGCGCTGAACGGACTAAATATGGTGGGCAACAAGCTATCAGCAAAAGGAGAGGAAGCATATCACCACAAGGAAACACACAAGCCAAGGTCACCTCGCCGTCACAATAGTCCTCGGCACAGAAGTAGTAATCAACGATCTCGATCGCCATCACCAAGGCACCACGGGAGCCCAAAACATGGAGGAACCCGAAGATCTCGATCTCCAAACGGAAAGCACGGCTATGAAGAAGACGAAAAGGAGATGGGAGCATCGTGCTTTACCCGCAGGGTTCGCACTACACCAGTACCCAAGGGGTTCAAACTACCTCATGATCAACAAAAGTACGACGAATCACAGGAACCACAGTCGTGGCTCTCAGATTATCTATAAGCAGTACAAATATTGGGAGGAACCAAAGAAACAGCAATGCAAAGTTTGCAACTACACCTCACCGGCGCAGCAAGGTCATGGTTGAGCAAACTAGAAAAAGAAACTATTGGAAGTTGGGAAGATCTCATGAAGCAATTCACAAGCAACTTCAGGTCGACATACAAGCGGTCGGCATCAATAGAAGAAGTCAAAGCGTGTATGCAACAACGCGACGAAACCTTAAGGGCATACATCCAAAGATGGAGTCTTATCAAAAACTCAGCAGTTGAAGTTTCAGACGAAAGAGCAATAGACGCGTTCATAATTGGATTAAGGCGAAGAGACCTAGTCGAAGAGATGGGCAGAATCAAGCCAAAAACAGTGTCAAACCTCATGGACGTAGCAAACAGATTTGCAGACGGAGAAGACGCATGCAACAACAAGCGGACGCGATCGCCAGAGGACGATAGAAGAAACAGATATGGAAGCCAAAGAAGAAGATCCCGCAATTACGACAACTATGGCTCCCACAGCCAAGTAGCCGCGGGATATAAGGACAACAGCTACCAAGGGAGTGATTGTAGAAGCTCAGGATATCGAAGCTACGGAAAAGAGGACTACAAAAAGTTTCCCACAAGAGAATCCAGAGAGTATAACCCATCGCCAGAAGACATGTTAAACGGGCCTTGCCATATACACTCAGCATTCATCGATGGAAAGCGAGTGTCCAGGCACGCAATGAAAGACTGCACAACGTTCCTGAAACTACAAGAAGCAGCACTAAGCAAGCAAACCGAAGCAAAGCGACAAGGATACGAAGGAAACAACAAACCTCCCACAAGTCAACAAGGGAACAATGGATCTCCCCAAGGACAAGACCAGCCAAACTAGGGACACGATGACGACGGAGGGTACGTTCCATCTAAGGGGCACATCACAGCAATGATACAACCCATGCCCAAGTCGAACAAAGAAGAAAAAAGCATTACCCGACAAGTCAATCTAGCAGTTACTTCACCTCCAGCTACAACAGAATATCTACACTGGTCAGAACAACCAATCGAGTTCAACAGAGAAGATCACCCTATAACGGTACCTCGGCCGAGAAACACGCCCTTGGTACTCAAAGCTCAAATCGGCGCGTATGATGTCGACAGAATATTCATGGACGCGGGAAGTGGAATCAATTTGATATATGCGAAAACACTCAGAGCAATGCATATATCACTAGAGTTCCTGAAGCCAACAGACTGTTCCTTCCATGGGATCGTACCAAGAAGTGCTAATTATCCACTAGGTCGGATAGCACTCAACGTTTGCTTCGGCAACCGACAAAACTACAGAACAGAAAAGGTAGACTTCAAAGTCATGGACTGGCCATCTCAGTATCATGCGATCCTCGGGCGACCCGCGTTTTCGCGATTCATGGCAGTACCTCACTATACGTATCTAGTACTCAAGATGCCAGGACCAAAGGGAATAATCACAGTGAAGGGAAGCTTCAAGGTTTCAGACCTATGCGACAAAGAGTTCCACAAGATGGCGCAAAACTTTGGCATGATAGCCAACTATGCAGAGAAGGTGAAAATCACGACTACGGAAGGCATCAAGCTACCAGAAGGACGTGCTGTGGAGCCAGAGATGAAGAAACCACGAGTAGAAGCATCAGGAGAAGACAAAGTTACAGAAGAAGAAGAGAAGGCCACGACGACATAAGCATCAAGAACAACAAAGTAGAGTAAAAGAATAAGGCTATAAAAGCCACGAGTCATCCCAGGGCAATGCCCTCTAGATCTAGAACACAGGTCATAGGCCGGATCTCTTGGGTCACCCCATGTATCTTACATTACAAGTATAATAAAGACAAAAACGTTCTTCATATTCGAGTTTACGAGTCTCTCAAAAGAAAAATGCGGCAAACGCATGAATCACACAAAAATGCTCTGAGAAAATATTTCAGACATACAGTCGCGAAATAAGAAACTCTCACGTTCCATATATACACAAGTATTACAACATCGGATTATCAGAATCGTCTACACCTAAAGGATCTAAATAGTGATACTCGCAGAAAAACGCGGCATCCTCTTGCAACAGCCTGGCTATAATCCTTCGAGCAGGCTGCAAGGTACTCTCCAGATGTACTCGAAGACTAGCTCCACCTGGAGGATAGCTCAGCGACATAGAACTATAATTGAGTCTTGGGTACCACTTACGCATCCACCCAAGAACAAAATTGGCACCTGTCACTAAGTTCAGTTCTATCAACCGATAAATACGCTGACTATCGGCAACCACTTGTTCTTGTCTAGACAACAACATAACCTAAGCACATATGTTTCACTTTTGCATATCACAAGCAAAACACACGATGGAATCCATTAATGATCCACACAAATCAACAAATAAAGGCCCAAATGCCATGATGTTCGGTGGGACACAGAATATTCATCGAGCTCTACACAACCAATGGAGGTACACCATACAGACAAATAAATGTTTTATTTTTTGTTTCTAGGCATGGTGTACATTACCATGTACTCCCTCCGATCAGAAATAACTGTCGGGGACTTAGTATAAATTTTATACTAAGCTAGTATAAAATTGCCGACACTTATTTCCGATCAGAGGGAGTACTAATGAAAATAAATGCCTATACTAAAGAAAATTTAGAAAAAATGACCAGAAGGGGTCTCTTTTTTCATACTATGAAGCATGTTCTATATGAATATATTTAATTTTTTTATTTCTGACTTTTTATTTTGTAGATCATGAACGGGACAGAACCAGCTATTGTCGATCTTCCAAAAGAATCCAATGACATAGGCTCCGATGCGATGATTGTGGAAGAGATAGAAAACTCGTCGAGTTATACATAATCAAAAGAGGTGATTGCCATTTTTCTTTGCATGTTTTCCCATATGGCAATTTTCAAAATTTATTATGATTATGTTGCAATTTTGCAGGTCATGGACAATATAAAGACAGATTTAGTCGACGTTCCAAAAGAAGCCACCACCCTAGGCCCTGGTCTGATGTTGTTGGAAGGGACTCTGGACTCACAAAGTTGTACAAAGACAGATGAGGTTCATAGAGGGGCAGTCATTTTATGGCATAATAAACCAAAGAAAGCGAGCACTGACGTTATCCTAGAAGGTATTTCGTTCCACGTCATTTAACCATATTTCCTTTATACTATACTATTTCTTCCTTACTAATATTGTACGCTTACATATATTGTGGCAGACTATGTCTGCACCACTGAAGATTTTGCTGCTATTGAATCAATCATGTCCACACCTAGAGATACCAAGTTTGTGGAGATCGATAACGCCTTACTCTCTAATGATGACTTGTGATATCTTACACGTGATCGTGAATTCTTGCCAGACGATGTAAGTCAACATCACATGGACCACAACATATTTGCCTCCAAAGTACTGAATAAGAATCCATCAGGACTTCATCATGTCATAGGATGGTTGGATCTGTATCTACAAAATGACAAGGTCAGAATTGACTAGCTACATTAGCATCTCATTGAATAAATGTTTTAAACATGTGCATTTGTAGTCGCATACCACATTTACTTCAGGTCTTCCTTCCAATAAATATTAGCGAGTCACACTTGTATTTAGCAGTCATCAATGCAAGAAAATGTTTGATACAAGTGTTGGACTCACTTGGGACTGGAATGAGTCAAAGCGACTTCACTCTTGTGGTAAGTTCTATTGATTTTGATTCCTTCTTGACATTGTGTTTGCCTTGCTATTTAATACCCTTTTCGCACATTAAAGTTCCAGGGACTTCAGAAGCATCTGAAAAACGCATCCCAGATGAAGGATTTTGTCAAAGGCAAAAAATGGTAGGATCTCGATGTCACAACATGGCCAGTAGTTGAACATTGCCAAGAATGTGTGCAAACTGATGGGTATGTTGAGCATCTTGATTTTACATATATAAATAGTATAACTATTGCATTATCTCATGCACATAGGTACAATTACACTCTTTCAAATATAGTAGAGATATGTTGATTTCTCTATATGCGAGCCTCAATTTGTGTCTTGTTAATTTGTAGCGCGTCTTGTGGGTTATTCATGCTTAATTTTATGGAATATTGGACATATGATATGTTGTCTGATCATGTCACCCAGGTTTGTCATTTTCGTTCAACATAATATTATGGAAAAATTTGCTACAGGATACCGTTATTTTTTGGCGTTTGCCGAAATACACTGCTAAATTGTGTCTTTGCCAGAACACACGACATTGCCAAAACCGGAAAGTTTCGCACACTTTATTGAAAACCGGTTATCTTAAATAAAAGTGTCAAATTTTCTATTTTTGGCAATGCGGTGTGTTTGGGCAAATGTGTCACAAAATTATAATGGTACCTAGCAAAGACACAATTGAGTAGTGTGTTTCGGCAAATGCCAAAAAATAACGGTGTCTTGTAGCAAATTTTCCCCATTATTAGTTGCTTGCATCTAATATTGTTGTCTTACAAAATATTGTTGAATATATCTCGCAGGAGAATATGACAGAATTTTGAAGAAAGTTGATTGTTATATTGCGGGAGGCTGAACTAAATAAGATAAAAGGAGAGCCAATATATGATCAACCTAGTGATAAAGAACATGCATCTAATTCTGATTGTTTGATTGTGGATGGTCGGAACATTCAAAACTTGTCTGATGGAGCTGAAGACCAAAGTGCTATTCCTGTTCATAGTATGCCCACAGACCAACGCGAGTTATTTCACGAGCTACACAAACACATCATGTCAATTAAAGATGCCAATGCTTTAGAGTAAGCAATGTGCATGTTACATTTCTTTTGTAATATATATACATTGCTATGGTTTCAACATTCTTAACATTTGTCTCACATGCAGCAATGGGTTTGGAGCTCTGATCCGTATCCAATAGGCTTGACTCTTAAGAAAATCTAGGACATACTAAGGATAGATCAACCAATGGACAATCACTGTTTCTGCTTGGGTATTCAGATAGTGGCATGTGACGAGCTCTTGTAGCTCATAGAGACTGATGTGCACTATATGGATCTTTGTTTTTGTGTAAGTTAATATTATTATCTTGTATTTTCATTGTTATCACTATGTTTCTAAACAAATCAATTCTCAGACGGCGATGGTCAATTCCACATGGGGTCAAAAGTAGCGAGTAAGGCCAAATATTTAGTGGCCGGCAAAGTTTTTCGATAGTTGGCCTGGGATAGACTGTAAAATATCTCCACGCAAACTGGTAAAGATAAGTCACTTGTCCAACTTTATCATGTTATATGCTTTTCTAATGATTGCCCCTTTATAGGTTTTTCTTCCTTACGCATCCATGGGCTACTTTAGCTTATTTTCCATCGATAAGAATGCCTCATATGTATTTGTTCTGGATCCTCTTTCTATTTTACCTTCCATCGATAAGAATGCCTCATATGTATTTGTTCTAGATCATCTTTCTATTTTACCATCGTCGTCCGCGAGTGAATTGATTCAAACTCACAACATACACTTAAAGTTACAAAGAATTGGAATCTACCTAAATGACACAGTCGCATTATCACAACCCGGTTGGGGGTGCCGATATATTTTTCTGGCCACGTAAATCACAAGTTGGTATTCCAAAAAGTCCGAGCAAGTGAATATCTCTAAAAATAAACTCAAATGTTTATTTTTTACTATTCAACATAATTAAGAGGCATGCATCTACATGAATTTATCTGGTTATTTGCTTTTTTTGCATTATGCTCCCATGGAACGACAAAGAGTTGGTTCATCCAGTATGCAAAGTGAGTATTTAATACTACACATTTTCTATTTTTCCACATGAAATATACATGCTAATGATAAATCTTATTATGTAGGGCGTTGTAGAGTTGAGGAAGAATTTCTTGTTACACTTGCTCAGGTACCATAAAAATGAAGCCAAAGATAACATTTCTGGCATTGTATGATAATATCTAAGGGTCATCAAGTAGATATAGATACAATAATAATTAGTGGAGTACTTATTTCATATTCAAATAGTATCAATTATATTGGTTATCTAAATATCGAGGTGGAATATTATGATGAGTTTTTAAAATATCTTGTGGATGTCTTTATCATACACTTGAACTTTTATGCTTTGTTTGGATGTTTATATTGGAGCTAGGTATTGGATATTCAGATGCTTCATGGACCGAATACCAGATTTCCACTTGTTTGGCTGGCTTAGATATTCGGGCTACGTATTGAGGCTCGATATCGAGGAGGAGCTATGCGAGGCAAAAAACGAGGAGGCCCAATTCGGAGCCTCGACCCTCGACATTGTGATGCATTCGGTTGCGTAATGGTTCGTTCAAGCGATAAAGGCCATCTTCTCCATCTCCCTCGTGCGACAGGCCTGTGTGGCCGTATCCCCCTTGCGATTCCTAGCTGCGGTGGCGGCGCAGCCATGCAGGAACGGGCAGATTCGACTGAGCTCGGGCGACCGACGCTCCTGCATCCCGCGCTCCGGCGTCTGGCGCAGGTTCTTCGCTGCGGGCCGCTGCTCTCCCCACTCCCAGCGTCCAATCTTTTTTTGACTTCCCCAGCGTCCAATCTTCCTCCCTCTGCCGTATCCAATTTTCTATTCTCTGCCTTCTCTCACAATCTGATCGTATCTATTGTGTGCAACACACAGAACACGCATGGGTGAGAATTACTAGGAAAAAGAAATGAGATACCTCCATCCCGATGTATAGTTTCGTGCTATCCTAGAACTTGTAAAATTGCATATGTGACCGTGTAGTGTATATGCTTGGGACTTTGGGCAAACTTGGTATTATGTTGGTGTTGTCAAACTTTTTGAGAATATTACTGTTGGTATATAGTTTTCTCAAAAAATAATTGCAGTAGCTCACTTTGACCATCCAAACATCATTTGACATTCAACCTCAATAACAAGTTTTGGTTCCGAATAACCAAACATCCAAACAGAAATATTGGCATTCATCATCAATATCAATATCCTAGGTATTAGACATTCAACCCAATACAATGCCAAGCCTCTCAATGCAAACATCCAAACGAACTATTATATGTATTGCATTGACATATTGCAAAAAAAGATTAGGACCGTAGCAACGCATAGACATTCTACTAGTTTTTTTTATAAAATTTCTCACTATTAAGAAGATTATTTTTGCTGAAGATATAACATAATCATGGGACAAAAGTCAAGAAACAGAAAATTAGCATATGTAAAAATAATAATTGAACACATGTGTATTTTTTGTTGATATATGATAAAATTATATAAAAGAACAACATATATATTATATAAAGCAACGTTGTTATGTGGTTAACTACGCTAACTAATGAATATGCAATATATGAGATAAGATTGTAGTTTAATGAATATGCATGTGTGTGTGTGTGTGTGTGTGTGTGTGTGTGTGTGTGTGTGTGTGGAGTCGCCCCCCTAGATTTCAAAGAATTTCACAACATTTAGAAGAGATTTTGTTTAGAGCCTTTTGCCTCTCCCCCACCCCAAATCTTGAAGTTTTGCGTTTTGTCCCCACAACCATCCTCGACAAGCTTCGCCGCTGTGGAATGATAAGAAGCCATAATGCCCTAAATTGACGCACATGGAGTGGATTTCAACTTTTTTTAATTAAAAAATCTCACGTAGATGGTAGCAATAATTTCCAAACACAGGGAAGGAACAATAGTGCCAAAAGCACAAATATTATTTAATTTCACATTACTTGGACTAATCTGCATTGTTGTGGGGTTGAAACTTCATTCAAAATCTTAAAATGTACTAACTATGTTCCAAATTATAAGATGTTTTGAATGTTCCATTGTGGAATATATACACACTGAAATTAGTGAACATACATGATGAATTGTGTCTAGATGGACATGTTTCCGATAAAGAAATAGTACTCCCTCCGTTCCCGAAAAAAGATGTCAAATACTCCCTCCGTTTAGAAATATAAGATGTTTTAGCTTTGTGAAGGAGATGTATTTAGACATCTTTTAGTGTATAGGTTCGCTCGAATCTATACACTAAAAGATGTCTAGATACATTCCATTCACAAAGCTAAAACATCTTATATTTCCGAACGGAGGGAGTATTTGTCTAAATTTAAAAATATCTACTAGATACTAAATGGAGTCTAAATACATCTAGAATATGAGACTTTCTTTTGAGGCCAGAGGGAGTACTGAACATCTTACAATTGGAACGGACTGATAATTTTTGAAAATTTAGAAAAAAAATCGAACTACTCGTATGCAGTTATTTCCTCTCTTATTCATACCGCGATTACACATAGGCACTGGAAACTCTGTGTGAAACCTGACGAAAGCAGGAAGTGAAAGCAGCCACACGAAGCAACAGACAGCCATCACCATCCCGTCACCGGCCGGCCGCCACCCGTCTCCGCCTATAAACCGCTTCCCCCGCCGCACACGGCCACACCGCATCACACCCACACACGCACAGACTCACACGACGGAGCCGCCACCTGAGCCTGGCGCCGGGACCCGCTGCCACCTGACGCGCTCTCCCCCTCGTTGACAATGGCGGTGGCGCGGCTGCGCTCGGCCTCCTCGGCGGCGGCGCGGCTCCAGCCGGTGCTCGCGGGCCGCGGCGAGGAGCGGCGGCGGTACCTAGGGACGGCCACGGCGGCGGCGGAGGTCGCGGACGCGGTCGGGGCCGGGTGCGCGAGGTGGGAGCCGATGGGGGCGCGGGAGTACTACGACTACCGGAGGGCCATCTACGGCGACATCACGCACAAGGCCATCCTCGTCGACGCCGCCGGCACCCTCCTCGCCCCCACCGAGCCCATGGCCCAGGTCCGCTCTACGCCCCCGCATCGCGTCTCCATTTATCTCTGCTCTGTGCACCGCTACGCAATGCGTAATTCGGGTCGATCTGATCCGTAGCTGGTCTGTTCGATCGAGTGTATCCATTAATTTGGGCTGTGTGGACATGGGGAGATTTATTGTTGCTATTGAATTTCTGTTGGGATGGTTTGTTCCATGTTCATGTGTTTTGATCTGGCTTGTTCTGAATGTTGATTTAGGTGTACAGAACAATCGGTGAAAAGTACGGAGTGAAGTACTCGGAGGATGAGATCTTGAGGAGGTACCGTCAGGCGTATGCGCAGCCATGGGGTGGATCAAGGCTTAGGTATATGCCATTTAACTTTTGACTTTTTAAGGAGACCTGAATTGAATTATTTGAAGGGAGCTTCGTGTTCAGTTTCTGAAGGGACTTGCACTGAATTGAAAAAATGGCATTCACGGCCAGGATATTTTTGCCATCAATGCTTTTGTGTACTTTAAGCAAGGCTATTGCAGAAAAACTGGGAACTAAACATTTTTGATTCACTACATGGAAGTTTGTTTTCTATAAACCAGCATAAAAAACCTCCTCATGAACACCGAGAGTATGAACATGCTGACACGATGCAATTTCAGACAGAGTTATCTCTCAATCCGAGAGAAACTGCAAGCTAAGAATGAGTATGAACATGCTGACACGATGCAATTTCAGACAGAGTTATCTCTCAATCCGAGAGAAACTGCAAGCTAAGAATATTTCCATCTAAAGTTAAATTCAATAGAAGTAAACTTTTCATCAGAGGTCTCCTTGCAGGAACAATTGAATTTCTTAGAAACCAAATGTTTGAGACCGAATGAGGAACTGGCCCCAAATTTCTTCTGTACTGGATCCTGGAGATAGATTTGCTTGTTTTGGTGATGCTAAATAAGAAGCGGGTGGGAAAAACATGAACTCTTAAGTTTCTGGCAGTATTCTGAAAATATAGTTTAGCTAATGTATAGTCAGGAGAAGCATCATACTGGAAAAATGATATGGAACTATTTTTTTCTCAAAATTTTTGGAAGATGGTGGTGGTTAGTACTGGTACACTCATTTCATTTTTTTGTAGCTTATCATGCCTTTGCATTGATATTCCTCCTTGGAACTTGGAGTTATGTCCCAAAAAAATTGAAATATGAGCTTGCTTCAGCCCTCTGGATATGTGGATTGTTATTGAGATTCTGGACTCTTCTTTTGATCAAATATTAAATATTAGTATTTGAAACCCCTCCCAAAAATATGCTACTTCGTGTACTAATGTTTCTGAATATCTCCAGGTATGTTAATGATGGAAGACCCTTTTGGCAACATATAGTCAGTTCTTCTACAGGCTGCTCAGATTTGGAATACTTTGAGGAACTTTATCATTACTATACAACTGAAAAGGTGAGATAAAATGTGTAATAAAAATGATTTTAAGCCATCTTATTGTATGTTAAACCTCACAAAGTGTGTTACATTTGCTAGGCTTGGCAGCTCATCGATCCTGATGCTAAATATGTATTTGAAGCATTGAGAAGGGCTGGAGTAAGAACAGCTGTTGTATCCAACTTTGACACTCGTCTCCGGCCACTTTTACAGGCCCTGAATTGTGATCACTGGTTTGATGCAGTCGCTGTATCTGCTGAGGTGGGTTTCCATTGTCAGATGAGCTGGTTTAACTTAAGTGTTCTGTTTGAGCTGTACCTGACTCTGTATCTACCGTCCTTTCTATGCAAGTTTAGCCTTCAGTTTTCCTTTTAGTATTTGCCATTAAACTCTGTTCTCTTGTTCTCTGCTAACAGGTTGCAGCAGAAAAGCCAAACCCAACAATATTCTTGAAAGCCTGTGAGTTGTTGGGCGTGAAACCTGAAGAGGCTGTGCATATTGGTGATGACCGTAGGAACGATTTATGGGGAGCTAGGGACGCAGGCTGTGATGCCTGGCTTTGGGGCAGTGATGTTCACTCCTTCAAGGAGGTATGCTTATCTCCTGTCTGCTCCAAAACTAAACTGCAAATCCATAATTGTCCTTGTAGCGAACATGACAGGAGTACCATTTTGGTGTCACTGTAGTTGGGATAATACTCCCTCTGTCGCATAATATAAGATGTTATTACAACCTATTAGCTCATAAATTGGTTGTAATAACATCTTATGTCATGGGACAGAGGGGGTACTCAGAAGTGAAGATCTGGTAGCCCTATGCTGTTACCAGGATTAGTTCACTAGTATCAGTTGTGTAGCATTATGGATTACTCAGTTAGGTGCACTTTGGTGACTGTTTATGTTTGAAGAATTTCTTTGAGTTTTATTTTGCTGACAAAAGTTGGCAACTTCGTTTCTTAAATGAGCTCCAATTTTCAGAAAGTTGTCATTGCTCACATCATACATCTGTATCACAGGTCGCCGAAAGGATCGGAGTTAGCGTGGGTATGGGCAACTCTATGTGATTCACTACGCTTGCTCACGTTCTGCCCATAAGCCGACTCTACTGCACCTGGGCTGTCAGCGACACTTCCTTGGTTGCGCGAACAGCCGCTACCCTTTGCTTCTTCCTGACGAGTATGCTCGCCGACCGTCCCTGAGTTTCAATAAAAGGCTGGGTGGAGGAGGTGTTTTACCTTCTTCCCTTTTGTACAGAGTGCCGGCCCTTCTAGCTCTCAGGTGTCTTGTTGTCTGCTGTACATATTTTCCCAGAGAACGGAGGGCAGCGTGGCTTGTGTCAGGCCTTAATTTTCCTAGTATATATTGTAGCATTAAATCTATGTAGCTAAGCGAACTCGATTTACTCCTTGGATAGCCCGTGGTGTCTGTTCTGAATCTTGTGTTCAAAGAGAACTGAACCCAGCGTGTCCCTTGCATTTTGCACGTTGGGATCGGGTCAAGATGGGATTGGGCCGGGTCGGCCCGGTGGGTCACTGGCCTGACCCATTTTCTCAAGGCCATTGGGGCGCACGGGTCGGCCCTTATTATTGTTTGGGCCAATGGGGCCGGCTTTGGCTGACCCGATGGGTAGATGGGGTCGACCCATCGAGTTGGTCTCGCCTTGAGCAAATTCGTTCCCGTCTGGAGCTCGCCCCTCGGCATGACCTAGCCGCCGCCCCCGCCCCCACCATCTCTGCCGCCGGCGGCCCTGCCTTCCTCTCCTTGTCGCCCCCTCATCCTGCTGTGTCTGCCTGTAGCCGCCGAGCTCTTCGTCTTTGTGGTCGCCGCCGAGGTCGTCGTCTGTCCGGCTCGTCAAGATCTCTTCTTGCTCCTCTCAGGCTCATCCAGGTCGCCGTCTCGGTCGGCTTCCACACCTTCCAAGCGCCACTGCTAGCCAAACAAGGTGAGACTACTAGCCTCCTGCTCCTGCCTCATGCCTCCATAATTCTTAGAGACTACTTCGAGGTCTGAAGTTTGTGTGCGACGCAGATTAGTTGGACATTTTGCAGGAAACTAGCGCTGAGTATGTCGGACACCGGCCAGAGAAATACGCACGTAGTAGTTGCTCCCTTGTTCTAGCATAAGGATTAGCACTTGCTTTTGGAGATGAGATTCTACTTGCTTTTGTATACAAATCAATCTGACGTGTTACAGACTGTGCGTGTCTTTGTGTCTTGATCCATCACCAATGATTTCAGCTCATAGCTATGCGTGTGTATTGGTGTCTGATTTGTGCTCATTTGATTTGTTTAATGGGGGAAGCTAAATTCATGTCGTACACTGTTGTGAAGTGTATCAGTGTGTATAATCGATGCCGATCTTTCAGTACAATGGGCAAGAAGCTACGAATATCTGTCAGGCATAGGCATGATAGCAAAATATTTTCGTAAATTCTTATTTTTACTGTCCCGTAAACAGTAAGCTCATCATCGATTGTTTTCGTTTGTTCCGTGAACTGAAGCTTGAACTAATTACAGTTTTGTGTGCTGAAATTCTAGAATTAATTAGTTAGTACTAGAATGCTATATCTACTGCAGTAGTACCTGAAAAATATGGCATACAATTTTCATTGATGCTCATTCATGTACTTTGCTAAACATTAAGTTGATGCTCTCTAATGTTCCTTTATTCCCCTCTGATCAGAAACATGGAAGAGGAACAAGGGGCTCATGAAAATTTTCAGTTTGCATGATTTTTATGTTAGCACAAATTTCAGTTAGCATGATTCAGTTATTCTTATGCTAGGAGCCAACGGTTTGTTAATCAGGAGCGATGCATGCATGAGTAGATAGTACTAGTGCCAAACATACATGAGGCTGCAACCAGGCTTGATATTACACTAGTAGAAAAACAATAGCTTTGGTCGCAAGGACACACCGTGGACCTGTGCATGCCTGGGTCAAGTGAATCAGCTCCTAACTTGAAAAGGTGACACGAGATAAATTGATTAGACCGACTACCGCGTTTACATGAGGGCGAGGATTTTGTAGATCGGCTTGGTGTAGATTAGTTCACGGGCACGGCTGGTGGGCTTGGTGACAACTTGGCGTTGTAGACGTGTCGTACTGATGCAGCTGGGGGCAAATGCAGCGGATGGACAAGAAACATCGTATATCCAAGGCACTTCCGAATGCCTTCACACGAACAACGATCGATCCTAAAGGGTGTTCATCAATCGTCATGCATAAGTATGTTGGTTCCAACCATCTACGGCGTCGCCAACACTCTGAACTACATATCGACCAATATCTCGTCTCTACCCGGCCAAGAGTGTCAGGACTTTGATCTCCCTCATCACCATATATCTCGAATTACGTCGAATGGGTGGCCGCCCTGGTTCGCGTGGAACTTGCGCTATGTAATGTAAGTTCCCGCGGTCGCTGATGCTGCCGCCGGTGCTCCTGGTCGCCAGTGTGAGCCACCTCCTCTTAAGAAATGAAGATGAGAGAGGTTGAGAAATCAACTAATCGCACAGGCAAGGGCACAAGGCGTGGGCCATCCGTGCATAATCTGAGTTGCGTGGGGCATGGGGCGACTCAAGATGAGTAAGGTTTCATTGCTCGACGCACATATCAAGCATATGAACCAGGTGCAGCGTCTCCCGTACACAGCCGCCGCCTTTCCTGACCTAGCCTCCATCTCTCCTCCTATTCCACCATAGATTGGTTCCCCCTCCTCCGGCCGGCCTTGCCGGTGTTAGGAGGGATGGGAAACCTGATCTATGAGTGGAGGTTTTGATAAAAGTAGTCTTTTTACAAGATTAGATTAGGGTTTAGTAGCCATCTTCTTGTGACCTCTGTCAATGGAGATGGCATCATCGACAATAATTGATCTCCGACCCTTCGATCGGCGACGAGATCTTCCTCCCGGTGTCAATGGTGGTGTTGGAAGATTAAACTCCTTTAGGTATGGTCCTTCAGATCTTGCTTCGCCAGATCGATTTTGGATCTTTTCTCTTGGTTGCCGCGAGGAGAATTATCCTCGCAGTATTTGTCCCGGCGGCTACATCCTCGACAATGGTGATTCGTACCCTCGACTCCCCAGCGACGTCGATCAATTTGTCCGGTTATTTTGCTCTGACATACTGGTATTGGTACTCTTGCCGATGTGGATTGACTACTTCAATGGTTGTGCACATGCACGTAGCATTGGCATTGCGGCTCAAATTAAAATTATGGGAGAACCTCCATTGGTATTTACAGGTTTATGGTTTGGTATTTATCTTGGGCTGCCTTCAGAAAAGTACAAGATTGTGTCATGGAAGAAGAAAGAATTTGAAGACCTCGAAGATTTGCTAGTTTCTTTTTAGACTTTATTTTGTAATTATCAAAGACAGCTCGTATAACTCTACCATGTACTATTTGTTGCTATAAATATATGTGGTATTGATTTTTTTTTTTAAAGCATATGAACCAGGTTGTTTCTCTGCTTTTTCTCCCATCATGGCCCTGGGCCTTTGAAATTGCTCACCTCGCACATGCCAGTCGACGTGGCTGATTGGGATCCCAAAAATATGTCTTTGCCAATAAAAATCTGGGCTTGGCACCTTTCTGCTATGTAATTTACATATTTTTTTTACCTAATTAGATTCGATGTCTTGTTATATTCTTTCATATATACTAGCACATATGTCTGTGCGTTGCACCGGGAGATAAAGAAAATTACTTTTTTCATAAATAACATCGGCACAATTCTAAATATCCCCAAATTCCATCAATTTATTGTTACTATCAAGTCTATCCATAGTAGTGAAATAGAACTGAAAATAATTTTTTACATGTGAATTTTGAGAAATTGATTTTTACTTTTATGTAGTCAGTGCATGCCGGCCTCCGACAGGATATATCGTGTTTGGTTCATTAACCACCATCAATTCTTTAGCTAGACTTAAATTTTTACCACACATTTCTGTTTTGCTTCCTTTCTTGCTTTCTTTCACCTGCGCTGTCGAATTCAATATCATGGGATTTGGGCCAAATCATACAAGCGAGCATGGCCATCATAATATGCGAGTCTACTTTTTGCTGCCAGAGTGCCATTGAAATTCAGCACATCTTCGATGACGGAAGATAGTACAACTCGATGGAAACAACAACAAACAGAATACGTGAAGACTCAGGCGCGTCCTGAGCGGAGGTCCGTGACCATGAGAGCAATCCACCCACGTCTGGGGTGGTGGTGCATATACGAAGTAAATCCATCGTGCATACGCATAGAAATCACCAACCTAAGTCTATGACTGCGGCCCGCATGCATGCATAAAACCACTCAGCTCATATAAGCTACCAGCAAGCTAGCACAAACACATCAGCTTAGCTATCACATGTATGTACTTGCACGGCTTTGCCTAGCCGTTCAGGGTCTCTGCGAATGCTGACGATAGTAGTGTAGCTTGTCGATGCCCTTTTACTATATGAATTTCCATCCGCTGATGCAGCCATGAGCGCGCACACACGAAAATACGCCGACATGCATAAACGACGGCGGTCGTAGTCCGAGAGGACAACTTGGCGGTGGGGATGATCAGTATAGACGAAACATAAAAAACAAATAAATCGAACAATTTTTTTCACTTACCGGTGGTATTGAGGGTAATATGTAGCTTGGTAAAGAGTTTTTTACTTACAGTGACATTGAGGGTAATATGTAGTTTGATGGACAGTAGCGGAGCTAGAATCAAAATCTAGGTGTGGCGGAATGAACTGGGATTACACAAAATTGACTAATTTATACACAATACTCACATGTTCTATGAAGAATACATGATTTTAGGTGTGGCCTAAGCCAGGCCTTGCCAGATTGCTGGCTCCGCCACTGTTGATGGAAGGGTATATCGGTTCAAAAAAGTGTTGGACGAACGAACCACAGAAACCTTACGTCCTTTATTATTAGGTATAGATATAGATTGGGTTGACATTTCCTTTCTATGAGTAGGAAAGTCTCCCAGGAGCTTAACGAGTTGCAAAAAGGTTAACTATTCAATGAATGTCTCCGCAGTTCAAAATATCTCTTCTACGAGGGAAGGTGAAGATAACTTTGGGTTCACACATATCTAAATATCAATAATAATAGTAATAATGCAAGATAATCTGGTTTATTTTGGTGGTTCCTTTCAAGAAAAATGAATGTGGATGCAAGGAAATTACAACTCACCAATTTTATGGACTTAATTGACATTAACATTTGGTTTTGAAAAATTGGACAAGGAGTATTATACTTTTCGGTCACTTGTGAATAAAATCTTTTGTTCTATTCTTAGGTCCATTTGTGTATAGTCATAAATGTGAAAAATGAAAAATGCTACATACTTTCACTGCCATTTTGTTATAGAAAAAGCTAACAAATGCAAGTTCCTCATGTTTCCATTCCCGTTGTGTTTGAATAACAAGTGATGGAAACTTATCCGAATGCTCTGCACTATATATGTTTCCCATGCTAGTCCGGTCCAATCAAAATTTGGACAACAAAATTATATTGAACTTTTGTACTTTTATGTAACTTAAATTTATTATTGTACATCTATTAACGAGTATAATTCCCCATTGCGTATTTTGGAGACTTAATGAAAGATTTTTCAATGTTTCTAAATGTTATTTATAGTGATAATTGGTCTAAATGCACCATTGAAAAAATATTATGTTGTGCCAAATTTAACAACATTTTGCAACGAAGGTTTCTTCATAAATCATTTTATAGAAAATTTCCTAATCTTTATGGTGTATATGTATTCATGGCAAATATCTATAAGACATGTGACTTAACAAATATCTTAATAACTGTTTCTACGGTATGATTAGGTAAGCATATCTATGTAACTTCTAAAGTGTAAACTAAACCGCTGCACACCGGCATGCATGGTTATATACCATCCTTTTGTGGTCAAATGTGTCTTATTCAAGGTTTTGGTTACTGGTCGGTAAATCTGGTTACCGACCGGCAACCGGGATTCCCGAACATCCTCGTTAAATCCACCCACCAGCCAAAAAATACCGAGTTAATTTGAATGTCTTGAATTTGAACGCGCAAAAATCTAGATAATAGAATGTTATTCTGTTTCCAAGGCATATCTGAACGTTTACCATAGTGGTACTTAGAGCATCTCCAGCAGTCGCGCGATATTTTGGCGCTGCAAATGCCGCTAGCCGTGCGCTGTAAACGGTTAGTGTGTTTTGCGCCCAAACTTCCTCCACCGAAGACTCTATTTTGCAGCGCGCGCTATCCATCCAAAAACTGCCCGCAGCAGGTGCTCTATTTTACAACGCCACAAACACATTTTTGTAGTTGATAGATTGACTGGAAGATCTAGAAAATACACTGAAAATACATTGAAAATAGATAGCGAATAGTTCCAGCGATAGAAACATATAGATAGCGACTACTCGTCGTTGGAGGTGGTCTCGGTCCAAAGATCGTTCCACATCGGACTGTCCGAGTCGAAGTTTTTCGGCGAAGTCGGGTTCTCGAGCTCCTGCTTGGCGAACTCCCGGCAGCGACGGCGGTCTGCCCTCCTCTCCATCCTCTTCGTGGCGTAGAAGGCCTCCTCATCTTGGACATCGCCCTAGTGCTCTTCGCGCCATTGCTGCATTAGGCGCTCATCGCACTCGGCGATGGCGAGCCGGCGCTGCTCCTGGCGGTGGCGGGCACAGTCGTCGTCGTTGGTGAGGAGGTGCGGCGGCGGCGCGAGGAGCTCCGCCTCCTCGAGAGACTCGACATTCGGGAAATTCATGTCGCGCCACGGGCGGCGGAAGCACCACGCCGCCGCGTCGTACGCGCGCGCCGCCAGTTCCGCCATGCTGTAGGTGCCGAGGGTGAGCCGGTAGCCAGTGGCGTGAAGCTCGACGTAAAACGTGCCGTTGGGGCGTGGTCAGACGCCTCGAAAACCGGACACTCCACGGCGGCACGGTGGCATCCTGGCGAGAAGGAGAAGCGGTGCCGCTGGCGCTGGCGCGTGGAGAAAAGAGGAAGCGGTGGCGCTGGCGCATGGAGAAGAGGAAGCGGTGGCGCTGGTGCGTGGAGAAGAAGAGGCGGTGAAAACTTTCCGTGGCGGTTAAGGAGCACGTGCGCGAGCCTGCGCCCAAAGTTTGCGGCGCGAGATAGCGCAATAGCGCGCGCAGGATAAAGTTTGCGGCGCGCGATGACACAATAGCGCGCGGGATAATTTTTTTCCCGCGCCGGTTTGGCGCCTCTGCTAAAGGAGCGCGGGAGGGTTCACGCGCTCTAAACGGCAGATAATTTTAGCTAGCGCACCGTTTAGCGCGACTGTTGGAGATGCTATGCCGTATGCGGCCTTTGCTGCCCAACGTCCAGGGTTTGAGAGTTCCACGTCTAAACTTATTTTTTTACAACAAAGTTAAATCTATACATAATTACGCAAAAATGGCTGCAGGGTAAGCCACTACACATAGGCATGCCAGTGTTCAAAAAATAAAAAAACCTTAATAATCGTTCCCAAGAAACTTAAAATTTGGTTTTTGAATTTGTCTGGTAACCGCCCAGTAAATCTTGATAACCGCGGTAACCGAATTTACCGAGCACCCTTGGTACCGCCTCCGCTTATAGTAGGCATGACCTTTCAGGTTTCACTTTCAGCTAGCCTAACAAATATAAATTACATGATCAGAATCTCTTAATCTTAGCTTAATCAGAGGCATCAAGAGCTTAAGTAAAACCAAACAAAAGGAAATATAGTGGACTTGGTTTTTCACTTCTTCAGTCTCTGAATTGAAAAGACCAATCAGAACAAATATATGTTTTCTGTTAACCAAAAGAACCGAGAAAATAAATAGCTAGATAGAATTAGGCATTACCTATGTTAAATTCCCAGCTAAATCATCCTCATCTAGCAATACATCGACTTCAGGGATTGAATTATTTATACCAATGAAGTCTAACGGCAGCCCGTCAAAAGAATTGCCTAGCGTGGACATCCCTGATCATGTCTTCATTAGACAGACTAGCATAAAACCCGTGCGTTGCGACGGCTCTCAATCGACAAAACAGAACGATTTTAATGATATTCAATTAAATTACTTATATTGACCATCTTAAAATCACATATGCCCATTTGGGAATATCAACTCCAATTGCTCCAAACAATAAGGACTAATATGCAATGTCAAGTCTCACTGCCTGCGACCATGCAGTAAGCAAAGAACCTGAACAAAATTGTTTATTCCCAATCTTAATGATTGGTGAATTCTAGACATCTAAAAAATTAGAGAGAAATGAGATTGTATCTTCATCTTGCATTGCTGTCCTGACCACACTGACCAAATTTCTTCATTTGATGTTAGATGTGCATTCTATTTACTGCTAGCAGATGGAGGATAATGATCTCGAACAAGAGCATGCCACACACACACCATTGCAGAGTCCACCAAGTAATTGCAAGAGGCTACTTTCATTTTATTAGGCCTATAAGAGCTGCAGTATCTACAGGAAAAATTTATTCATCCTTGAAGCATGTTAGAACCAAAGGGATAATATCAGGGGCTTCGGGCAGTAGGGACGCCGAACCCAACTGAAGGATTTCATGCGCGAGCACAGACTTGACGTACTGGGTCTCCAGGAGACGATCAAGCAAGACTTCTCAACTGCGGAGTTGCGAAGTCTGGAGTGTGGGCAACCCTTTGTTTGGAACTGGGTTCCAGCGGAGGGTCACTCCGGTGGCCTTCTTCTTGGCTTCAGGGAAGAGAGCTTTGAGGTTGGCGAGTGGTTCAAGGGGACTTTCTTTATTAGTGCAGTCCTGTTTCAACGCAGCAATAGATCTAAATGGTGCTTTGTGTTAGTTTACAGACCAGCCGATCACGGGAGGTCGGAGGAATTCCTGAACGAGCTGATGCACCTGGTTGCTGCGTCCCCCTTCCCAGTGGTGGTGGGTGGGGATTTCAACCTGATCCGGGGCTTGGGGGATAAAAGCTCTGGAAATATCAATTGGCCTAGGGTGCGCCGGTTCAATGACGCTCTCGCGGCTATGTCTCTGCGGGAGGTCGCTAGGGTGGGGGCCCGTTTCACTTGGACGAATCGTCAACTTAACCCGATTAGATGTGTCCTTGACAGAGTGTTTGTCTCCCCGGACTGGGAGGCGATGTTCCCGCTCTGCTCTCTCACGGCTATCACCCGTATCGGGTCTGATCACAATCCGCTGCTCCTATCGAGCAGGGAAGGCTCGATTGTGGCGCCACCTCGCTTCTTTTTTCAGAGCTGGTGGCTCTAGGTCAATGGCTTTGGGGAGCTAGTGGCTGGTAAGCTTTCGTCTTACCTTTCGGATGGGGGGCCATTCAGGTGTTGCATCGACCAGTGGCAGTAGGTCGCCCGTAACACCCGTCAATTCCTTAAAGGCTGGTGGGCCAATTTGGGGAAGGAAAGGAAAGTCTTCAAGACAAACATTCTATCTCAGATTGCGGCGCTTGATCGGGTGGCGGATACTGTGGGTCTGGACGAGGACGGGTGGGCTACCTGGTACCACCTAGAAGACCAGATCCTGGCCATCAATATGATGGAGGAGGAGTACTGGAGACAGCGTAGTAGGGTACAATGGACGGTCCAGGGGGACTGATGTCTACACACGCTTCTGTTCTTGTAGACAGTGTTGGGCCTCCAAGTGCAGAGGTTTGTAGAGCAGCAACAAGTTTCCCTTAAGTGGATCACCCAAGGTTTATCGAACTCAGGGAGAAAGAGGTCAAAGCTATCCCTCTCAAACAACCCTGCAATTACGATACAGAAAGTCTCTTGTGTCCCCAACACACCTAATACACTTGTCAGATGTATAGGTGCACTAGTTTGGCGAAGAGATAGTGAAATACAAGTGGTATAGATGATTATAAGTAGTAAATGCAATCTGGAATAAAAATGGCAGCAAACAAACAAGTAACAAAACAGCAAGTAAATGGTGTGCAAAGCTTGGAAACAAGGCCTAGGGATCATACTTTCACTAGTGGACACACTCCCAACAAATATAACATGATTGAACAAATAAATAACTTCTCTTCACTATGCTACTCTGAATTACTCTCCTATTGAATAACACTAATCATTGCGTAGTGGCTACAGAAGCACCCCTTAAAGTTCATCAAGTACTTGACAAACACCACTCATAGAGATATCCAAATCAAATCACAACTCAAGATAAATATTATTGCAACTTAGACCAAGTACTAACACGGTGCACACACTGTCAACATTACACCATGAAAGGAGGAAAAGATCACTTCAATACTATCATAATGATAATTATTCTCATAATCCATAAGAGATCACAATCGTAGCCTAGACCAAGTACCACCACGATGCACGCACTGTCACCGCTACACCATGGCAGGAGGAATAGATTACTTTAATAACACACTAGAGTACACATAATGAAGAAGAGTAACATCTACTTATTCAACATGATACAAAGCTCATGATCACATAAAGATCACATCATGGGACAGAGAGGTGAACCACATAGCTACCGGTAGAGCCCTCAGCCCCGGGGGAGAACTACTCCCTCCTCATCATAGGAGACAGCAAGGTTGATGGAGATGGCGGTGAGGTCGATGGAGACGGCGGAGACGGCGATGGAGATGGATGGAGATGGCTCCGGGGGCACTTCCCCGTCCCGGCAGGGTGCCAGAACAGAGACTTCTGTCCCCCAAAATTCGTCGACAGCGGGGGCGGAGCTGCGGAACTCTTTCTGGAAATCTGCCGACTCCTCTAGGGTTTTCCATCCCGAGGCTTTATATAGGCGAAGGGGCGTCGTCAGGGGGCTGCCAGGGGCTCCTCACACATAGGGGGCGCGCCCAGGGCCTGGGCCGCGCCGTCCTGGTGTGTGGGGCCCTCGTGGCCCCACTCCACCTCCTCTTCGGTTCTCTGGAAGCTTCCGGGAAAAATAAGACTTCTGGAACTTGTTTCGTCCAATTCCGAGAATATTTCCTGTGTAGCTTTTCTGAAACAAAAAAATAGCAGAAAACAGGGAACTGGCACTGTGGCATCTTGTCAATAGGTTAGTTCCGGAAATCGCATAAAAACACCACGAAGTGTAACGAAACACAAGGCAAATGGTGTATAAACAAGCATGGAGCACCAAAAATTATAGATACGTTTGAGACGTATCAGCATCCCCAAGCTTAACTCCTGCTCGTCCTCGAGTAGGTAAGTGATAACAAAAGAAATAATTTTTGAGATGGCATGCACCTACACAATCTTGATCATATATGTAAGTGTTGTGAGCTGGGATCAAAAGAACTAAAACATGGGCATAAAAGACATAATCTTGATAATAGAAACTTAGCAACCATGGTATAACATGCAAATGAACACAAACAAAAGATCATGAAAATGAAACAATAAAAGTCAAACGTGTGTTCAAATCATAAGGAAAAACATACAAATGGTTTTCAGCTTGTCCTTCATGGAGAGCAAAACATAAATGCATAGGACACCTTCAAGTTTAAGAGGGCGACTAGATACAAATAATTTGAGAACAAGTGAAACCAACAATATGAATCAATCAATGAAAACTTTGGGACAATGCACATTATACTAAGAATGACAACTATGCTCTCTTAATGGTGCATAAAGATAGAAGGTGGAGACTCAACATAAAAATAAAAGAAAGGCCCTTCGCGGAGGGAAGCAGTGATTAAACATGTGCTAGAGCTTTTCATTTATAAAACAGAGAGATAAAAATTGGTTTTGAGAGGTGGTTGTCTTTGTCAACGACTGGCAATGGGGTTCTTACTATCTTCCATACAAAAATGAAGCAAGTTTTTGAGAGAGAGATTGGCACTTTTGTGCTTTTTTATAAAGCTTGGCACTCCTCCCCACATTTTTTCCTTTCTCAAACCATGGCTAACCGATTCCGTCGGGTGCCCACCAACATTCACATACCATGGAGGAGTGCCTTTTTTCTTTCTTTTTTCCTCTTTTTTTTCTTTTTGGAATAAGACAATATGGAAGATAGCAAATCCGACCACTACGTCCCCATGAGCTGAAAACAATGTCACAAAATGAGAAGTATTTTGAAGGTTTTTTGAAAGGTAGCACATGAAAATTTACTTGGAATGGCTTGCAAATACCATGCATAGGAATTTATAGTGGACACAATGGCAAACTTGGTTTTTGGGAGTTGGATGCACGAGTAGAGCTCATACTCAGTACAAAATGAGGGCTAGCAAAAGACTGGGAGCGACCAACTAAGAGAGCAATAATGGCCATAATCATGCAAAGCGACAAAGCGACATTAAAAGAAGCATAAGATGGCATCAAAAGTCAAAAACTAAATGATCATAGAGGCTATAGGCGACTTATTTTTATAGTCAACATGGTGTAAGCATGCGCCAAGTCAACCCAAATAAAGCATCAAAGGAGAAAACCAAATTAATGCTTCCAAATAATATAAACAACGCATGATTTTTTAGAGGCTCATTAAGCAATCTCAGTTATTTGAGACAAGTCATGCTACAGCAAAACCACTAAGCATACTATCAAGAAGACATCAAGCACGACATGCAAAAGCCTAGGCCGCAGTCTACACAGGTTCCTTCTTGTACCACTTTTTTGCATAAAGCTTTTTCTCTTTCCAACACCATTCAAAAAATTTATAAACACCTCTTTTGATGAAAACCAATAAAGATCAGAGGAAAAAATACACCTTGATGAAAAGATATAACAAGATCTGAACGCAAATCAAGGCGAAAACGAAAGCTAAACGTAGTTCTAGAAAATGAGAACACTCGTTGAAACGATAAGAGTGAAAAACGGAGTGTTCTTGGCAAATGAAAAGTGAAGTATGTCTCCCTCCAAACCAACATGATGTGATCAACCATTTATTGCAGCAAACAAAGCAAAGGAAAACTGAAAACAAAAGCAACTGACGCTCCAAGAAAAACGCATAGTGCATGAAGCAATAAAAATATAGTGTCTTGAAAGGTGACCTGATTTTTGCCGATGAAGAAGGGGATGCCTCGGGGGCATCCCCAAGCTTTGACGCTTGTACTTCTTGGATATTTCTTGGGGTGCATGGGCATCCCCAAGCTTGAGCTTTTGTCCATTCTTCAACTGATCTCATCATTCTCCAATCCCTACACTTGAAAACTTCCTTCATACAAAACTAAACACAAATCTATTAGCAACATTAGTGTAACATAACATATAATCAACCTCTTTTTGCTTCAGGTTTCAACCAAAAACCACCACATATTAAGCATATACTACTGTAGCAACTTCCCCAAAAGTTCCGTGATCAAAAGAACTCAAAAAGAAAGTAATAAAGCGGCAAACACAAATATTGACAGAAATCTGTCAAAACAGAACAACTGACAAAGGTCGAATTTTTGAGGGGTTTTCTGTTGCTCAAATCAAAAAGTGTTCAACTAATGAAAGTTTGTATATAACCTGGGGCATATGCACAAGAAATTTCAGGTCCAAAAGATATACAGAGAATTTTCACGAATGTTTACGTTGCAGCACCGAAAACTGTTTCAGGACAGCAACATCCCCAAATCTTACCTCACTCAAATTAGAGGCTTCTCTTGGCACAAAAATGAAATAAAAAGGATAAGGAGAGGTCATTATAGTAGTAATAACTTCCAAGACTCAAATAAAAGAAAAAGTACTGAAAATAAAACAATGGGTTATCTCCCAAGAGTGCTTTTTTTTGAACGCCTTTGAGCTAGACGCAGTAATTTGCAAAGATGCTCATGTGGGCGCCATATAAGAGCTTGAGGCAAAGGCGCCATATAGGAACTTAAAGCAATAGAGAGCATCAAAAAGCAAATGTGAAAGACATTTAAATCTAAACCACTTCCTATGCATAGGAATCTTGTAAGAAAATAAATCAACGAGGCACATAGTAGCAAGCATGGATAGATAAAACAAGTGCCACTTCAAGATTTGCAACATAAAGAGGAGAAACTTAATATTGTTGAGATCCATCAAACCATGTTTCCCTCTCTCATAATAACTTTCAGTAGCATCATGAATAGAACTAACAATATAACTATCACATAAAGCATCCCTATCATGAGCTACATGTATAAAAGAATTAATACTCCCCACATGAACAATAGTAGTAGGAGCAGATTCAACAGAATAATTATTCTCATCACCATAATCATCAAAAATAGGAGGCATATTGTAATCATAACTAATTTTATCCTCAATAGTAGGTGAACTGAAAATATTATACCCATCATCATAACCATCATAAACTAGAGGTTTAGTATCATCACATGCTAGAGAACAGCTATTTCGCAAAGCATATTATTCAAACATATCATCATAAGAAGGAACATGGATAGCACTAATGGTACAACAATTATTAATCTTAGAATTTGTACCAAAAAGATTTTCAATATTAAAAGTAGAGTTCTTTTCCCAATCATGATCACTAACATAGGTACCAGGCATAGGAACATCACATAGGGGAGATAAAATATCATCAGAGCAAACTTTCTCCACTAAAGCTGGGGAACTAAAAATATCATGCTTAACAAAACCAGCTTCCCCAAGCTTAGACTTTTCTATAGCATTAGTAATAACAGTGTTCAAAGCATTCATACTAACAAAACTATTAGCATGTGAATTAAGCTCCAAAGGTTTTTCAATTTTCTCTTCAAACACTTCATATCTAAACTCAGGAAAAAGACTAAAGAACGCATTGTTTTCCATTAAGCCTAACTAGTGAAAATAAAAACAAGAAACAAAAAGATGTAATTGCAGAATCTAAAAGAAATAACTCCGAGCACTCACACAGGAGGATGCGAGTACCTTTTACCTTACCTCCCCGGCAACGGCGCCAGAAAAGAGCTTGATGTCTTCACACGCTTCTGTTTTTGTAGACAGTGTTGGGCCTCCAAGTGCAGAGGTTTGTAGAGCAGCAACAAGTTTCCCTTAAGTGGATCACCCAAGGTTTATCGAACTCACGGAGGAAGAGGTCAAAGCTATCCCTCTCAAACAACCCTGCAATTACGATACAGAAAGTCTCTTGTGTCCCCAACACACCCAATACACTTGTCAGATGTATAGGTGCACTAGTTCAGAAAAGAGATAGTGAAATACAAGTGGTATAGATGATTATAAGTAGTAAATGCAATCTGGAATAAAAATGGCAGCAAACAAACAAGTAACAAAACAGCAAGTAAACGGTGTGCAAAGCTTGGAAACAAGGCCTAGGGATCATACTTTCACTAGTGGACACACTCCCAACAAATATAACATGATTGAACAAATAAATAACTTCTCTTCACTATGCTACTCTGAATTACTCTCCTATTGAATAACACTAATCATTGCGTAGTGGCTACAGAAGCACCCCTTAAAGTTCATCAAGTACTTGACAAACACCACTCATAGAGATATCCAAATCAAATCATAACTCAAGATAAATATTATTGCAACTTAGACCAAGTACTAACACAGTGCACACACTGTCAACATTACACCATGAAAGGAGGAAAAGATCACTTCAATACTATCATAGTGATAATTATTCTCATAATCCATAAGAGATCACAATCGTAGCTTAGACCAAGTACCAACACGATGCACGCACTGTCACCATTACACCATGGCAGGAGGAATAGATTACTTTAATAACACACTAGAGTACACATAATGAAGAAGAGTAACATCTACTTATTCAACATGATACAAAGCTCACGATCACATAAAGATCACATCATGGGAGAAAGAGGTGAACCACATAGCTACTGGTAGAGCCCTCAGCCCCGAGGTAGAACTACTCCCTCCTCATCATAGGAGACAACAAGGTTGATGGAGATGGCGGTGAGGTCGATGGAGACGGCGGAGACGGAGATGGAGATGGATCCGGGGGCACTTCCCCGTCCCGGCAGGGTGCCGGAATAGAGATTTCTGTCCCCCAAAATTCATCAATGGCGGCGGCGGAACTGCGGAACTCTTTCTGGAAATTTGCCGACTCCTCTAGGGTTTTCCGTCCCGAGGCTTTATATAGGCGAAGGGGCAGTCGTCAGGGGGCTGCCAGGGGCTCCTCACACATAGGGGGCACGGCCAGGGCCTAAGCCACGTCGCCCTGGTGTGTGGGGCCCTCGTGGCCCCACTCCACCTCCTCTTCGGTTCTCTGGAAGCTTCCGGGAAAAATAAGACTTCTGGAACTTATTTCGTCCAATTCTGCGAATATTTCCTGTGTAGCTTTTCTGAAACACAAAAACAGTAGAAAACAGGGAACTGGCACTGTGGCATCTTGTCAATAGGTTAGTTCTGGAAATCGCATAAAAATGCCACGAAGTGTAACGAAACACAAGGCAAATGGTGTAAAAACAAGCATGGAGCATCACAAATTATAGATACGTTTGAGACGTATCAGGGACGCGTGCACGAGATACTTCCACGCGATCGCGAACGGGAGGCGCCGTAAGTGTCTTATTCCTCGGTTGATCACCGATGTAGGGGAGATCGATGACCAGCGGGCCCTTATGGAACACATCTATGGCTTCTATAAGGGCCTCATGGGGACTAAGGGGGATCCGGCTAGATTCTCCCTGGGTGTTAACCTATGGGAGGAGGAGCAGCGCATCTCAGAAGGGGAAAATCGGGAGTTGGAGCTGACTTTCACGCCTAAGGAGCTGCATGAGGTCCTTGCGAGTATGAAACCGGATTCGGCCCCGGGCCCGGACGGGCTTCCGATGGTCTTCTTCAAGCGGTTCTGGGGAATCTTGAAAGGACCTGTTTTGCAGCTTCTCAATGATTTCACCCTAGCGAGGGTCGACATCGCTCACCTCAACTTTGGGATTATTTCGCTAATCCCCAAGATCAAAGGGGCGGACTCGATCAGGCAATTCCGTCCTATCGCCTTGATCAATGTGATCTTCAAGTTTGTTGCAAAGGCGTTTGCTATTCGTCTTGCGCCATTAGCTCATAGGACGATTGATCGGAGTCAGTCGGCATTCATCAGGGGAAGATGCTTGCACGAGGGGGTTTTAGCTCTTCACGAGATCTTGCATGAGCTTAGGTCTAGAAAACTACCGGCCATGATTTTAAAACTTGATTTTGAGAAGGCCTACGATCGGGTGAACTGGGAGTTCCTCCGGGAGATTCTTCTCCGCAAAGGCTTCTCTGGGATGATGGTGCATCGCCTGATGCAGCTTGTCCAGGGTGGACAAACGACCATTAACGTGAATGGGGAGATTGGCCCCTTCTTCCGCAACGCGCGGGGGGTGCGGCAAGGGGATCCGCTCTCCCCCATCCTTTTTGATTTCATGGTGGATGGACTGGCGGCGATCCTATCTCGAGCATGTAGGGCGGGACACATCCAGGGGTGGTCCCGCATTTGATCCCTGGGGGGGTTTCTCACCTACAGTATGCGGATGATACGCTTATCCTACTCGTACCTTCGGATGAGGGGATAGCAAATCTTAAGCTACTGCTGCTTTGCTTCGAGAATATGTCAGGGTTGAGCATCAACTTTGACAAAAGCGAGGTGCATGTCATGGGGATGACAGCCCCGGATCAACGCAGGGTTGCCAACTTACTTAACTGTCGCCTTGGGAAGTTCCCTATGAAATATCTGGGCTTGCCGGTTAGCGACAGACCCCTGAGGGTTGCTGATTGGGACTTCCTGCCTCAGAAGTTGGGTCATAGGGTTGACCCTTGGCAAGGGCTCCTCCTTGCCTCGGCTGGGAGATTGGAGCTTACTAACTCGTGTCTCTCTAGCCTTCCGCTGTTTGCCATGGGGATTTATCTCCTCCACATGGGAACTCACAAGGATATGGACACCCCTCGTGCCCGGTTCTTTTGGGAAGGAGCCGGCAATCGCCGTAAATACCACATGGTAGATTGGCCAACTGTGTGTAAGCCTAAGGAGTTTGGGGGTTTGGGAGTCCTCAACACTAGACGGATGAATGAGGCCCTTATGCTTAAGTGGGTCTGGAAGATCTACCAAAACGCCCAGGGGCTTTGGGCGGATCTCATTCGAGCGAAATACCTAAGGGATAGGGACTTATTTGACAATGAAGTGCCTAAGCACGGGTCTCAATTCTGGAACGCGATCCAGAAGCTTAAATGGCATTTCAAACTGGGGGCACGGCACAAAGTTCAAAACGGGAAAAGAACTTATTTCTGGCTGGATTGGTGGTGTGGGAATGGTCCGCTTCGGGCTAGATTTCCACTTCTTTTTAGCTGCTGTGCCAACCCCTTTGTCACGGTTCAGGGGACCCGTGTAGCTGGAGGCACGCCAGGGGAGTGGCGAATTCTCTTTCGGCGGCAAATGGACCTGCCGGAATTGGTGGAATGGGACAATCTGTGTCGAGAGGTTCAGGGCCTACCGACTGAGGAGACTGAAGACATTGTCTCATGGGCTTTGGAACCCTCGGGTCAATTCTCGACCAACTCCATGTATATGTGCCTGTCGCGGGGAGCATCGGTCAACTGTTTCAAGGACGTTTGGAAGGTTAGAGTTCCTCCGAAAATCAAGATTTTTCTGTGGCAACTGATTCGCAACAGACTCCCTTCATGCGAACAGGTGGCAAAACGCATGGGGCCTTCGAATGGGCAATGTGCTCTATGCGGGGAGCTGGAGGACTGTAACCATATCTTTTTTACTTGCCCGATGGCGCGTTTCATGTGGGCTGGGGCACGAGATGCCCTTCACTACGACTGGAACCCTGCAGGGGCGGGTGATTTCATTGCGATAGCGGCGGGTCTTTCGGGTCGCTTCCGTAGATTAGTTTGGCTAACCTTTGCGGCCCAGTGCTGGGCCCTCTAGCATATCCGTAATAAACTAACTATTCAAGGTAAACTGATTGGCAACCCGGCTGACGCGTTCTTTCAAATGTCTATTCATCTGCAGCACTGGAGGGTTCTGGTCAGACCGAAGGACCACGCATGGCTGGATACGGCGACGGACGAGATCAGGAGGCTCTATGCGAGGACTAGGACTTGACTTCGGCTACTTCGACTCCATCCTCTTTGTCTTCGTGCTGTTGTGCTGGCCTTGGGCTTTGCTAGCTATCGTTTCATTAGTCCGGGACGGATGTTTGTTATCTCGTAGTGTGTTATGCTGAACATTTCATCTTCTGGGTTGTAATGCTACCTTTGTACTTGTGGTTGTGTGGTGCCATTTGGCTTTATATATAAAGCCGGGCTTAGGCCTTCTGTTTAAAAAATAACAGCAATATACTTCTTTTATCAATACCAACACCTAAAACAAAGAACTTTTGGCAGCCACGGGCACTCACAGCCAAATAAAGTAGTTGACGAGGGTTAACTCGACAAATGTCCTAGATGAAGGACTTAGGATCGGGGAGATAGGGCGTCGGATGAACTCGAAGGTAAAGTTAGTCGAAATAAGTGTGTACTGAAAGTAAACTTGGGTGTTCAACCTGGCTTGCTTTCAATCTGCCCTACACCGTCCC
The DNA here is from genome assembly GCA_007115705.1 of Dactylis glomerata. Taxonomy (NCBI): domain Eukaryota; kingdom Viridiplantae; phylum Streptophyta; class Magnoliopsida; order Poales; family Poaceae; genus Dactylis; species Dactylis glomerata. Next base: position 327,133 of record QXEO01002106.1, on the reverse strand, counting down.
CTCCTGGCCCCTATATATAGGTGGCCAGGTCTCGAGGATCGAGTCGGGTTCGATACAGATTACAAATATCGACATACGGTAATAACTCGTATTCGACTATTATTACAGTTGGGCCTAGCTTAACGGGCCTCAGGGGTACTCAACTAACAGGCTCTAGTAATTATACCCTTGTCAGTAGCCCCTGAGATTCTACCAGAATTGCAGATTCGGGTTGAATCTCTAATCTTCAAATCTTCGACTTGATCAATTCTTCGACTTTATCTTCAAATCTTCGACTTGGTCTTTCGACTTATATTGATGATAATTTGCTCGCAAGGGGTCTCGGTGAACAAGCCTGACAACTCTGACGGATCAAGAGGTCAGTTAACTGCCGGAACAGATACTTGTCACCTACTTCAAATTCAATCCCCTTGGACTTGAATTCGGGATACCGGTCAAACTCACTCTTTTGCCTCATTTAGGACTTACAAAAAATGAGTCCCAGTGGTTCTCGGGGTACCCAGTGCGTCCACCAAGATTTTCTTCGCGTCGTAGACACGGATACATACCAGCAGAGCGCATCCATGTGCGTATACCAGGCCACATAGGACGGATCCCGGGGTCTTACCTTCATGACAAGTCACGGCATTCGAGTTTTGTTGCGATAACACAACTCGAGGATCTTATGTCGCAGTCAAAGTTTTGACTGAAAATATTCGGGTTTCTACAACCATAAAACTCGCTCCCGATGGGAGTAACACTTCTCCAATCTTCAATGCTTTGCCAATGAATATCGTCGGGTGCGCGCTCAGCGCTCCCGATGGGAGTAGCCCCCGAGGCTATAGTCGAAAAAAGGATTTTTTCGAGTATAGGCTCATGACATAATGTAGCTCGTCGTACTTCAACTTGAAACACTTCCACTTCGAAGTTTTTCAACTCGAGATACTTTCAAGAACACCTTGTCGTCGAGTATCAGTCCACCATTTTAATGAAGAGTTGTATTCGACTAACTTTGAAAGTAAAAGCCCCCAAGGCTATAACCTAAAAATTCTTCATAGATGATCATTTCCATAAATTCAGCATTTGTCGGCGCCATCCTTGTACCTTTACTTTATCGTGTCAATGATGACGTAGCTCTTCATCAGTGCGAACCGTTTTATGGGTAACACTGTAACTTCCGCGATTTTATGACCGTTTAACGGGCTGCACGATTTTTGACCGTTGGTGGGCTACCGTTTCCGATCTTTGCGCCACGTCGCAACCCACGATCCTTCTCTCAGAAGATATATAAATGGCATAGTGGGGAATCGTACTGTTTACCAGCTCGTTACCTCCGCCGCCTCCATTACCGATCTCCTCTGCCTCTTCCTCTCTTGCGGAGCCCCCAAGCGCACTTTTGTGCTGAATGCGCGTGAAGCATCTGGCCACCAAGAGCGATATGGCCAAGTCCTCTGCCACCAACTGGGTTCGCTCCACCATCACCAAGAAGGAGGTGGAGAAGGCCACGACAGACGGCCTCATCGCCGCCCAGGACTCCATCAAGTTCCCCAGTACTGAACGGATCCCGAAGCCCCCAAGCGGTTATCGGGTAATATTCCTTGCTTTCCTTCTTCGCGGCTTCTCCCTTCCTGCCCATGAGTTTCTCCGTGGGCTTCTATTTGTTTACGGTGTGCAGCTTCATCAGCTCACACCAAATTCCCTTCTGCATATTGCTTGCTTCGTGACTCTTTGCGAGTCATTTTTGGGCATTGAGCCTCACTTTGCTCTTTGGAGATCGATCTTTCGACTCCGCCCCAATATTTCTCTGGAAAGGAAACCCGAACTGGGCGGAGCCGTCGTTTCTGTGCGCCCTGAGGCGCAATATCTTGAATTTTCTATGGCCGCATCTGTCCAAGGGTGGAGGACAAAGTGGTTCTATATCAAGGACCGCGGATCCTCTCCCGAAGATGAGTTCAGCCTTCCTCCCTTTGACGCGTCTCAAGATGTGAAGAAATTGAAGTCATGGGACTCACTTCCCTCAGATGCGGAAGTTGCACAAATCCTTCCTCTTCTATCCCGCATTAAAAATCTGAAAACAGGCCTAGGAGGTGCTTTGTCGGGTACCCAACTCATGGCGTTTTTCATACAACGTCGAGTTCAACCCCTACAGCACCGCCTCACCAAGCTTTGGACTTATTCTGGCTTGGAGGACCCTACTCGCATATCTGAAGATCTGATGTCAAAAGAAGATGTCGACAAGCGAGTCAGGAATCTCACCAAGCTTACCAAGGAGCACTCAGTTGCTGACCTGAAGGCAGATTTCTTCGACTCCGTGCACCCTATTCCTGAGGTATACATCGTTGCATCCACTTTTATCAAACTTCTCTTAATTTCGACTTGCATTACTCTTTGCCTCTGCATTCTGCTGATTTATTGATATGCAGGGTCACCAATTCATTGTTTCTCGTCCCCCTCTTCCGGAGGAAGGGCCCCTTCCTGCTGATCTAGCATCTCCTGCATCTGAAGCCCCCGAGGCTGACGAAAGTCAGGACGGAGATGATGTCGAAGAATCAGAAGATGAGACTAGCTCGTCGACATCTCCTCCTCCTACTCTTGCTGAAGATGTTGGTGTCGACAAAAAACGGAAACGTGTCGACGAAATTGCTTCATCGAGTTCTGCAGCGGCTGGAAAAACCCCCGTTCTTGCAGAAGATATGGAGTACTTTGACATGCTTGCATCGTAAGTATTGTAGTCGAACTTTTCAATTGCTTTGTTCTTGCCTAGTGCTTATAACTTATACTTTTCATGCAGTGACGATGAAGAACCACCAACATGTGCGACGGCTATTCCACCACCTTCTCCTGTGGCGACTGAGGAGCCTGTCGAATCATATGTTGCTCCGAGGACTACCAGAGCCTCTATAAAGAAGGTTTCTCAAACTCAGGCCCGAAACCTCAAACGCGCGAAGAAGACCAAAGAAGCCGAGGTTTCTCTGGAGGCCCATGCTTCTATAGTTTCTTCTGATGATGTGAGCGATACTATTTTTCCCTTCTTTCCTTTCATGCACTTCTTCTCTTATACTCTTCTTTTATCAGGCTTTAGTCAAGAGATTTATCGCCCTGGGCACGGAGTGTGCGGGGTACCTAAAGGTTGCAAAATCTTCCGAAGGTGCGATTTTGATATTCAATCATTACTTTTCTTCTGCCCTTTTGTCTTTTGCTGTTTTTCTGACTTCCTTTCGTCTGCTTTCACAGCTGCTTTAGCGACTGCCAATGCTCGCATTGCGTCGCTGGAAGCGGAGCTCAAAGCTTCGCAAAAAGCTTATGATGCTGCGACCTCTGCTAAGGCAATTGCTGAGAAGTCGCAAAAATCTGCGCTTGCCAAGGCGAAAAATGCTGAGTGGGCGTTAGCAGATGCCAACAAAGAGCATGCTCAACGAGAGCAGGCCGTGGCAGAGCGTCTTCACACCATGTCTACTGCTGCCGAAAGTAAGTTCTTCGACTTGTCTTCTGTTTTCGTCCCCTGTTGCACTGGTGTATTTGTTGACACTTGCATCTTCTTTTCTTTTCTATTGCGTAGAATTCTCAGGGGTATCTCCGTCGTCCCTGCAAACGGACGATGATCCTCTTATGGATGCGGTTAACCTACTCGAAGAGAACTGGATATCTATCCAGGAAACTTTTGAGTTGGTTGGCCGCGTTCTGTCACGGCTATTTGCCGGGTTGTGGCCGAAGAAAAAGATGGCAATCCCGAAGGGCAACCTGACTGAACTCGCCAAGACTTTTGACAGCGATGAAGACCCTACTCTCCATCTGAAGGGGCTGTCCATTAAGCGCGGCGCCGAAGGTGCCATTGCCCTTTCTCTTGCGCATGGTACAGACTTTGACTGGGAGAAAGTTAACTCCCCTCATGGCTATACCCGTGACGAGATGAAGGTGTTTTTCGAGAAGGCGAAGAAGTTGGCGCCTGCATTGCTGAACACAATTTCTCCTTCGGCAGCCTCTGCTTTACCTGCTGCACCATCTCCAGCGCCGAAAGCTCCGGTGCCACCATCAACTTCTAGCGAGGAACTGGCCGCGCCCCCTTCTTCCACGGAGCACAATGCTGAGGTGGCGTAGATTCAGCTTCTTTGTAGTACTTAGTTTTCTCCTTTTGAATGTAAAGACTCCAATTAAGTGCAACCCGAGAATCTTAGCCAAAGGGTTATGCTCTTATGTAAATATATCTTCTTTGCATGGAGTATTATACTATCTTTCTGAAATTGTTTCTCCTTTCTTTCTTTTTGTAGTCGATGCGTGACAGTGATCCTTCTTCTCATGCTCCTGCTCCTTCCTCTGCTCGCGGATTCAATCCTCAGATTTCGTCGACTCCTAGTCGATGCAGTCACTGTGAAGAATATTCTTCCAGGATTTCCGACCTTGAGACTCGCCTATCCTTGGCCAAACGCCAAGCATAGATGGCTATTAAAAAGGCTAGCCAGGCCAGCGGATATATGAAGAAAATCTCTTCACTTGAAGAAAAGGTCTCCAGCTTGACGGCGAAGGTTGTTCACAATGAAGAGTGCGAATCTTTCATTCTTGGAATTGTCGAGTCTGCTGGCGAGCTGTTGCGATGTGAGTTTTCTTTCGACTTCTTCTTTTGGCTGTTTGTGCACTTCTTTTGTGATATATTTGTCATTGTAGGTACTTGCTTGGATTTTGCTGCTGAAGAACGTCGAGTTGCTGAGCGAAATGCTGCTTTGGAGAAGATGTCGACTGGCTATGAGACTCTGTGGTCTGATCCTCGACGCCGTAGCGCCATTGTATTGCTTCAAGATCGTGCCCAGCACATTGGCGAGTCAGTTGATGGTTGCCGACGAGCTCTTACAACTATGCACTCCATTATGCTTCCCCGTAATCCTTTGTCTGCAACTTTCCCCCTTCTTCTTGATGCTTTCCGATCCAGCCATCGTATTCATAGGTTAATAGAACTGAACTTAGTGGCTGGTGCCAATTTTGCTCTTGGGTGGATACACAAGTGGCACCCCAGATTGAATTATAGCACGATGTCCTTAAGTTTAGCTCCCGGTGGAGCTAGCCTTCGGGTTCATATGGAGAACACGCTTCAACCTGCTCGAAGACTTGTAGCTAGGCTTCTAGAGGCGGATGCCGCGTTTTTCCGCGAGTATCATTATTTAGATCCCTTAGGCGTAGATGATTCTGACAACCCGATGTTGTAAAGTATGCGTGGAATGCGAGAGATTATTTATTTCGCGACTATATGTCTGAAATTTATTCTCAAGGCGTATTTGTATGGTTCGTGCGTTTGCCGCATATTCTCTTTGAAAGACTCGTAGACTCGAATATGAGGAACGCTTTGTCTTTATTTATACTTTTAATGTAAGATACATGGGATGACCCAAGAGATCCGGCCTGTGACCCGTGTTCTGGATCTAGAGGGCATTGCCCCTGGAATAACTCGTGGCTTTTACAGCCTTTATTGTTCTACTCTATTGTCTTTATGATGCTTATGTCGCCGTAGCTTTCCCTTTCTCTTCTGTGCCTGTGTCTTCTCCTGATGTTGCTGTTCGTGGCTTCTTTGTTTCGGGCTCCGCGGTGCATCCTTCGAGTAGCTTGATGCCTTCTGTAGTCGCGCTCTTTGCTTTTTCTGCATGGTTGGCTATTACGCCAAAATTTTGTGCCATCTTGTGGAATTCCCTGTCGCAGAGATCTGAAACTTCAAAGCTTCCTTTCACTGTGATTATTCCTTTTGGTCCTGGCATTTTAAGTACCAAATATGTGTAGTGAGGCACTGCCATGAATCGCGAAAACGCGGGTCGCCCGAGGATCGCGTGATATTGCGATGGCCAGTCCATGACTTCGAAGTCTAGTTTTTCCCTTCTGTAGTTTTGTCGGTTGCCGAAGCAAACATTGAGTGCTATTCGACCCAATGGGTAATTAGCACTTCCTGGTACGATTCCATGGAAGGAGCAATCTGTTGGTTTTAGGAATTCCAATGATATGTGCATTGCCCTGAGTGTTTTCGCGTATATCAGGTTAATTCCACTCCCTGCGTCCATGAATATTCTGTCGACATCATACGCGCCGATTTGAGCTTTGAGTACCAGAGGCGCGTTTCCTGGCCGAGGTACTGTTATGGGGTGGTCCTCTCTGTTGAACTCGATTGGTTGTTCCGACCAATGCAGATATTCTGTTGTAGCTGGAGGCGACATGACTGCTAAATTGACTTGTCGAGTTATACTCTTTTCTTCTTTGTTCGACTTGGGCACAGGTTGTATCATTGCTGTAATGTGTCCTTTTGATGGGACGTACCCTTCATCGTCGTCGTCGTGTCCCTTATTTTGCTGGTCTTGTCCTTGAGGAGCTCCATTGTTTCCTTGCTGGTTTGCCGAGGGATTGTTGCTTCCTTCGAATCCTTGTCGCCTTGCCTCGGTTTGTTTGTTTATTGCTGCTTCTTGTAGCTTTAAGAATGTTGTGCAGTCTTTCATCGCGTGCCTTGATACTCGCTTCCCGTCGACGAACGCTGAATGTATATGACAAGGCCCGTTGAGCATATCCTCTGGTGATGGGTTGTACTCTCTGGATTCTCTTGGTGGGAACTTCTTATATTCCTCTCTTCCGTAGCTGCGATATCCCGAGCTTCTGCGTTCGTTTCCCTGATAACTGTTGTCTTTATATCCTGCGGCGACTTGGTTATGAGAGCCGTAGGTGTCGTAGTTTCGGGATCGTCTCCTTTGACTTCCGTATCTGTTTCTTCTGTCGTCCTCTGGAGATCGTGTCCGTTTGTTGTTGCACGCATCTTCTCCATCTGCAAATCTGTTTGCTGTGTCCATGAGATCTGACACTGTTTTTGGCTTGATTCTACCCATCTCTTCGACTAGGTCTCTTCGCCTTAATCCAATGATGAACGCGTCTATTGCTCTTTCGTCTGAAACTTCGACTGCTGAATTTTTGATGAGGCTCCATCTTTGGATGTACGCCCGTAATGTTTCGTCGCGTTGCTGTACGCATGCCTTGACTTCTTCTATTGATGCTGGTCGTTTGTATGTCGACCTGAAGTTGCTTGTGAATTGCTTTGTGAGGTCTTCCCAGCTTCCAATGGATTCTTTCTCTAATTTGCTCAACCATGACCTTGCTGCACCGGTGAGGTGTAGTTGCAGACTTTGCATTGCTGTTTCTTTGGTTCCTCCTAGTATTTGGACTGCCTGCAAGTAATCTGCGAGCCATGATTGCGGTTCCTGTGATCCGTCGTATTTTTGCTGATCATGAGGTAGCTTGAATCCCTTAGGTACTGGCGTGATGCGAACCCTACGGGCAAAGCACGATGCCCCCATCTCCTTTTCGTCATCCTCATAGTCGCGCCTTTCGTTTGGGGATCGCGATCTTCGAGTTCCACCGTGCTGTTTTGGTGATGGCGACCGAGATCGGTGTTTGCTGCTTTTATGCCGAGGACTATTGTGACGGCGAGGTGATCTTGCTTTGTGCGCTTCTTTGTGGTGATGTGCTTCTTCTCCTTTTGCTGATAGCTTGTGGCCCACCATATTGAGTCCGTTTAGCGCTGCTCTATGCATATGTTCTCTAGGATCTCCTGGACTTGGTCGAGTTGTAAGTAGATATGCTTGTGCTGCCACTAGTGCTGCTTCAGGAGTTTTTGGTAGGATGTTTCCCTGCTCGTCGACCGATAGGAAGGACGAGTCGAGGTTTTTGGAAATACTTTGCCTGTCAGAATACTCGAGGTTATCGTACCTTGAACCATGTCGACGATTTTTCCTTGCGTTGCTGTACGATGCATCGCTTCGTGCTCTACGAGCAGCTTCACTGGCTGCAATGGCTGAATCTTTTCTTCTTTGTATCTCTACCTTTTCCTTTGCTAATTGCTTTGCTTGCTGCCTGAGGGCGTAATGATACCCAAAAAGCATGTCTTTGCTGGAGCTGGATGGTATTGGCGTGTTGTGTTCTACGGCTTCCCTTATTATTTTCCACTCGTCGACTGATAGTTGAATTTTCTCCCTGGCTGTGAGGGATTCCACTGTTTGTCCTTCTGCTAGGTGATTTGCTCCTCTGTCGATATTTGCTGGGTTTATCACTGGGTTGTTATTTTCATCGAATTCTTCTGAGTTGTCGCCCACAATGGCGAGTACCTGGCACTGCTTGCCGATGTTGCTATTAAAGCTTGAAAAGATCGAGTTGCTGTCTTCAGAAAGCTCTAACCCTGTCTTCCATGTGTCTGTTGAATTGTCTGAGATATTGTCGAGGCAGATCGTGAGATCGTCGATTTAGACTTCCACGTCAAAATTTTCCTTTTCTTCGTCGTCTTCTGCGATCTTTTCTTTTTGCACTTCTTCTAGGCTGACCAGCGAGTTTACTTCGCTGGAAGAGCCTTCAGAATACTCCATCATTTTTGTTGTTTCGGGTTCTTGTGCCGACGGATCTTGATCTTGTTTCATTGGATCCGAAAGGCGAGAGGAACCCGACGGCCCGATGAAGATGCTCAAACTTCCAATTGTTAGTTCTACCTCTTGACTTCCGTCGACTTCTGGATTGCTGTTGGCTAAAAGCGAAAAAGCCGTCGAATTCATGATTCCAACGCCCAGAGTCCCCACGGTTGGCGCCAATTGACGAGGGTTAACTCGACAAATGTCCTAGATGAAGGACTTAGGATCGGGGAGATAGGGCGTCGGATGAACTCGAAGGTAAAGTTAGTCGAAATAAGTGTGTACTGAAAGTAAACTTGGGTGTTCAACCTGGCTTGCTTTCAATCTGCCCTACACCGTCCCCTCCTGGCCCCTATATATAGGTGGCCAGGTCTCGAGGATCGAGTCGGGTTCGATACAGATTACAAATATCGACATACGGTAATAACTCGTATTCGACTATCATTACAGTTGGGCCTAGCTTAACGGGCCTCAGGGGTACTCAACTAACTGCGGCGAGGCACTCACAGCCAAATAAAGTAGTACTACTAATTTTGCTGTTCAGGTACTTTGATCGGATGTGTTCGGCGCGACAGGGTGAGAGGCGGCGGGGTGAGAAAACTACATGTCTCATCTCCCCGCTTAATTATTCTCATACACAGTATCGCTGCACACCACGCCATGGTCGCTCGTCGCCCCCTCGATCTCCACGCTCCCTTCCTGCCTCTACCTCCTCCATCTCCTCCGGCTCACTCCCTCTCCTGCTGGGCTGCTGGTCACCCCTATCCGTCCAATCGAGGTCTTCGCGCGAGGCCTGTACATTGGGAGAGCTCACCTCTCCTCCCCTACTGGCAGCCCTCCCCTTCCTTCATGGGCAAGATTGCGGTGAGCAGGGTGGAGGCGAGATGGCCAGCCGCACGCTGCTGCCCTCCACCGCCGCGCCGCTGTTCTGGAACACCGCTGCAGATGTGAAGGTACCTCGCCGCAGCACCGCCCCATCCCAAGCCCTGACGGCCGCAAACGAGCTAGTCTCCTCTGCCCGCTTGTCCCGTCCAAGGAGAGAAGAAGAACCGAGGCAGGGATTTCACGATGAATTAGGTGGTCTGTGCGAACCGTTATTTTAATAGGTGGCATCATGGGTAATATGTATTTTGGTGGAAGGGTCAATCCGTCTAAAAAAGTGGTTGACGACGGAAACCTTACGTACTTTATTATTAGGTATAGATAGATTAGGTGGTCTGTGCGAACCGTTATTTTAATAGGTGGCATCATGGGTAATATGTATTTTGGTGGAAGGGTCAATCCGTCTAAAAAAGTGGTTGACGACGGAAATCTTACGTACTTTATTATTAGGTATAGATAGATTAGGTGGTCTGTGCGAACCGTTATTTTAATAGGTGGCATCATGGGTAATATGTATTTTGGTGGAAGTGTCAATCCGTCTAAAAAAGTGGTTGACGACGTAGATTAGGTGATCTATGCGAACCGTTATTTTAATAGGTGACATCATGGGTAATATGTATTTTGGTGGAAGGGTCAATCCATCTAAAAAAATGGTTGACGACGGAAACCTTACATACTTTATTATTAGGTATAGATTAGGTGGTCTGTGCGAACCGTTATTTTAATATGTGGTATCATGGGTAATATGTATTTTGGTGGAAGGGTCAATCCGTCTAAAAAAGTGGTTGACAACGGAAACCTTACGTACTTTATTATTAGATATAGATTAGGTGGTCTGTGCGAACCGTTATTTTAATAGGTGGCATTATGGGCAATATGTATTTTGGTGGAAGGGTCAATCCGTCTAAAAAAATAGTTGACGACGGAAAGCTTACGTACTTTATTATTAGGTATAGATATAGATTGGATGCCTCTAAAAACAATATTGTGTCCTACGCGGCTGTGTCCTCGAGTATCTCTATGGAACGTCCTGTAGCAGCAGTGCTTGACGCATGTGACGTAGCCGCCGCCGATAGAACCTGAAGATGACGCCGGAGTGATTGACAAACTCGGGCGGAGCAATACTGGAGGTACCGCCAGGGAATCACGGAGGAGGCCGAGCAGAGCTTGCCCTGTGAGACGCAGCGCGAGGAGGAGCGGGAGAACGGGGCAGCGGGCAAGGATGAGGGTAGGGCGGCGCATGTGTTGGACAAGGTGCCGACGATTGTCAACGCCCGGGATCAGGGGATTAATTAGCGATGTCCTCGTCGGTCGTTGTCCGTCCTCGGGTGTTTTAGCGATAAATCCGGATTAGATATTGATCGTTGATTCGTTGTTGAACGGTTAAGATGTCTTGGTTCTGCCCTCTTTTGTGCCTTTTTATATTGGTATAGAAAAACAATATTGTGTCCTACGCGGCTATGTCCTCGAGTATCTCTATGGAATGTCCTGTAGCAGCAGTGCTTGACGCATGTGACGTAGCCGCCGCCGATAGAACCTGAAGATGACGCCGGAGTGATTGACAAACTCGGGCGGAGCAATACTGGAGGTACCGCCAGGGAATCACGGAGGAGGCCGAGCAGAGCTTGCCCTGTGAGAGGCAGCGCGAGGAGGAGCGGGAGAACGGGGCAGCGGGCAAGGATGAGGGTAGGGCGGCGCATGTGTTGGACAAGGATGCCGACGATTGTCAACGCCCGGGATCAGGGGATTAATTAGCGATGTCCTCGTCGGTCGTTGTCCGTCCTCGGGTGTTTTAGCGATAAATCCGGATTAGATATTGATCGTTGATTCGTTGTTGAACGGTTAAGATGTCTTGGTTCTGTCCTCTTCTGTGCCTTTTTATATTGGTATAGATAGATAGATAAGTTTTCCTTTAGATGTACACAAATCTTGAGAAAACTAAGCAAAATATACACATCGGAGGGGTGCACAAACTAGTATTAATCGTCTAAGCAGACAACAGTCTTTACTATTAAAGCGAAAAGCGGTGTCCGGTGTCACACTTTCAGTTTCCAATTTTACCCTCAGTCAGAACACTGAATTACCCACCAATGCCACTAATAAGTAAAAAACCGTTTCCTTATGTAAACTACTCCGAACCATCCGTTTAGATCCGAACCATCCGTCTCTCTTAATCCAATGACCAAACACACTTCAATATTGTATGACGAACCATCCACTAATCCCGCAACAGTTACCTTATCGTCTCTGCCATCACGCGCTCACCGCCGCTTCAATCTCGGCCACGATCTCCGGGATCCCCGCGTACGAAGACACCTCATGCAGACGCCGCCGCTGCAATTTCTGCGCACCACTGCGGAGATCCACACCGACGATGCCCCCATTTGCCGTCCTCGCCCCATCATCTCGACGCGCTCCTCCTCCTCTTCAAGACCTCTCCGCCATTGCCTCCACCCCGCCGCCTGCCTGCGCGCCGCCTCACCGTCGCCGTCGCCATCGTCATCGTGCGCTGCCGCCCATGCCTGCACGGCCCTGCCCACTCTGCGCCCTCCACTGGTCGACTTAGCCACAGTTTGGGATTGCCTCATGCTGGATGTGTCGTCACTCGTCGGGCGTGACTAAGGTGGATTTCTTCCAGGTATAGTTTTTGTGATTTTGGTTTGGTGTCAGCATTCATGTGGACACCGCTGATGCATCGCCTTTTTTTAAGTGCAGCCAAAGCAGGTGCTGAACATTGAAGGCCGACATGCCAGGATGAGATTGGTGCCAGGATGACAGGTTCCATTTGGAGTGTGATCACGCTTGGTGGTAAGGAAGAGTGTTTTCCTGGATTTATGTTGAGTTCCAACGGTAAGGGTCTGCATATAGATGTTTTCGCTTGCTATGTTGGTAAATTCTGCAAACTGAGCAGAATAACTGTAGACTGGGGTGAAAGCTAAAAGATTTGCAACAAGATTGATAAATCTTGCACTGGTTGAACACAAATATCTGAACTTTTTTTTTGATTTGCTGTATCATTTTTGGTTTTAGGGTGCCTTAGTGTGTGTATCAATTCCAGTTTAAATGTCAGTCAACTTAGTGTGCTTGTTTCAGTTTGTTCTTTGTGGGCATGTACGGTGACATATTTGAGAAAATGACTATACATACTTGAATGGACGAGATGGCCATTTGTTTGGTGAGTGTTTTATGAGTTTCCGGCAGTCTACTAAATTCTTGTTAGGCGTGTTTGAATAGGGGGTCTTTCAAGAGTTTATGGTCAACCACAATATTGAGCTAGATTCAGCTATGAAGGTAGACTCCATTAACCCTTTATAAATTATGCATTGCCTCATCACAATATAATATATTAGAGCTATGCTGCATTTTCATTATTGCTCAGCAAGAGGTAAACATTTCTGAAACTAGCCTTTTCTCACCCTATTATTCAGTTGTCGTTGTTATTTGTAGTATGATATTACCATTATTCATTGCTTAGCAAGAGGCCTGACATGAAGTCTGAACTAGATTCAAGCATATTTGTTGAGAACTCATTAATTTCATGTTTTTCCGGAAACTTGGTTGATTTTTTGCGCAGTCAAGATGGATATTTCCTTCTACTTTTAGTTACATGGTTAATTATTGTATACACTCCAGTGAAACTTCCTTTTACTTTTAGTGATACTTTGATATAGTATACTCAACGGCTTTTGGTGTTTCAAGTAATAATAGGTGATCTGATCACACACTAGGGCTGTCACTTGTTCTTCTTCTGATATACATAATGGGTTCGGCTGATGATCTCTTTTGGAAATATAGGTGAAACGCAGATTCCTGGCTTGTAGCAATGGAGATGATGGTATTCTTGTTTTAAGATTTTTTTGGGAGTTCCATGATAATTTGGTTCTTCATTGCTGTGAGGAACCTAGGACTATTTCGTTGCAGCTGATGGCTATGGTCGGAGTTACGATGCCGAACATCAGCGGCCGTCATCATCTTCATGGCTGTAGGTGAGCAACTGAGAATGGCTCGGCCTGGGGCGAAGCATGATATGCAGCCCATGCAGCAGTTGTTAACGCCTCCATGCCCACTAGATCCTGTGGTGTGCGCAGAAGCCGGATCCACTGCGCCGACAATTGAAGGTCATCGTCAAGGTCGCTGGGCAGTTGTATGACTGTTTGTTCTGACCTGCTTGGGCACATTTAGTATGACTGTATAATAAAAAATCTAAACCTATGTAGTTGATCATTGATATTTGATGACTATTTTATCTCATCTCATGTGTGCTTTCAGTTGCTGAGTTTGGCTAAATAAAATTTTGCTTTCAGTATGTTCTTGCATTGAACTTATTTCAGGTTAGACGATAGATGAGACATTTTTGTTTCTTTTGCTTTGCAGTCCCTTGTAGAAGTTTTGATTATGAGATATTAATAATTATGCCACCTTATTAAAACAGTTTTTCACATTAATAATATTTTGCAAAGTGAATAGAAACTCATTTCATCTAATTTGTAAAATAGTTTCTTGAGCATTAATCCAAAACGTGCATTTGCACGTCCCTATATGAAAAATATACTGATCTAAAGTGGGATCTACCGTCCAGGTGAAAAACACAGTCTACCGTACCTTTCCCCTCGCCAACGGACCCACTCCGTGGCCACGCCCCCCACTCGGAGCTGTCTTCACCTTCCTAGCAAAATCCTCCTAGCACTACAACGAGGGGTGACAGAGACAATGCGCGCGAGGAGTATGCCACCGCCGCCGAACCTGCGAGCAGCGGTAAGGAAGTTGCCGGCGACGCACATGGAGTAGGACTGTGCTGGCCTGGCCAGCTAGCTCGAGCAAGGCAGTTGTCCTTTCTACCTTGTATCTTAATTAATCTCTGGCTCTATTTGGATTTCTTGCAAATACCCATTGGTTTGCAACGTCTGAACTCTGAACCAGATCTACTTACTCCATCAGTTTGATGTCTTTTACTTGCAAATATATGTACTGGACTATCATTTTTGACACAGATCTGAGTTATTCTATCATCGCATCGCTCTTTTTCATTTGGCTGCATGTGTCTCAAATTTTGGAGAAGGGATTAGGCATCTAGGACACTAGCAGCCACTACGAACACTATAAATTTGGCAGCTAGGCACTACAAATTTGGAAATTAGGTATAATTAACCAGGCAATTAGGTATAAATTAAATAATCTTTACTATTAAAGCAAAAGCGGTGTTCAGTGTTATCACATTTTTAGTTCCGATTTTGCCCTCTGATAAGACACCAATATCATTACTAAGTTAAAAAATGATTCATTATAAGGCACTGCTGAGCGATTAGTTCGTTCGATCCTCCGCATGCAGGGTTGTGCGATTCAGTCAGGCGGAACCGTTGGATTAGACCACCCAATCAATAGCTCCTACGACCCACATGCACCTTCCCATTGACCAGAAGAACAAAACCACGCACAAAATAAGCAACCAACATCAACGTGTGTCTACAGATTAAACCATCGTTGCACCGCTCCGACGAGATACCTCGCCGGCTCGCCGCGCCGCCGCTTGTAGCACTTCTGCCTACACTTGGTAGCACTGCCGCTTGCGCTCGCAGCACCACCCCCTGCCGCTCACGGCAACACTATCCACAATGGGTAGCTCCTCCAACTCCCGCGAGTACATCGCCACCCACGGCTAACATCACCGTCGACCGCTGCTAGCCTGGTAGCACCATGAGCACTGCTAGAAAACACACCGTCCTTCGCTTCAAGCATCACGACTTTGCCTGGTAGCACCGCCGCCGACGGCCGGTAGCATCGCCGCCAGCCTCTAGCAGCAACACCGAGCACTGGTAGTAGCATCACCGTCCTTCCATCAAAGCATCGTGGCTTCGCCCTGTAGCACCGCCGCCCACGGCCGGTAGCAACGCCGGCAGCCGGTAGCAGCAAGGCCATCCTTCGCTTGAAGCATCGTGACTTCGCCTGGTAGCACCGTCGCCCACTGTTTGCAGCTTCATCTACCACCGCCGGTAGCATCATGGCCCACCGATTGCAGCATCCAGACTGTAGCTCGGCGAATCGGCCAACGCAATTCGCACCACCGCGCTGTGGGCAATACGTCAAAGACACTTCCAACACCGGCAAGATGGGGGGAGATAAGAGAGGGGCAGCAGCACCGCGCGAGATGGCATCGTAGGACGAGGAATAGAGCGGCGGAGGCGTGTGGCTGGAGATGAACGACGCCAACAAGAAAGCAGCGAGAAGCGATGTCGTATGTGAGGAAAACAGAGGAAGAAGATGATCGGGGAGAAGATAAGGGAGAAGGTGGGCCAAGCACGACTGGCGAGATGGCGGCGTAGGACGAGGAATGGAGCGGCGGAGGCACGTGGCTGGAGAGGAACGACACCGACGAGAGAGCAGCGAGAAGCAATGTCGTATGTGAGGAAAACGGAGGTAGAAGATGACCATGAAGAAGATAAGGGAGAAGGTGGGCTAGGCACGACTGGCTGATTCGTTTTGTTTATGTCACGAGGGGGCACGTGGCGCATGTTAAAAAGGCGGAGGACGCGAGCGAGTTATCCCCCGATGGTATAAGATCATTTTCCTTCGTTATATCATGCGCGCCCCTCGCCGGCGGCGGAACTCCCTCGCCACGGCCGCCTCCTGGACATCGGATGCCGCCGGAGCTCCCTCACCATAGCCGCCTCGATGTCAAATGTTTTTCGTCCTCCACCATTGTCGACGCCGGACGCCGTCGAAGCACCCTCGCCACGAGCGCCTCCTCAACACTGGATGCAGATGGACGACTCGATCTATTGGCCTCCTTCGGCGACAGGGCGAGACTCAATCTGGTGGAATCCTCCCCTAGCCGACGAACCTCCTCATGAGGAAGAAGATGAAGGAAAGAGGGGTGCTAGGGCTTATGGTAGGAGGAGAGGGGCTCGGGCTCGCGACCGAATGAGAGGGGAAGCAGGACGACGACAAACTCGCACGCCAATGCTCACGCAGGGGAGGCACACTAAAGGGATGCTCATGCGGGGACAAGACAATGAATGATCTTCCCTCAGGTTGTTTGGCGTGCCACACAATAGCTACCCACATGACGGTGATATCGCCCCACACGACACTGATAATGTCAGTGTTTGGGAGAGGTCGCCGACCTTTCGGGGGTAAGACTGTTGTGTTTTGGTGGGGATTGCAGGCAGGTGCTTTCGGTAGTTAGGAAACGGTCACGAGGTCAGATAATCACATGCGCATAACGCCCGGTGGTTCGTAGACTACCCGTTGAGGCTAGGGAATGACATCGATGAAAATAACAAGGAAGGAAACATTCGGCTCCCTCAGGATATCTGTGTGGCTTTCTACGGAAAGGTCGCTGACATTGGGAAGCTAATAGACCATGAGTGGGAGCCTTTCCCACCCAAGTGGAAATACTCTAACTAAAGATAGATGACTCGCGCAGCATACATAGCAGCCATAGACACTGGCACTTGTTTCTAGGAACACCAACAGAGAGAGATGAAGAGTAATGTGGGAGGGGTGGACATGCTGAAAATATGCAACATACCAACATTGTTACCTATTTCTCCCACCAGATTCAGTAAGGGGTAGTTTTGGACCGAGGGATAATGCGGGTGAAGGAAACTATTGGGACATGTAGTGATACAGAGAGAGATATATAGATAGGGAGGGAGATGGAGAAAGGGAGAGAGGGAGGGGAGAGATGTGAAATCCGATACATACCCCTCCACGATGAAAGCGGTACTGATCAAGTTGTCGCACTAGCACACTTTTATGTGGTTGTCAGGACTTTCTTATCTGATTTGGATTGATTCTAAAGTGAGCCGAAGGAAGAAGCGAAAATTAATATGAAGATGAAATATAGAAGGCAAAACAAAAAATAGACGAGGTCTGCTGCAACACGCGGGTATTTAGCTAGTAACTTGTAATACCCAAGGTTATTGTTGGCCTGCTGCATAATGTAGGTGTATGTATTTCCACGCCATTCGTACGCAAGACCGGCGTCCTACCTAGCTACCTCCCCATTTGATCCCTTGACCAAGCCCAGCAGCCTCGCCGGCGACATCCTCCGTGGGCTGATCACGACGTCCACCATCCTCCGCCTCCTCCGCTCCTCGATCGTCTCCAGCCGCGGCGACCACGGCCGGTCCCTCGCCGCCCCCACCAGCTGTTCGTAGAGCTTCCTCAGCTCCGGCGTGCTGCAGATCAGCGCCCCGTTCTCCTCATCGTCGCCACGGCCACCACCAGTAGGCGGCCGTCTCCCCGTGACGGACCTCACGATAAACTCTTCGGTGACGCTGATCACCGTCCGTCCGTCGCCATCTTTGACGTACTCGAACGGGCTCCTGCCGCCCCCGGCCAGCGATGGCGCCGACGACGAGGGCAAGACGCCGCCGCCTGCGCCCTCGTGGTGTCTGTCGTACGAGAGCGCCGCGAGCGACCCCGCGGTGACCGCGCCCTGCCCCTGCGCCGGGAGCCGGTCCACGGGGATGACGACGTACGTCTGGCCGGCCTCGAGCCGGTCCTCGACGGCGAGCACCGGCGCGGGGCGCCCGATGCGGAACCCGTCTGCCTGGCACACCACGCGTCCGCCGGCGCCGTGCTCCACCATGACCTGCCCAGCCGTCATCCCGGGCTCCGCCGTCCGCGCCTCCCCGCCCCACAGCACAAGCCTCGCCGCTTGCCGCCGGCGGCGGCATTGCGTCCGCGCGGGGACGACGCAGAGCCACCGCAGCACGCCGTTCCCCATGAAGAGATCCTGCTTGCAATCACGGGTTCACGATCGAGGAGCTAGCTTCGCATTATGGTATTCGTTGACACTCGCGGCGGTTGCTATATAATACCCACGGTCCACGGCGAGCTGGCTGTGGTGGATACAGATAGTGCTGCGGGTTTGGCATGAACGTGCGGGCGCTGCACAGAGGAAGGGGGTGGATGGAACGAGGACTGCGCGCTGCTGACATTGTGGAAGTCCGCAGCATCTCCCGGTCGGCATCGCCGTGGAGTGGAACGAGGATGCAAGTGGGGGGCGAGGTTCGTGTGGTAGGAGGTGGAATGGGCGGCGCGCGCGCCCGTGGCTGCATCTGCGCCCGAAACTGGGCGGCGGCTGGCCGTTCTGTAGCTGCCGTGCCGGCGAGGGTTCGTACGCGCATCTCTAGTGCCCTGCTGGATCCGTGGACGGTGCATACGTGCTGCCATTGCCAAGTCGGCGAGGGGTCACGCTCACGCATAGTGTGACAATAGCCACTGGTAATGTGTGGAATCGAGAACGTTCTACGTGAACGCTTTCTTCTTAGCTATGACCGGAGACAGATCCATCCAAAAGGACGCTTTTTTCGATTTTCAACTTGCTTTGCGTGCAGGCCACACCGCAATGACCTGACGTGCCATGATGTAAGAAAATAGGCACGATTGAGTCACCGTACATAGTCCTCTCCAGGATGGAGATTTATTGTAGAAAGTAATCTACTCCAAATTGTATTGTCAAAAATGACCTGGCGGGAGGGGGGCATATCCGACACTTAGCTCCTCCCACCATGGTTTGTGGCGGTGCTCTCATCCCGCCATGGGGGCCCGAGGCTGAAAGGACTTCCCGCCCTTGTCATTGGTGGTAGGATTGATGGCCACCGTCGATGCCTGGCAATGCATCATAGCATGCATTGAGTCAGACTGTCATAGCATGCACCGAACAAGGCAAACTGCCCGTTGAGCCCACCTTTGTATGGCATTGTATTTGTACATCACTGCAGATGGTCATATTTGTAAGAAATATCCACGATCGATCCGGAGCTATCTAAATGGTAGCCTAGATCCAAAGCAGAACATGTGATACCAATATAAAGGGTGCCAAGAAACTCAGAAGCCCCATTGCCAGTAGTGGTCGTCAGCCAAAGCTAGAGGCGTCAAGGAGAAGCCATTAACGGGGAATGCGGTTAGGGTTTCAGGAGATGAGGGAATGCCGAACGGCCTCTATGTGAACCTCTAGATAGTCAACAATTTAAAGTACATATAAACATATCAGTATTACCGAAAAATCTCGTCACATAACCATAATTGCAATGGTTAGGTGGACCTTAATTGCTTGCGAGGCTATGTCACACAATTTAGATGACCATGGTACAAATATTATGAAAGGAATCAAGTCATCCTGACCAAGAACTGTTGAGTAGTAGATCTAGAAGTTGCTCCTTCGCTGTTGGCCACAATCCACACAATCATCCTTTCATCGTCACAATAGATATATAAATTTGTTGTAGTGAAAAACAACATAAGAGAGGGGCGAGTATCAATCAATGGTCAATGTGCTTCAATGCTAGCAAGCACCGAGACTATAATAAGCATAAGAATGGTCATACTGATGTCCTTTCAAAATGTCGTCATCTACTTCTAAGAGTTGGATAAGGATGTTTTCTAACTGGCCAGGTTTGGTAACGACCTAGCAGGAGAAGGCCGTAATCCCGTTAAGGATGTGATCCTCAAATAAATGGAACTCAGAGTTGCATCTTCTTAGGAGCCATTGAAAACACACAAACTCTTATCGTTTACAATTCCTCTCAAACCTCCAGAGGAGGAGCTTACAACCTTAAAGAAGCTTATGACACACCTATGAGAGGTGAGAGCTCTTTGTTCATATGAGGGACGATGCTTATAAGTGACCTTGTGGTGCCTTTTATAGGGTTCTTAACCATGTACAAATGCCCACCAATAACTTTATTGGGTGAGACAGGTATGGACAAAATTGACTAAATTGGTCATGTACCCCTTGAAAGGTGGGAAGTGTATGAAGTTTACAAACCATTTTTCTATCCTTTCCACTAAGCACATGTACAATGCATGTGTTTTGTACTATCCAATTCTACTCCATCACAAGGAATAAGGTGTACCATAATTTTTGTCAAATCTTTCTAAGTTTGACCAAATATATAGAATAAACTATGAAATCTTGAATATTAATAAATGCATTATAAAGATATATTTCATGATGAATATATTGTTATTGATTTGGTATCTTAAATGTTCATATTTTCACCCACAATATTGGTCAAACTTAGAGAAGATTGTCTTTTGACTAAATTTATACACCTTATTCATTGGATCTGAGGGAGTACATGCCGAGTAAAGAGATGTTTACATTGGAAGAAGTAAAAGTCACATGTTAGTGCTTAATGTTGTGGTAAGATTCTCTCTTTAAAAACTCATACATAAACACCTTGCATTATAGATATTCAGTTGGCATAGATGTAGATGGGGATATTCCTTCTACTTCATTTTGACTGGATCATTATACTTGTAATTTCTCCATCGGTGAGTGTATAAACTTTATATTGTTGACAGTTGGAGCTCTCTTGTTGAGAACCGATTTTATCCCTTACATCATATGTCAGACTGTGTATTATTATTAGCAAAAAGCATGTGTAACTAATGCCCATTTTTTATCAATATTCATGGCGAGATTTTAAATAATGTCTATATAATGTGTTTTTATTAGACAGATTTCACAATAAAGAGTATTGGGCGATCATTTATGCAGTAGTGTAAACAAAACCATGGCACTGCAGTCATTAGGGTTTACTACGTGCAAACAATATTTTTGAGACGTGCCAAGAACGATGTCTGTTACTAATTTCCGATTGTACCCCAAGGCCCCCAACGACGTAGACGTACAAAACTGGTACTAACATATCACATGTCAAAAGAAAACTCGTAAGATTGGTGTTGGGTTAACAGCCGTCTTCGCTCCCTGACCTAGCCGCCAGAGGCGATCAGGGAGGCGCCCCCCTTTTCCACCCAATCTCCATCGGCCATGCTGGTCCCCTCTCCCTCCGCCTGCTCCGGCGGCGGTGGGGAGGGGGGATCCGGTCTCTCCGCTCTGTAGTTAGGGTTTGGTTTTGCAGGTCGTGGAGCGCCGTTGGGGTGGTGGGAGCGGCGCCCGGACGAATAAATCTGCCTCAGCTTCACTCCCACACCGGCGGTGTCCTTCATGGCGGCGTCTCGGAGTTGATGGCATCGTGTGTTTGCCGATTCCTCGGATCGGCGGCTTTCAGTTTCTTGGATGGTGTCGTCGAGGCGGAGGCGATGATCCCATCAGGTGTGTTCATCCTCCTGCTCTGTCCCCGTTACTATGGCGTTGGCTCCGACGTCATGGTGGAGCAGGGAGGATGTGTTGTCCAGGAGTACGTGCAGACGTTTGTCTGCGTATGTGACAGACGGAAGATGGTGTATCCTATGCTGGGTTTGTGGATGGAGGCCGGCAATTCTGATTTCCTCCCCCGACGCTGTAGTCGTGGGGGGGTATCAGTTCTGGAGTTCGATCGCGTGTCCGAGGACATGTTGCCTCGGTCTGATTCTTTCAACGACAATGGTTTTGCCTCTGGCAAACTACTTTGGAGGTC
The DNA here is from genome assembly GCA_007115705.1 of Dactylis glomerata. Lineage (NCBI taxonomy): Eukaryota > Viridiplantae > Streptophyta > Magnoliopsida > Poales > Poaceae > Dactylis > Dactylis glomerata. Next base: position 305,484 of record QXEO01002106.1, on the reverse strand, counting down.
CGAAAAGCTGCTGATCGGCGATGGAGCCGCGTCGAGCTCGGGTGTTGTGGTGATCTGTCTTTCGTCCCTTTGGCGTTCGCTTTGGTGGTGTCGAAGGAGGAGGATAGACGCTGGTTTTTTGCATAGGTTTATCCTATCTTTTCAGTTCTGTAAGGTCTGTTCGTTCGTAACTTGTAACTTATTTTTATCTTATGAATAAAGAGCGGATTACAGTGTCAAAAAAAAAAAAACTCGTAAGAGATCTGATGCATATTATTACGATCTCCTGATCTGTACATCAATACAAACTCTTGCCAGCGCCCCATATATAAACCCCGACCCTGCATCTGCAAACCACGATCGATCTCTCATCTCCTGGTTCCTCATCGGAAGACCCGTCCACCTCGACACCATGCCGTCAATGTCGGCGGCTCTGTCCGCCCTCCGCTCCGCCGGCCGGAAGCATCTCTCCGCTTCCAAGTTCGTCGCAACGCAGGCGACCGGATCACACGTGTTTCAGATCGGAACATACGCGCAGGTCAGGAGGATTCTTGCCGAGGGCGAGAAGATGAGATCTCGCCCGTTCTCCGTCGGCGGCCACGACTGGCGTGTTGAGTGCTATCCAAACGGCTTCAAGGAGCACGAGGGCTCCCTCTCCCTCTACCTCAACCACGCAAGCCACGACAGGACCGGCGACGCTTTGGCCAAGTTCCGGCTGAGTATACTCGACCAGGCCGGCTTAATGCCGCTGTGCACTCGTTCCTCAGATGAACTTTGTCGGCCTAATGGAAATATCTTGATGCCATTGTGCAAGGATGAACTTCGTTTCTCCGATACCACCCTCTTGGGGATGGAGAGACTTCATTGAACACGAGGATCTGCACAAGGACAAATATCTCAAGGACGACTGCCTCACCGTCGTGTGCGACGTCACCGTCACCGGGCTGCGCGCCGACGACCACACCGCCGAACCGGCGGCATCCGTTGTGCCGGCGTCGCCGCCGTTCGACTTGCACGGGCCAATTGGAGAAGTCATCTGGAACAAGCAAAAACCCGACGTGAAGATTAAAGCTGGCGGGCAGACGTTCGACGTGCACCGGTGGATGCTCGAGGGCCGGTCCCCCGTCTTCAAGGCAGATCTCTCGCTTGCCCCGGCGGCCGGCGAGGGCGCCGCCGAACTGCGCGTCGACATGGATGCCGACGTGTGCAAGGCTCTGCTCCAGTTCATCTACACCGACAAACTGGATCTGTACCTTCTCCGGTTCATGAACAACGAGCTGCCGGGTACGAACTCGCTAGACACCGCCGGAATGGCGAAGCGCCTGCTCATCGCGGCGGACAGGTATAAGCTGGATGATCTGAAGAAGATCTGCGAGATGGCGCTGCTGCCGAGCATCCGCCTGAGCTCCGTGGCAGCCACCCTCGCGTTGGCGGAGCGGCATCGTTGCCCCGATCTGAAGAACGCGTGCATCCAGTTGATCCTCTCTTCTCCCGGCAACCTGAAAGCACTCGTGGAGACGAATGCTTTTGAGAAGATGAAGACGGATTGCCCCTCTGCTCTGATAGACCTGCTCATGATAAAACAAACGAAATAGGACGGTGCAATGTGCCATCTCGGGTTTTGCAGATTCTTAGATTTCTGAACAGTGAAATTTTTGGTGTAAGTGGGAGGTGCAAATCGTACCTGCAACTAGGTGGAATAATGCAAAGTTGTACTTCTCAATATACTAAAGTTGCATTTCATAATGGAAAAGATGTGGCTGAGCATCATCTCAGCTACACCCCATTGCTACAGTACATGCATGAATCCAGAAAAGATAATGGGATTGGAGAAAAAATTTGTCTTCTAGTGCAGCGTTGACCAGGCTGTGAAAGTATCCAAGCCATTGACCAGCTGATGTGTGGTGGAGATAAGAGGGATAGCTGAGACGGTGCTCAAAAAAATCTTCTCTCTTTCATAATCGACCTAGACATAAGAAAATCTGAGTTGACTTAGACAACAAATCAGTATAATGCTAGTCCATCTATTGTATCTTCCATCAGACCCTGAATTTATAGCTGCACCCTTTTCAGCCTCATCCTCTGTCTTGCAAGTAGTTGCGCTAGGAGTTCTGCGTGCATCTCTTTCAACTGCAATTTTTTAGAAAACCACCATAATGTGCACACTTGCGAGCGTGCCCACACACCATCTTAATAGACCAAAATTGAAAAAGTTTTAACATTGACAAAGTCACCACAAGCGTCTTGTTACACATGAGAATATTGCCTTTCATCGAATAATATTCAATCTTAACGTGACACAAAAGGCGTCAACATGTAGTTGAACCCTAGTGAGCTTCAAAAATTATTCTGTGGAATGTTGTACTCCTGTTGTCACATTTGATTATTATATTATATATATCATCCGTTCCATATTAGTTGCCATTTAGTACAAAAATGTACTCAAACGGCGACAACTAATATGAAACAGAGGATAATCATGGTTAATACTTAATAGACAGTTGTGTAGATGGACTTCTCCTACTTCATTGTTGTGTGGATTGGCATGATCAACATGTGACAATTATCTTGACTTGGATTGGCACGATCAAGTATGCCCCAAATGGCACCATGCCGCCAACTTTAAGATGTAATCCGTTTACACACATGAAAATGATAACATATGACCGGGTACCAGTACCATACACCATGCTTCAGTTTTGATGTCCTGCGTTTCACCAAAATATACTACTCCTGTTTCACAGGCAGACAACACTTCACACGAGGAAAAGATCCTTTGATGAACTCGTCAATTTTAATACTTCGCTATTCCAATCTTAGCTCCTAGGAGCAGTGTTAGTATGTGCTTCTACAATGGACTTTGTATTTTTCTTAAGAAATCTTCATAAATATCACTTTAGGGAGTCCATGCCTGGACATCGGTATCGGAGTAGTAGCCAACAATTAAAGGGACATGATGTTTTCTGCTCCCTAGCTCATTTGCTCCTGCCTGGATAGTATAATCGAAACAAATAGTAAAAAAGATCTTTTTTTGTACAACGAACATGAACATGTGTTCTGCACGCCCAAATTCTCCAAGAAAACAGATATGTAGTGTTACGTGAAAAAAGGACAAATCTGAGTGCTGCAAATAACAAATCTGAATGCTCTAGAAAATACCGAATTTCTTTCTTTTACACAGACCACCACACATGTAATTTATCTGTAAGAAGTTGCATGTAGTTAAAACACACCCTCATGTTCATTGTCAAAAAATATTCCGAATTTTTAGTTTGTTTGCTGTTTTTTCGTTTTTTTACTGGAGCAGGAGCATATAAGCTGAATTTTCGCAAACAAAGCCCACAACATAAGAGGCAGCCCACACAACAAAGATGGGCTTAGCCAAGGAAACGTCCCGCATCTTCGTCTCCAGCAAACAGGAGCAGCATCCCTGAGTAAAGGAAATTAGGGGACATCACGCCCCGCCGCCGCCGCCGCCGCTCGCAGGGAAACAGCTGCTGCAGCACCAAGCGCAGCCGGCCGCACCGCGACACCAACTCCCCAGTTCCTCCCAGCTGAACCAGCTTCTCGCGCGCGCTCGACGATGGGCGTCGAATTGGCGCAGCCAACCCCCGCCGCCGCCGAGCAGGCCCAGGATCTCATCGACGTAATTCCCAAGCCTCCCCTATCTCACCCTTGAACTTTCCTCTCCTCGTTCGTATGCTATACTGTTTATCGGGGTGCACTCTTTGCGCGACTGACTAACCGAATTTGGCGGGTTTTGATTGTGCTACTCTGCCAGGCCGCGAGGTACGACGAGCTGGAAGACGTCGTTGCCCTGTTCTCCGCCGGAGTTTCTCTGGACTCCGCAGATTCGCAAGGGCGGACGGGTCGGTTTTATTCTCGCCCAAACTGTCAAGTTCAACGGCTTAGATTGCTCTTAGCTTTCTGTTCAGATTCTTTTTGGTGCTGCCATGTGATTTAAGTCGGATGTGTGAATATCTCATGATGACAGTTGCGTACTTTGCATATGATGGGTGAATAGATATCATTGCCCATTGGGGGGGAGATTTAGAACGTTGTGGTTTTTTGAATTGGGAGATTTAGAATGTGTCTTTTGATTTCTACTGTACGCGCCTTACAGAGGAGTAGTGCCATATCTTTTCCATGTTGCTGTTCTTTATTAAGCTAATTTAACTTATAAACTCTAGAAGTCTCTGAAACTTGAGAGCTTCCAGATTCATTCGGATCTCAGTGACAAACTTAATGATTCAACAAAACATGGTTGTAGACCACTTGGGAGGTACCTAACCCCTTTCCCATTACTGCCAGCTCTTCATATGGCTTCTGCCAATGGGCATCTTGCTGTGGTGGAGTACTTGATTCAAAATGGAGCGGTATGAAAGCTACTGGTTCTTAGGGTGTTTTACTGTATTGTACAATAAACTATACTACTATTTCAATATTTCTTTTTAGGCTTTGTTCCTCTGTATGGTTGAAGTTATCTTTTATTTCTTCAGAAATTCGTGTTATGGTGATAATTGTTCTTTATGGATGTAAAACTAAATACAGAATGTTAATTCTACAAACTTGGAGAAGAACACGCCACTCCACTGGGCATGCCTCAATGGACATATAGAGGTGGTTCAGTTGCCTCACCATTCTAAAAATGTTTTTTCTTGTACTGAATTGAGTACTTATTCTCACCACTGCTTATAAAAATGCCTACCCAGGTAATCAAAGCTTTGATATGTGCTGGGGCTACTGTAAGTGCACTGAACAGGTATGTCAAATGTAAATGACTGCACCAACATTTTTGTTGACAGCTAAAATGGTTGCCAATAAGTGATAAGTCTCATGGATATTTTTTATCATCAAGTGACATTCCATTGGTATTACACATAGAACCTAGCAGCGCACCAGATTTTTGCAATATCTTAATATAACTGAGATAACACAAGAGGTGGCAACACACTGGAATAAAAACCGTAGAAATGTTGCAATCTGAACTGTGGTTAAGTACGACTTACTACGGAAAATTAATGTACATAGAGAAAATAAGCACATAGAAGGACTCGCAATTTTTAAAAAATAACTAGCATGTAAAATTCTTGGCGATAGAGCAATCCATCGTATGAATCAAATACTTTAGTTGAATAGCCGATCTACTAGAGAGCTGAACTAGATTATTTGGAAGCAATAACCTAGATAAATAATGAAGTGAAAATCTTGCATACCATCCTACATTTTTATATGTGTTTTGTCTAGCTTTTGTTTCGTATTCTTCCGTTCCTCCTGTACCTTGATAGCATGGTGGGTTAAGAGGGAAAATAGATCACACGTGTCCAGTAGGGGAGAGAGAGAACTACACATAAGTACAGAATGAATATGAAAGCTAAGACTGCTGGTTTTGTGACTGGGATCTTACAAAAAAACAGTGAAGTAAATTTGCGAACTATTTACTATGTTAGCAATCTATGTTACTCTTGCTATCTATTTCTCCAAACAGTATCCCAAAAAGTCTTATCATATCCCCCCCCCCCCCCCCCCCTCAAAAAGAAGTAGGCTCATTCTCCCTCAGATGTGACATTGTACCATGGTTTTAAAGGCGTTAAGGCGTCCAGGGGGGGCGCTCTGACGCCTAGGCGCCCAAGGCGGCCATTTTTTCAAGGCGGAGGTCCAGCGCCTGGACGCTAAGGCGACGCCTTTAAAACCATGCATTGTACACCCAAGTCAACGTGCCTACTCATGTACCCCGTCCGCTGCTCCTTCCAGGGCTGCCAAGCCATTTTTTTCATCTTGCCCAATAATTTCTCCCTTCTATTTTGCGTGTGATTATTCTGTTTTTAGTTTAACTCATGAATGTGCTCTTGAGTGCCCTAAACCAAGTAGACCCTTGATTGTTGTGTGGACGGCTGGGCAAGGTAGTTTGTTTTCTCGATAATTACTGAAGTTAGAAATGATGTGTTGAGATTATGTAAGACGTTCTTTGTTTTGGCGGGGTATATATAGGCCTTCTTTTCTTGGCATAGGATACTTTGTTATTGATATCAAATGCCAAAGCTGCCATGCCTACCTTATTTCCGCTAAGACTGTAAGTCTGTAACGAAAGAGTGTAAAAAAATTAAGACATAAAAAATATCATTTCAGCAACCAGGACTTCAGTTTTATCTCACTATAAAAATCTGGCAAACAACAATATTTTATTATATTATTCATAAAATGGCTTGCTCTATCCCCCAGTATCTTACATTATTGGATTTATTAATACTTACATTGTGAGATGCCCTACAATATTATTATTTTCTATAAGTACATCTATTTCTGTAGGTGAGTACATTTACTCTCCGTAGTTACTATGTCCCAGTTCAGATTGCATTATTCTAACGCTGCAGTGTGTTACCCAAACCAGAACGCCAATTTGAGTGTTACCTCATGTTGTGTTATCTCAAATTAGTTTAAGTTACTGTGAATATATTTGAACTGTTCTGCTAAGTTCTATATGTATTACCAATGGAAAGCTATTTTATGATAAAAATTTCTGCTAAACTTTACGGTAAGGTGAAAAAATGTATTTTTCAGGAGCATGTATTATATATTTTGTAAGTAATGAGTTTGTTTTTAAGGCATGATTTGGTATTCTGCAGCCATGAGAAAACCCCTATGGATGAAGCAGTGACCCTTGGAAAGATGGAAGTGATCGATGCAATTGGTGCAGCAGTAGCTCAAGCAGAGCTCAATGGCGTTACTGTCTCCTAAACAGAATTCACTTTCCTGGTGAGATGGATGACATGCCACCCCGGTTCTTATCTTTTTCTAGCTGTGTCTGTCTGCGTCACTTTTTTTTTTGGAGAATACCGTGAGCTTTATTACCCAACATAACCAGAGTTACAATCAGCTTGAACGCTGTGAACTAAAGATCGCAGGAGTGGCTGTCTGCGTCACTTAGGATGGTGATATGATATATGCTAGTATCTGGGGCATTAGGACAATCTGAGCCATGATTTGATTGCAAGTGTATTGTTTGTAAGGCCATCAACGTCTGCTGAGCTAATTATTTTCTTGCTGAATCCCTAGCTAGATCTCCGAATTTACACTTGCACTGAACTGAAACTTGCAATTGTGTTTATAGTAGTAACTGTCATCTACTCCTTAGTAACTGAAGATAGATACACTGAAGATATAGATAGATAATGTGACTAAGGGAGGCGCAGGAAGCACCGAACTGTCATCTACTCTTTAGTAACTGAAGATAGATAGAAAGTAAGAAATAGAATGCCATATACGCACGTCATCAAGGTAAGGCAAGGCCAAATAAATACAAATCAAACTGAAAATTGTATTCACAGAAGAAAATAATTACAGTAACATATGGGCGACAGTAAATAAACTAAATAATGATGATAACAATAAGTTCTGCTTATAACTTGTATATTCTTGGTGGCGACAGCATACTGAACATGGAAATTGTCCATTCTCAGAACTTCATAACTACATCCTGAAGAGCACGCACCATGGATTACCCCGATCCAAGTCTGAATACTAAACTTTCATCACAGATAATAGGAGAGAATTTCCAGTAATCCTCATGCATTACTAGACTATAGATGGTCTCCAGTGCGGCGGTCCTGGGGTCATAGTAGCCCAATGACCTACCCGTGCTGAGCGAAATTCGTCCATCCTTTGGGTCGATAGCCAATGGTGTGGTCTCCTCTGATGAATACTCCGTGTAGAACTCTGTGAGGTCTATATGATACTCCCTTAACCAGGTCCCATTATTGCCCTTCATCATCCATATGTCAATCATGTTAACGCTGAGATTCAAGCAACCCACACAAAGTGCACCTTGTAGACAGAGGATGGACATACGCCTGACGGGATGGTTGCACCGTGGGCCTTTAAGAACCTCAAATTCCTCTGTCTGAACATTAACAGACACAATTTCACAATCTGGAGAAGCTTGTCCAAAATTATTAGGCTCTACCAGCCAGCAGATCTTTCCATTGGCATAGGTGGGTTGCTTGCTAGCTAATAGTATAGGTCTAGGAGGGTCTATTGGACGCCATTCCCGTTCTTCCACATACCGCAGTTTGCACTCGAGCTGGTACTCTAGTGTCGAGAGGTTCTTCATTTTGTAGCTGGCAAGCACTAGCAAATGCTTGCTAGTTTCCGAGTTATAGCCCAACCCTATATGGCCAGCAAAGGAAGTGTCTTCATCGTCTTCAAACCTTATGTGCTCACAACATCCCATGACAGGGTTGCAAACAAAACTGCCAGCTGGGCTTCGTCGGACGTTGAGACCATAACGCGGCTGTGAACATGCAGAAATAGGACATAAGTCTGGCGCGCCTAAATGAATAAACTTCTGCAAATCGACGCATCCTTCATAGGCGGTAGTAATGAACATCATGATTCGAGGGCTCTTCTTCAGGTTTGCATGGAGGGCATGCGAGTGTATGAAGCGTTCAGTCATAATCATCGCACGCCATTCCCTGCAGACCAAGCTCAAGCGGGCGACCGATTGTGCGGGCATCCACTTGAGGATGTGAAACCAGGCCTGCTTGGCGGGCGACAAGAAAATGATCTCTTCGACCGTTCGTCCCATGGGCACTAGGCTCTCATCGGAGGAGCGTCATGCGCGTTGCCCAGCGTAGATGAACCAGACGGAGGATTTCACCTGGAGGGAAAGAAGCAGCACAGGGGTGCGAGAGCACGGCGGCAAGGGGAGATCGCTTGGCAGCGAGGCACGATTTGGGGGACGATTTTGGAAGCAGAGAGAAACGGCGGGAGGTGTTATACCCTTAAATTTTGGGATTTATTGTCGGCAAACGTTACGTGGTTAACGGGGGAAAATCAAGGTGAAATCTGAGTCGTTCGATCTCACGAAGATGGACGTCGCTGGAGAGGTCTGACTAATCCTTTCCCATCGGACTATGATTTGAGAGTGTTTACCCTACTCTTTAGTAACTGAAGATAGATAGAAAGTTAGAAACGGAATGCCATATAGGCACGTCATCAAGGTTAGGCAAGGCCAATAAATACAAATCAAGCTGAAAATTGGATTCACAGAATAAAATAATTGCAGTAACATATATGTGCGACAGTAAATAAACTAAAATAATAATGATAACAATCAGTTCTGCTTATAAGTTGTATATTCTTGGTGGCGACAATATACTGAACATGCAAGTTGTCCATTCTCAGAACTTCATAACTACATAAATGAGAGCACACACCATGGATTACGCTGATCCAAGTCTGAATACTAAACTTTCATCACAGATCATAGGTGAGAATTTCCCATAATCCTCCTGCATTCCTAAACTATAGATGGTCTCCACTGCGGCCGTCCTGGGGTCATAGTAGCCCAATGACCTACCCGTGCTGAGCAAAATTCGTCTGTCCTTTGGGTCGATAGCCAATGGTGTGGTCTCCTCCGACGAATACTCCGTGTAGAATTCTGTGAGGTCTATATGATACTCCCTTAGCCAGGTCCCATTATTTTCCTCCATCATCCATATATCAATCACGTTAACGTTGAGATTCGAGCAAGCCACACAGAGTGCACCTTGTAGACAAAGGATGGACATACGCCCAACGGGATGGCCGCACCTTGGGCCTTGAAGAACCTCAAATTCCTCTGTTTGAACATCGAAGGCCACAATTTCATAATCTGAAGAATCTTGTCCAAGATTATTAGGCTCTGCCAGCCAACAGATTTTTCCATTGGCATAGGTGGGTGGCGTGCTAGCTAATCTAGGTCTAGGGGGAGGGTCTACTGGACGCCATTCTCGTTCTTCCACATAGCGCAGTTTGCACTCAAGTTGATACTCTGTTGTTGAGAGGTTCTTCTGGTTGTAGCTGGTAAGCACTAGCAAATGCTTGCTAGTTTCTGAGTTATAGCCCAACCCTATACGGCCAGCAAAGGAAGTGTCTTCATCGTCTTCAAACACTATGTGCTCACAGCATCCCATGACAGGGTTGCAAACAAAACTGCCAGCAGGGCTGCTTCTGACATTGAGACCATGACAAGGCTGTGAACATGCAAAACTAGGACCCAAGTCCGGCGCGCCTAAATCAATGAACTTCTGCAAATCGACACATCCTTCACACTAGTGGAAAAGGGGCCTTTGGCCAGGACCCTTTAGTCCCGGGCTCCATCTGGGCCGGGACTAAAGGCCCGGCCACGTCGCCCGAAATTCGCCAGCCGCCCGGGAGGCTTTGGTCCCGGCCCGTAACGACCCTTTAGTCCCGGTTTGAGACACAAACCGGGACTAAAGGGCTACGCGCTGAGAGGTCCCCCTGTGCGCACCCTTTAGTCCCGGTTTGTGTCTCAAACCGGGACTAAAGTCCTCTGCCTATATATATGGCTGCAGCCCCTCTTTCCACTCTTCCTTGCATTTTTCTTGGATGGATCTAAGTGGGTGTGTGCTAGCTCTCCTTTTTGCATGGATGCACTAGAGGTGTTTGATGAAATGTGTGTTAGAGCGATGCCGCTTCAGTTCACCGAACACAACTACGATATGAGGTGCCCGAGCCACGCTTAAGTCTCTTCCTCTTTATTTCCACTTATTCTAAAAGGTTAGCAACTATATTTTCTCGTTTAGACCGTGCGGTACTAATTTTTAGGATCGTGATTATGTTTGATATACTGTTGCATGACGCAGATGAGCCATCCATGGATGTACGGTGATCGACGCACAGCCGCTTACAGAAAAGGCGTGCATTCTTTTCGAGATGCGGCCGATGCGAACAAGCATGGTGGTGGCTATATGTTTTGTCCATGTGTTGAATGTCGGAATGAGAAGGACTACACTTCCTCAAGAGTCATTCAGAGCCACCTGCTTCGGTCCGGTTTTATGTCGGGCTATAATGTTTGGACCAAGCACGGAGAAAGAGGGGTTATGATGGAAGACGACGATGAAGAAGAAGAGAACGATGATGACAACTACCGATCTATGTTCCCTGAGTATGCTGATACCGCAATGGAAGACAATGAAGAAGAAGATCAGGGTGCAGAACGGGAACCAGATGAGCCCGCTGATGATCTTGGCCGGGTCATTTCTGAAGCACGGCGAGGCTGCGACACAGAAAAAGAGAGGTTGCAGTTCGAGCAGATGTTACAGGACCACAACAAATTGTTGTACCCAACTTGTGAAGATGGCCAGAAGAAGCTGGGTAGCACACTGGAATTGCTGAAGTGGAAGGCAGAGACCAGTGTGACTGACTCGTCATTCGAAAAGTTGCTGGTACTGATGAAGAAGATGCTTCCAAGAAAGAACGAATTGCCCGCCAGCACGTACGAAGCAAAGAAGCTTGTCTGCCCTCTAGGATTAGACGTGCAGAAGATACATGCATGCCCTAATGACTGCATCCTCTACCGCGGTGAGAAGTATGAGAATATGGATAAATGCCCGGTATGCACTGCATTGCGGTATAAGATCAGAAAAGATGACCCTGGTGAGATTGAGGGCGAGCCACCCAGGAAGAGGGTTCCTGCCAAGGTGATGTGGTATGCTCCTATAATACCACGGTTGAAACGTCTGTTCAGAAATAAAGATCATGCGAAGTTGTTGCGATGGCACATGGAAGATCGTATGAAAGACGATAAGTTGAGGCACCCCGCCGATGGTCGGCAGTGGAGAAAAATCGAGAGAGAGTTCCCGAGATTTGCAGGTGACGCAAGGAACTTATGGTTTGGTCTGAGTACAGATGGCATGAATCCTTTTGGGGAGCAGAGTTGCAGTCACATCACCTGGCCCGTTACTCTATGTATCTACAACCTTCCTCCTTGGTTGTGCATGAAGCGGAAGTTCATTATGATGCCAGTGCTTATCCAAGGTCCAAAGCAACCCGGCAACGACATTGATGTGTACCTAAGGCCATTAGTTGACGAACTTTTACAGCTGTGGGCCGAACCAGGTGTACGTGTGTGGGACGAGCACAAACAAGAGGAATTTGACCTTCGAGCCTTGCTTTTCATAACCATCAATGATTGGCCTGCTCTTAGTAACATTTCAGGACAGTCAAACAAGGGATACAATGCATGCACGCACTGTTTAGATCAGACAGAAAGTATATATCTGGACAAATGTAGGAAGAATGTGTACCCGTTCAATCGTCGTTTTCTTCCGCCCAAGCATCCCTTAAAGAAAAAAGGCAAGCATTTCAATGGCAAGGCAGAACCCCGGGGGAAGCCTGTCATCCGTACTGGTGCTGAAGTATTTGATATGGTCAAAGATTTAAAAGTAATCTTTGGAAAGGGTCCTGGCAGCCAACCTGTTCCTAACGGCCCTGATAAGCGCATACCCATGTGGAAGAAGAAATCTATATTTTGGGAGCTACCCTATTGGGAAGTCCATGAGGTCCGCTCCGCAATCGACGTGATGCACCTGACGAAGAATCTCTGCGTGAATATTCTAGGCTTCCTGGGCTTGTATGGGAAGTCAAAAGATACACCGGAAGCACGGGAGGACCAGGAACGTCATAAAGGAAGAGATGGCATGCATCCAGGGCAGTTTCAAGGGCGTGCCAGCTACGCTCTTACTAAGGAAGAGAAGGAAATCTTCTTTGAAGTCCTTTTCAGTATCAAGGTCCCGACTGGCTTCTCGTCGAATATAAAGGGAATCGTAAATATGAAAGACAAAAAATTCCAAAACCTAAAGTCTCATGACTGCCACGTGCTTATGACGCAATTGCTTCCGGTTGCATTGAGGGGAATTCTACCGGAAAATGTTCGCCTGGCAATTGTGAAGGTATGTGCATTCCTCAATGCAATTTCTCAGAAGGTAATCGATCGAGAAAGTCTATCAGGGTTACAGATTGATGTGGTCCAATGTCTGGTCAGCTTTGAGTTGTTGTTCCCGCCATCCTTCTTCAATATAATGACACACCTCCTAGTTCACCTAGTCGAAGAGATTAGAATTCTCGGTCCTGTATTTCTACACAATATGTTCCCCTTCGAGAGGTTCATGGGAGTCTTAAAGAAATATGTTCGTAACCGTGCTAGGCCAGAAGGAAGCATCTCCAAGGGCTATGGAACAGAGGAGGTCATTGAGTTTTGTGTGGACTTTCTTCCTGACCTTAAGCCGATTGGTGTTCCTGAATCTTGGTATGAGGGTAGGCTGACAGGAAAAGGCACACTAGGAAGAAAAGCAAAAGTATGTATGGACGGGCATTCTTTCTCTCAAGCACACTACACAGTTCTACACAATTCCACCGTGGTGGCTCCGTATATCGTGAGACACAAGAATATTCTACGCTCCGAAAACCCGGGGAAGACTGACTCTTGGATTAAAGGGGAACACGAGAAGACTTTCGGCAGTTGGTTGCAGACACATCTCATGAATGATGACACCGTTGGAGATCAGCTGTACTGTTTGGCCAGGCCACCATCTTCTACTATATGTACTTTCCAAGGGTACGAGATAAATGGGAATACATTTTACACGGTTGCCCAAGATAAAAAGAGCACCAACCAAAACAGTGGTGTCCGCTTTGATGCAACAGACGAGAATGGGCACTGTTTGGAAACATATTACGGGTACATAGAGGAGATATGGGAACTTGACTATGGACCTACTTTTAAGATCCCTTTGTTTCGGTGCAAATGGGTGAAGCTGACAGGAGGCGGGGTAGTTGTAGACCAAAAGTACGGCATGATAACAGTGGATCTCAACAATCTTGCGTACATGGATGAACCATTCGTCCTAGCCAACGATGTCGCTCAGGTTTTCTATGTGAAGGACATGTCTACAAAAATAAGAAAAAGAAATCAGCAAAAGAAGACATCGTCCGATGAGCCAAAGCGCCACATAGTTCTTTCAGGGAAAAGAAACATCGTCGGAGTAGATGACAAGACAGACATGTCAGTAGATTATAATAAGTTTCATGAAATTCCGCCCTTCAAAGTGAAAACTGACCCAAGCATCCTACTGAATGATGAAGATTCTCCATGGCTACGACCCAGAAGAAAATAGAAATAATAGATAGGAATGTTGGTGCAATAATGTAATAATGTATTAAACCTTTTATGTAATACATGATGAAGATTCTCCATGGCTACGACAGACACGGTTACACCGCTCTTTAGGAAAAAAGCCTTCGTAAACAAATTTTGTAGAAGAAAAAAACCTCCTAGCACAAAGCTTGAATTTTGGTGCAACTATGCCATCCACCAAAATTAGAAATGTTCATGTAGTTCATCTAGCACAACACATTTCATTTTAGACTACCTCTTTCGTTAGAGTGTATTCAATTTCAAACACTTTTCATTTTTATAGTTTTGTTAAATTCTTAAATATGCAAAAAGAATATTAATAAACATAGTTTTTAATAAAAAATGGCAAAATAGTTAATAGTTAGGATAGTTAAAGTAATTAATTTTTAAAATAGAAAATAGTTTTGAATTATTTATTCAATTTCAAACACTTTTCATTTTTATAGTTTTGTCAAATACTCAAATATGCAAAAAGAATATTAATAAACATAGTTTTTAATTAAAAATGGCAAAATAGTTAATAGTTAGGATAGTTAAAGTAATTAATTTTTAAAATAGAAAATAGTTTTGAATTATTTATTCAATTTCAAACACTTTTCATTTTTATAGTTTTGTCAAATACTCAAATATGCAAAAAGAATATTAATAAACATAGTTTTTAATTAAAAATGGCAAAATAGTTAATAGTTAGGATAGTTAAAGTAATTAATTTTTAAAATAGAAAATAGTTTTGAATTATTTATTCAATTTCAAACACTTTTCATTTTTATAGTTTTGTCAAATACTCAAATATGCAAAAAGAATATTAATAAACATAGTTTTTAATTAAAAATGGCAAAATAGTTAATAGTTAGGATAGTTAAAGTAATTAATTTTTAAAATAGAAAATAGTTTTGAATTATGTATTCAATTTCAAACACTTTTCATTTTTATAGTTTTGTTAAATTCTTAAATATGCAAACAGAATACTAAACAAATAAAAGAAAAAACAGAAAATAGGCCTTTAGTCCCGGTCCGTGCCACAGACCGGGACTAAAGGCCCTGGCTGCTGAAACCCCACCCGAGGCCTTTAGTCCCGGGCGGTGGCTCAAACCGGGACTAAAGGCCCCCCTTTAGTCCCGGCCTGAGCCACCGCCCGGGACTAAAGGTCCCGGGGTATAAATTTCGCCTTCTTCCCCGCGCCGCCCAACACTTAGCCGTTTCGCGCGCGAGGAAATTTGTTCGACGCCGCCAGGCTGCCACGCTCCCGCGCCGCCGCAGCCCCCGCGCCGCCGCGCCGCCTGCAGCCACACCGCGCCGCCTCGCCGCCGTTCGCAGCCACCGCGCCACCAGCCGTCCAGAGGCCGCAGCCACCGCGCCACCTGCAAGGTTTTTTTGCAAAAAACTTTAATTTATTAATTAGTTAATTAGTTAATTAGTTAATTAGTGTTAGGGTTAGGGTTAGATATTAGGGTTAGAATTTAGTTTAGTTAGCTATATATTGTTAGGGTTAGGGTTAGATATGATATAGAATTAGTTAGAATATAATTAGTTAGAATAGAATTAGTTAGAATAGAATTAGTTAGAATTGTTATTATTTTAGTTTGATATAGAATTATTTAGATAGATATAGTTAGAATAGAATTATTTAGATACATATAGTTAGAATAGAATTATTTAGATAGATAGTTAGAATAGAATTATTTAGATAGTTATAGTTAGAATAGAATTATTTAGATACATATAGTTAGAATAGAATTATTTAGATAGATATAGTTAGATAGAATTATTTAGATAGTTATAGTTAGAATAGAATTATGATACATATATATAGTTAGAATAGAATTATTTAGATACATATAGTTAGAATAGATTATTTAGATAGATATAGTTAGAATAGAATTATTAGATAGTTATAGTTAGAATAGAATTATTTAGATACATATAGTTAGAATAGAATTATTTAGATAAATATAGTTAGAATAGAATTATTTAGATAGTTATAGTTAGAATAGAATTATTTAGATACATATAGTTAGAATAGATTATTTAGATAGATATAGTTAGAATAGAATTATTTAGATAGTTATAGTTAGAATAGAATTATTTAGATACATATAGTTAGAATAGATTATTTAGATAGATATAGTTAGAATAGAATTATTTAGATAGTTATAGTTAGAATAGAATTATTTAGATACATATAGTTAGAATAGAATTATTTAGATAGATATAGTTAGAATAGAATTATTAGATAGTTATAGTTAGAATAGAATTATTTAGATACATATAGTTAGAATAGAATTATTTAGATACATATAGTTAGAATAGAATTATTTAGCTAGATATAGTTAGAATAGATTATTTAGATAGTTATAGTTAGAATAGAATTATTTAGATACATATAGTAGAATAGAATTATTTAGATAGATATAGTTAGAATAGAATTATTTAGATAGTTATAGTTAGAATAGAATTATTTAGATACATATAGTTAGAATAGAATTATTTAGATAGATATAGTTAGAATAGAATTATTTTGATAGTTATAGTTAGAATAGAATTATTTATACATATAGTTAGAATAGAATTATTTAGATACATATAGTAGAATAGAATTATTTAGATAGATATAGTTAGAATAGAATTATTTAGATAGTTATAGTTAGAATAGAATTATTTAGATACATATAGTTAGAATAGAATTATTTAGATAGATATAGTTAGAATAGAATTATTTAGATTGTTATAGTTAGAATAGAATTATTTAGATAGATATAGTTAGAATAGAATTATTTAGATAGATATAGTTAGAATAGTATTATTTAGTTAGAATTTGTTTGCAAATAGAAATAGAATTATTTAGTTAGAATTTATTTGCAAATAGAAATAGAATTATTTTGCAAATAGAAAAAGAATTATTTTGCATCATATATAGTTTGTTAGTTTATTAGTTAATCAAATGTTCGTTTTTTGCAGAACTATGGATCCACATAGCAGGAACCTCGAAGAGGAAGAACTTATCGAAGATATAATCAAAGACGCCCCCGACGTTGAACCTGCTGAATCTCCGTCGTCATATCTAAACCCCTCCGGAGATGGAATGGAGGTTGATCGACACGAAGATGAAGCCGATGGGGCCGGAGATAGCTCCAATGACGGAGAAGGTGATAGCTCCACTGATGGAGAAGCCGGTGGAGAAGCCGGTGGAGAAATAATAAAGTCCGGCGAGGTATACATATGAAGTTCGACAATCACTTGTAATATGTGAAAAATATTGGAGATAGCTCTATATTGTATACATATACATTCATTTGACGAATGTTTCTCCCTCTTAGGCCTCCACATCGAGCAAAGCTACGAAACGAGGCCCGACTAAAAAGTTGGACGCACGGACGCATTACACCTTTGAGGTGATATTGCCTACGGGCGAACCAAAGCTTCCTAAGAATGCTGCTGACACATTCAAGAAGCAATGCGGAGTTCTCGTTAGGGATCACGTCCCGATCAGCGTTCGGGAGTGGAACAAGCGCAAAGGGGCAGCCGATAGTGACTATGTCGCCGAAAGGTACAAAGATAATCTTTGGAATGATATCATGTCACATTTCAACCTGCCAGAATGTGAGAATGAAGACGCCGCAAAAAAACTGAGGGCCAAAGTCAAGCAGTGGACTCTAAAGAAGATGGCCGAACTGTTCCGTAGCTGGAAGAAGAAGCTATGGAAAGACTATCTGAAGACAAAGAAAGTGCCAGTATTCGAGGGGTATCTAGCCAAGCAGGCGAATCACTGGAAGGCATTTCAGGAGTACAAGCAGTCAGAAGATGCCAAGACATTATCAGAAAAGAACAAGAAAAATGCCGACAAGAAGAAATATCACCACACGCTGGGGCCAGGGGGCTATGAGACTGCCATCCCAAAGTGGGATAAGAAAGAGCAAGATCTGCTAGCTAAAGGCATCGTACCTGAACCCATCCGTGATGAGTGGGAAATGAGAGCAAGGAATTGGTTCCTTGCGCATGGTGGTTCGTACGACGAAGAAACAGGGGACCTCATCTGCAGTGGCGGTCTTAGGATACCCAGGGAGAATTGGAAAAAGATAGTGAAAGAAATTAAAGAGGGAAAAAGACAGTTCACTGCAGATAGAGAGAAAGATTTGCTCACACTGGTCCTCGGCAATGACGAACATGGAGGACGAACGCGAGGCTTCGGTCCTTCTTACCCGTGGTGGCTTGGGTTTGCCAGAGACCAAGACACTTACAGAAGCCGGGCGAGAGCAAAGAAGCGACAGCAGGATGAGGAGAATGACAAGTTCAACCAGTTGCTTGCCAGGCTTAACGAGCAACAGAAGCAGATTGACGAGCTTAGAGGAGTAGCGTGTCGTCGTGGTGAAACAACATATGCCATAGGATGGCTTAAATGGGGGCCGAACTAGATGCTGGAGGATTCGGGAGAGGGGAACGGGCTAAAGAGCACGACAGAAAGGAACACAGATCTACCCAAGTTTGGGGCTCTCGTAAGGAGATAACACCCCTACTCCTGCTCTACTGATTGTATATTTGGGTCGATGTAGTACACAACAATGGTGCTTCCAAGCTCTCTGCTAGAGAAGGAAGATGAACTGCTAAGTGTAGGAACACAGAGTGACCAACCCTTTACTAGGGCTCCCTATGCCACCTTATATAGTGGTAGCCAGGGTTACAACGGTCATAAGAGACCACAAGACACGGGCTACACTCCAAATAGGACTTGCTGACGAAGGCACCGACCCTTGACTTCCTCCCTGATTGCTCTCGATGGGACTTCATATCCCTGTACCTTGTACCTCTTGAACTGTGGCCTTACCTCTGTGAGGTGAGCTCTGTACTTGTGCACAGTGAGGGTTGGTAGACCACCACTGTGCACCCTGCCATCCCACTCTGCTACCATGCTTGGATGTTTTCTTCCTTGATTGTAGGGATGTGACACCTTGGTTGACTTAAGTATCCCGGATATGACCGTTGGCCATACCCAGGACATATATGCCGGACCAACGACCTACGAGGGTCGGGTAATCCGGCCTCCCCTGCTCCTGCACAACACACCAAATGGTTAGGCCGGCATATCTAAGTATATGCCGGCACACTTTTATAAGTATTCCGGCTGTACCGGCATATCCAAGTATCAGCCGGGATACACACATATGCCGGCCTAGCCGATGCTCTTATATTCCGGCCAGGCACTTCCTTGATAACCCGGCATAAAGTAAACCATAGACCTTGTGTTTTTCTAGTCTCTTGACCCTACCGGGGGTCATCCCCCCGACACTAGTCCCCGAAGCTGCCGAGGTTCCCCAGTCATGACTGTGGAGCCTTGACAGGTTCAACATACCTTTCTTCATTATGCCCCGGCGATCAGATTATATGCCGGCACATCTGCACATATCCCGGCCTCTGTTCCTGTTCCAAAACTTATTATGGCCGGTCCCGAGGGTATTCCGGACGGAACATATACATCGGGCAATTAATCCGACATATAGACGAGTCTTCCTCGAGAAGCCATGCCTGACAGCTTTGCATCGAAACTTGTAACTGCCCTGCCACCTCGAACGGTCACCCACGATGTGACGGTTCACAGTGCAGTTACTCCTCGCCATCATTGCGTCATGGCACGGTTACCGGAACCGCCGCCCCACTCCGTGCCGCCACGTGGCGATTCTCTGCAGGAACGGTCGGGGGAGTGGAACACTCCCACGATCCCCACGACCCTGACCTGGCAGACGTATAAATAGGGCGGCGGGGGTAAACTTATCTTCTTACCCCGCACCATCGTCTTCCTCGCCTGCTCCTTTGCCTCCTGCGCTCCACCGCCGGTCCGAAGAACAGCATCTCCGCCGCAGTCAACCTGCTCCTCGCCGACGCCGACGCCCGGCATCTCCGTCGACGACGCCGCCGCCGCCGCATCGTTCCTCCGCGACATTGCAGGGAGATTGGAACTCTTCCTGCACGCTCGCCGCCGCTTCATCGCCACCGGCCAAGCTCCGGTGAGATCTCCCTCTGTTCTTCCTCCTTCACGCTTTTTATAACTTCGCATTGGTAGCCACACTTGCATAGATCTGCCAGTTTCAGAGATAGTTTTCCCTTTGATTCGACTAGCATTGCTAGGCAACGCTCGCAGGTGTTCATCTTTAGGAGTTTTACCCTTATTTGTTTCCTATTTTAACTGTCTCGGTAGATCTTTTTATCTCTGCTAACATTGGTGAGGGCGGTATGCCGGAGAGACTAACCTCCCTCTTTTCTCCGGCCTTGATAGGAATAACATCACGGGACTCCGGCTCTCACGCCTTGTCCCGGCCACTAAGATGGCATCTTCAAGCATGACGGGTACCTCGGCCTCTGAGGAAGATACCTCGGCCCGAGCCCAAGGACGCTCCGGCTGGGAGGGGTCGGAGGTTACTCCGGCCGACATATCCTGGGTCACCTCCACCAGGAGAGTCCCGGAGGGCGTAGCATGCCGGCTACCAGCAGGAGAAACTGTGCCGGCACCTGAACCTGGCGAACGCGTCGTCTTCATTGCCCACTTCGAGCGGGGTTTCGGGCTGCCGGCATCGGACTTCTTCCGGGACTTCCTCAACACCTACGACCTACAACCTCATCATATCCCGGCCAACGCCGTGATGATCCTCTCCGCCTTCGCTGCTTTTTGCGAGGGCTATGCCGGCATCGAGCCCCTCACCCAAGGCTGGGCGAAATATTTCCAACTGCGGAAGCAAGTCGTCCAGGAGCCGCCCCGGAGCAAGGACGACCCGCCGGAGACGGCCCAGGAAAAGAAGGACCGCCCCATGACCCTCTGCGGCGCGGCCACCATCATGTCCCGGAAGGGCTCGGACTTCCCCAAGGTGGAGCTCCTGGAATCTTGCAAGAAGTGGCAGAAAAGCTTCTTCTATGTCAAGAACACCACCGACGAGGATCTGCTCAACCTGCCGCCATTTGTGGACGAGCCACCCTTGGCTATGACGAATTGGACCTACAACCCGAAGAACTCGGTGATGCCGGTGAATGCGCTTCACCGGGTTAAGGGCGAGCTCCGGGATGCCGGTCTTACTCCTCAAGACCTGGTGGCCTGCTATATAAGCCGGCGCGTCTCCCCTCTGCAGCGCCGGTCGCACAAGATCTGCCAGATGAGCGGGCCAATGGACCCCACCCGGCACTCCACACACGAGCTGACTCCGGCCGACATTCTGCGCCGGATTAAGGATGTCTGCAAGTCCTCTCAGGCCACTTTTGCCTGGGGGCTAGAACCATACAGCCGAGATAGGCCTGCCCCAACGGTAAACCGTCCTATCCGATACATAAAGTCCATGTCCGGCACATAGATACTTAAGCCGACACATGTCTATTTGCCGACACATATCATATTGATCCGACATACCTCTTCCACCGGCACATTTCCTTGTCTGAATACTTTGACTTTGCTGTTTATACAGAAATTCAGCTTCCAAGCCATGGAGAACTCCCGGATCAAGATCGCGGCGGACCGCACTGTTGCGGATGTTGAAGATCCGGATCATTGGGATAAGCTACCCAGGAGCACCCGTGCTGCAGCTGCCATGGGTAAGGGCTCTTCATCCCGGCATTATACTCAAGACCGGAGTGAGATTGATTCTGACGAGGAGATCCTGCTGTACTATGACCCGATGCCACTTGCATATGCCTTTCCAGAAACACCTATTGCTTACGAGTTTCCAATGCCGTCCTCAGCTATCCTGGACGATATGGTTATCGATGCCGCGCCTCTGAACCAGGGACCTCCTTCCACCGGCGGACGTGCCGGCCGGAAGCGAGGTGTGAAGCCCCAGCCCGACACACCTCAGAAGTCGAAGAGGCAGAAGGTCGGCGTGCCCATATTGAAGAAACCGAGACCTATCGCCGCGGGGTAAGTTCCTTCTGCTTGTTTCATTTCCGACATATCTCTTGCTTGCATTATTGACTTGGCGTTTTTTCTCTTTCAGAGCTCCTCTTGCGCCGGAACAAGCTTCTGGCTCGAGTGGCGACCCGAAAGTTACCAAGCCCGCGGCCACCGCTACCTCCGACATACCCTCTGCCAGCCACACGACCTCCCCGGCGCCGGCATCTTCGCCTGCGCCCGACAAGACCTCCTCCCCGGCGAAGGACGTTCCTCCGCCGGAACAAGACACCTCTGCCCCCGACGTCCACATGGACTCGGGGGCTCAACAGGAACCTCCGGCTCCTGATGTCCACATGGACACAGGAGCCCACCAAGAAGCCCCAGACTCCGGCGCGCCCACCAGCGATGCCGGCACAACTGACGACGCCGGCGCAAGCGACAAGAGCGCCGGCACAGATCTTAAAGGAAAGGGCCCTGCTGTGCCGGAAGTCCGGACTATTCCGGAACCTGCCCCAGCTGGCCAAGCTTCACCGGCCGCGCCGGAACAGCCTGCACCCGAGACTCCATCCTCTGAGAAGACTCCTGCGCCGACCAAGGCTACTGCCTCGGCCAAAGCCACTGCCCCGGCCAAGACCACCGCCCAGGCCAAGTCCGGCACTCTCAAGTTCCAGCCTAGCAAGTCCGGCACGCCTTCCGCCGCCACTGTTCCTCCTAAAGCAGCGTCCCGGACCAGCTCTGCTCTGGCCCTGCATCTTGGCAGGGCAGCAACCCGGCCTGGCTACCGGCGCAACTTCTTCGATACGCTAGAACTTGAGGGCATCATCCCCCTGGTGACAAAGAGCGACCAAAGCCTCGGGTCTCTCACGGAGCATTGTACCAAGTGGAACGACGCTGGCAGCATGGACACCGCGGACTCCAGCAGCAAGAAGAAGGCCGAAGCCGCGGCTACTGGCAGCCCAGCAGATATCCTGGCCGCGAAGCCCCTACCGATCGCCTGCGAGCTCCTCAGTCTCCAGCAGAGACTTCACCGATTGGCTGATGCCACCAACGTAAGTCCTTTCTACCTATACACATATCCCCAGTCCCCGAAAATGTCGGTTGTCCGGGATACGGACATCCGGGATTTTCTCATAGTCTTTTAGCTAGCTTCTTTTGAATTCACTGCCGACATATGAGCTCGATCCGAGCTTCAAATCCTAGTCACCGAGAGCCGGGATAGGTGCGCAGCACCTGTGCCGGGTCTTTAACAATTTCACATCTCAATTATCTTTCAAATCCTCTAGACCGAGATACAAGCTCGTTTCGAGCTTCAAATCCTAGTCACCGAGGGCCGGGATAGGTGCGCAGCACCTGTGCCGGGTCTTCAGTAGAATGATCACTTGATTGAATCTTCAACTTAATTATCATGCCAAATTTCTCTGCTGACATTTTAAATCCGGGCACTTTTGCAGCGCATGAACAACACCCGAGCCGACCTGTATCATGACTTGGTATGCGAGCATCGGAAGTTATCCGACGAGCATAGCAAGCTTCAGCTGGAGCTGTCCCAGAAAGGTAATTTCAGCCGACATACCTTGCCCCTTCTCAATAGACCTCTGGCCGGCATATCTTAATATGCCGACACCTAATCTTTGTCCGACATTTCGCAGCTGGTGCCGAAGCCCAAGTCACCGAGCTTACCAAGAGAGTGAAGGAACTGACAGGTATGCCGGATCCCCTTAATCTTCAACTAATCCTTCTGTACTTCAAATCCTTTAATGTTTTCACTGTTTTCTTTCTTCAAATCCTTGTTTTGACTTCAAATCTTTTCAGACGAGAAAGCTGCACTGGAGGCACGCCACCAGGACTGTGTGTCCTCAGTGGATGTAGCCAAGCAACTGGACGACCGGGATGCCGGTCACAAGGCCGAGGTTGAGCAGCTGAAGGGCCGGATCACCGAGCTTCTGGACGAAAAGGAACAGAGGGAGGGCCTACTGAAGAAAACCCAGTCCCTGCTTGTCACCTCCGAGACTGATGCCTCCAACGCCCACGCTGAACTGGATAGCCTGAAGGAGCAGGCCACCAAATGGGAGGTTACAGTTGCACAGCTGAATGCCGACCTTGCCAGTAAGCTTCAAATCCTTTCCCTTTATCCTTCCCGACATAGTGTAATTCTCTCCGGCATAGCACATATGCCGACATATTCTCCTTTTGCTAACATTGTTTTTATTCCTCAGACATGTTTCCCGCTTCCGTCGAAGACGTTGAGAGGGCTTTGCAGTTGGACCGAGAAAGCCGGGGTGTTCCGGTTGACTCGCCCAACTGGGACATGTCGGAGCAGCTGCTGGCTCTGCAGTCCCGGAAAAACGCCATGACGCTCTACACCGAAGAACTCTTATATGGCGCCCAGGAGGCATTCTCTGCCCTCTGGCCGGGACAAAGGACTCCCATTGATCCCGTCGACCTCGGCAACGATCTGCAGCTGGCCAAGGTTCGCCTCCGGGAGTGGCGAGATTCCGGCGCGAGGGTTGGAGCTGATGAAGCTCTCAGCTACTTCTTGTCCTGGTATGAGAAAGCAGACCTGGAGACTTTGCGCACTGTGCGCGAAGGATCCATCTGGACCACAGATCCGGAACATATCCGGCGCCGGCGAGAGTTGGCCCACAGCTATGTGGACTATGCCGACACCGACGCCTTCGTCCGGGACATCCGCGAGCCGGAGAAGAAGGACGATGCCGGGACATCCGCCGCCGCTGAGGGCTCCGACTCCAGCCAGGATGAAGAGGAAGCTGAAGAGGCCGACATTGATGCTC
This sequence comes from Dactylis glomerata, assembly GCA_007115705.1. Lineage (NCBI taxonomy): Eukaryota > Viridiplantae > Streptophyta > Magnoliopsida > Poales > Poaceae > Dactylis > Dactylis glomerata. The sequence continues at coordinate 280,871 of QXEO01002106.1, read as the reverse complement.
CGGAATAGGCATCTGCCCCGGGCGGAGGTGATGGCTCCATTCCATCTGCTGGGTCCGGCACACCTGAAGCCGACATCTCCACCGCCACTGCTCCACCAGCCGGCGCCTCTGCTTCTGCCCCTGGTCCTTGACTTTGCAGCATAAAAACTTTAAGTTTTATCAGATTCCCGGTATGCCGGGTGCAGATGTAATATACACGTTTAATTTCCTTTGGTTTGCTATCTGAACAAGTTTATCTTGGTTTGCTTGTTACTAATGCCGGATCATCTTTTGGCTAAGTCACCGAGTTGTTTTCCTGTTTCCTCAATTTCACAACCTTGGCTACTTGCCTACCTTATTTGGCTTTCGACGTATGAGTCTCAAGGTTGCTTCCTCGAACATACAGTACTTTAACTTTGACACTTAGACTTCAAATCATCCGACACTTTAAATTTTAACTTTAGCTTTAACGAAAATGTCGGTTCGCTTGCTTTGTATTTCCTTAGCCGTTTTCCATGTGTAGACAATCTCCGGCATCTACTCTTGCTAGCCATGAAGCCGGGTTTCGGACAGCAGCTGAGTCGAAGAGTGGCCTTTGGTGCCGACACATTACTAGGCCGACATAGGAAACGTTCAAATCAAGCCAGCCGGCATATAGCAAAAACTGTAAATAAACAAACAGCATATCTCGGAGGCAGTGCCCGCTCTCTTCGGGATGCCGGCACTTCATTCACTAGTCTTGTGCCGGCATAAAGTGCCGGCACCCAAAGCAAAATATGGAAATACATACATTGTGGTGCTCAGGAGTAAAAGGGGCGGAGTAGAGCTATGTTCCATGGCCTCTTGGTTTCTTCTCCGGACCTGTCCGCCTTATCCTTCTTGGGGTCCTGCGCATCTATAAGATAGTAGGCATCATTGTGCAGAGCTCTGCTCACAATGAATGGCCCCTCCCATGGAGGAGTTAACTTATGCCAGCCTTCTGTTCCTTGCTTTAGCCGGAGTACTAGATCTCCCTCTTGAAATCTCCTTGGATTTACCTTCTGCGCATGATAGCGTCTGAGGTTCTGCTGATACACTGCTGTTCTTGACAGAGTTATTTCTCTTGCTTCCTCTAGCAAATCAACATCATTTTCCCTGGCCTCTTTAGCCTCTTCCTCAGTATATAGCACCACTCTTGGTGCATCGTGTATTACATCTGTTGGAAGCACAGCTTCTGCTCCATACACCAGGAAAAATGGTGTGTAGCCTGTTGATCTATTCGGAGTTGTTCTTAGACTCCACAGCACTGCTGGCAGCTCATTTAGCCAACATCCCGGAGTTTTCTCCAGGGGCTCTATCAGCCGGGGTTTTATGCCGGATAATACTAGCCCATTCGATCTCTCTACTTGGCCATTGGCACAAGGGTGGGCAACCGACGCAACGTCCAGCCGGATTCCCACTTCCTCACAAAATCTGGCAAATGGCCCTTGGGCAAAGTTTGACCCATTGCCAGTGATGATGCTATGAGGAACACCATATCTCAAGATTATGTCCTTTAAGAATTTCACTGCTGTGTGACCATCACACTTGCTTATGGGCTTCACTTCAATCCACTTGGTGAACTTGTCCACCATGACCAGGATATGGGTCATCTTTCCTCTGGCCGGCTTAAAAGCCCCGACCATATCCAGGCCCCAAACAGCAAAGGGCCAGGTTATTGGGATAGTTTTCAGGGCAGATGCCGGCTGATGAATCTGGTGGGCATATCTTTGACACCCATTACATTTCCGGACCAAGCTTTCTGCCTCTTGCAGTGCCGTTGGCCAATAGAAGCCATGCCGGAATACCTTTGCCACCAATGCCCTGGACGAAGCATGGTGACCACACTCCCCCTGGTGAATTTCCTGGAGCATCTCCAGACCTTCCGCCGATTCGACACATCTCTGCAATACTCCGGTGGCACTTCTCTTGTATATTTCTTTGTTTATGATGGTATATGCTTTGGATCTCCTTATAACCCGGCGGGCCTCGGTTTCATCCGCCGGCACTTGACCATCCACCATGAAGTTCATGATAGGTCGTGCCCATGAGGGCACTTCCCTGACAGTGAACACTGCCTGATCTATCTCCATCACTTCGACCGACACATAATCGATCTCCATGGGCTGCGAAGTCCCCGGGACTGAAGAATCAGTCCCCGGGTATGCCGGAGCAGTCCCCGGGTATACCAGCACAACCTCTTGGTATATTTTGCCCTTGCCCTTAGTTTTGCTCCGGAATACCGCGCTCACTGCATATGCCGGCCCAGTCCCCGGGACTGAGGAAACAGTCCCCGGGTTATCTGACCTGGCTCCGGCATCTATCTCCATTGGAACTGCTTCGTCTGGACCTGGCGGGACATAAATGGAGGATGACTCCGGCGAAGGCTTGATCAATGGCTTCCTCAGATGCTCCAATGAAATGCCGGGCGGGATTGAATCTCGGGAAGACCCCAGCTTGGACAATGCATCGGCTGCGTCATTCTGAGCCCGGAGAACGTGCCGGAACTCACAACCTTCAAAGTAACCACTTAACTGCTGCACCAGGAAATGGTAGGATGCCATGTTTGCGTCATGCGCATCCCATATGCCGGAACACTGCTGAATCACTAAGTCAGAATCACCGAAGCACATAATCCGGCGAATTCCTATGTCCTTAGACACCTTCAGGCCATGCACAAGCGCCTCATATTCCGCCACATTATTTGATGCTGCAAAATGAATCTGCAGGACATATCTCAATTGGTCATTCTTTGGTGAACTGAGAACTATGCCGGCACCCAAGCCATGGATTGTCTTGGACCCATCGAAATGCATCCTCCAATAGTTTGCATCTGGCAATGGCGGCTCGTATTGTATCTCGGCCCAGTCAATAAAGAAATCAGCCAAGACCTGGGACTTGATTGTATCCCTCTTGTCGTACTGCGGTGTATATGGTGAAAGCTCTATTGCCCATTTTGCTATCCGGCCGCTGGCATCTTTGTTGCTTATAATTTCCGAGATAGGGGCCTCGGCCACTACCCGGATTGGATGCTCTTGGAAGTAATGCTTGAGCTTCTTGGCAGCCATATAGACACCATAGGTCATCTTCTGATAGTGGGGGTAGTTTTGCTTTGAGGTGGAGAGGACTTCACTCAGATAATATACCGGCCGCTGCACGGTTTTTGCCTCCTTCCTCTCGCTCTACTACCACCACAGCACTGACAACCCTGTTGGTTGCCGCTATATAGAGCAACATTGGCTCCCGGGGCATTGGAGACGCTAATACCGGCGCTGTTGACAACAGCTGCTTCAATTCCTTGAAAGCTGCATCTGCTTGCGTCGTCCAGACAAATGTGTCGGACTTCTTCATCAACTGATATAACGGCAGAGCTTTCTCTCCCAGCCGGCTTATGAAGCGGCTCAGGGATGCGAGGCACCCAGTGAACTTCTGTACTTCCCTCAAATCTGTCGGCAGCTTCATCCTTTCTATGGCACGAATCTTGCCGGGATTCACCTCAATACCCCGGCTGGAGACAAGGAAGCCGAGCAACTTGCCCGCCGGCACACCAAAGGTGCACTTAGCCGGATTCAGCTTCATCCGGAATCTCCTCAGGTTCCCAAAGGTTTCCCGGAGATCATCTATGAGAGTCTTGCTCTCCTTGGTTTTTATGACGATATCGTCGACATACACCTGCACATTTTTATCTATCTGATCGTGCAGACATTTCTGCATACACCTTTGGTAAGTTGCGCCGGCATTTCTTAAACCGAACGGCATAGTGAGATAACAATAAGCCCCGTATGGGGTAATAAAGGATGTCTTTATTTGGTCTGGCTCATACAAGGGGATCTGGTGGAAACCAGAATAGGCATCTACAAATGATAACAGCTCACATCCAGCTGTGGAATCAATCACTTGATCGATCCGAGGGAGCGGGAATGGATCTTTAGGACATGCCTTATTCAAGTTGGTGTAATCAACACACATCCGCCATACTTTCACTATGGCGGGCTCATCTTTCTTCTTTTCCACTAAAACCGGATTAGACACCCAATCCGGATGAAGCACTTCTTTGATAAAGCCAGAGGCTAAGAGCCTGGCCACTTCGTCCCAAATGGCTTTCCTTCTGTCGCCAGCATTCCGCCGGAGCGGCTGCTTCACCGGCTTAGCATCCGGTCTCACATGCAATGCGTGCTCAGCCAGCTCCCTCGGCACACCTTGCAAGTCCGAAGTAGACCATGCAAAGATATCCCGATTCTCACGGAGGAAGCTGATGAGCTCGCTTTCCTATTTGGGATCCAAACTTGCCCCAACCAGGGCATGGCGCTCCGGGAAAGCTTCATCCAGAGGCACCTTTTAACTTCCTTGCCTACTTGAAAAGAAGCACTGCCGCCGGGATTCGACATGCCCGGCATAGATTTGCCGGCCACGACCGTCTCAGCAATCTCCACAGCTCGCTTGAGCCTCTTCCTTTCCTCTGCGATGATCAGAGTCTCGGCCAGGTTAGACCCGGCCGTGGCGCATGCCATCGAACGCTTGTAATCACCAATGATGGTAATTGCCCCTCCGGGCCCCGGCATCTTCATCTTCAGGTACGCAACATGCGTAGAGGCCATGAACTTTGCCAATGCCGGCCTTCCTAGCAAAGCATGGTAGGGACTCTCCAGATCAACCACCTCGAACATGAGGTTCTCCACCCTGCAGTTATTCCGGCTGCCAAACATGACATCCATCCGGATCTTGCCCATCGGCGCACACGAAAGTCCCGGCACAATGCCGTGGAACGTGGTCTTGCTTGGTTCCAGCATATTTTCCTTGATTCCAAGCTTCTCCATCGTATCCCGATACATGATGTTGATGCTGCTTCCATTATCAATGAGGACCTTGCTGAACCTCACGTTATTAGCCGGCCCGACAAATGTCGGATCCATCACCAGAGCATATCCGCCGGGATTTGGCATGATCCTGGGATGATCTGCCCTGTCCCAGCCAATGCCCTGGTCAGACCAATGCATCAGTTTCGGAACGGCCGACATAACGGCGTTTACCTCCAAACACCGCCGGTACAAGCTCTGCTTGTCTGTTCTCTCGGTCTCAAAGACCATATAGCTCTGATCATACTCCTTGTACTCATTCCGGCCCGCTCCTGGGCCTCCTGCGTTATATTCCGGATTATAGCTCTGGTCAACTTGATTTACGCCGGCATTTCCGGCGTTGCTCTGATTCCCGGGATTAGCCGGCCTAGGTGGGACTGCAATCGTATTGGCACCTGTCAACGGCGATGGAGCTGCCGGGACAGAGGGTTTAGCCGGTCCCCAAGGACCTGCATGACCTGCCAATATGTCGTCCAGCCACGAACAGTTTCTTGTCAAATGGTTTGCCGGCTTTCCCGGCTGGAATGTGTGGAACACACAAGGCTTGTCCATGGCAAGACCCACAGTATACTTCGGCCACTGCTTCTTCTGGCCGGCGGCTCCGCCGGCATTCTTGTTGGTCCAGACATTCCTCTTCTGGAACGGCTGCGCTTGCTGCTGCTGAGGCTGCTGCTGAGGCTGCTGATAGCCCTCATATCTCGGACGCTGGCTACCGCCGGCGCCCTCTTGCTCTTCCTCCACAGCTGCAACTTGTGCTGCCCCATACCGGTGATCTGGCCTTTCATCTCTTCTCTTGTTCCGGTTATCAGAGCGATAGTATTGCCCTGGTCTCCCGGCATTGCTGGTGTTCCCCTGGGTCTGCCCCTGTCCTTGTGAATCGAGACTGGGCTGCATGGGATCTCCCAGAGCATAACTATCAGCAATCTTGATTGTTTCGGCCAGCGTGGCCGGTATTTGCCTCTGAAGCTTTTGCCACAGCATGGTGCCATGCCGGCACCCATGAGCGAACCACATGATGGCCTGCTGCTCATTAATTCCTTCGCAGGAATTGCGCAACGTGCACCACCTGGTCAGGTAGTCACGGTCAGTCTCATTCACTCCTTGCCGGCAGTTAGCCAGCTGCTGCGGACGGTTGGCCTCTTGTATGTACTGGTAAAGTTCGACACGAACTGCTCTTCGAAATCAATCCAGCCGTTGATACTCCCGGCCGGCAGATTATTCAGCCATAACCTGGCTGGACCTTCCAGCATCTGCGGCACATATCGTACCGCCCATCTGAGGTTTCCTCCGGCGATGTTCACCGCTGTGGAGTAATCCTCCAACCAATCTTCCGGCTTCGTACTGCCATTATATGTCCTCGCGCCACGCGCGAGCTGGAAGAAGTAAGGTACCGGTTCACCCATAATCCGGGGTCCGAAACACATAAGACCCGGAGCTCCTGTCTCTCCACCAATTCTGATTGGTGAATCTTGTCCAGCTTGAAACGTGCATCATTGGCTGCCAAGGACCGAGGTCCAAGCCGGGATGCTATTGGGCCTGCGATCATCTGCTGCTGCTGCTCGGCTGGCACTGATCAGCTTGCTGGCCTTGCTGGTGCTGCTGCTGATATCCCGCCCTGGCAAGGGCGGAATTGCCGTCATCCTCTCGATGTCCCGGATGGCCTGCACCCTACTGCTGCGCTGCACCTCCGGCGCCCTGTTGCTGACGCCGGGCTGCATTATTACTCGGCCACCACCGGCCGCGCCTGCTTCATGCCCGGCCGGCACACTCTGGCCGGGCCTCTTGCTGCCGACATACTTGTCAGCTTGGCCGACATTCTTCTGCACCATCGCCTGCTTTCCGGCTACAGCCGGATCGTACACCTGGATCTGCTTGTCCCGGCGGCCAGAGGTCACACTTCCGGCACGCCGGGCGCTGGGATGCGGGGACGAGGCTTGGCCCCTCGACCTCGCGCCGGCACCTCCTACCGACGCAATGTAACTGGGATGCCCCGGCACCTGGGTTGCCTCTTAAAGGCCTCCTGCTGCTTGGTAGCTTCAGACAAAAGATGGTTAAGCCGGGCTTGCTGCTCACGCAGTGCTTCGCCGGATAAACTAGATAAGTCCTTAGCTACCTCTGCTGCTCTAAGGTTCTTTACTGGTGAACTATAGACTACCTTAGGTATAGAACTAGTTGCAGTATGACTCTTATCTCTAGCATCTTTACCTAGCTCAGTGTTAAGATCTCTTCCTCTAGTTCTAACCTCTTCTATCCGGCTAGGCCGGGTTACCACAGGAGTAAAACCATGGGCTGCCTCATACTCACGGAGTTGCCGGTTAAACCGTTCGCGCTCCTGATTCATGGCCAGGGCCTCGTCGACGAGGGCCTGACGAGATCCCTCCAGGACCTCCCTTGTCTGCTCCGGATCAACGCCGGATCGCACCGGCTCGAGAAGCCGGTCGATGATGGGAAGAAGAACCTCGCCCCTAGCCGGCACACCGGAAGTGCCGGCCAGGTTCTCCGCACGCTCCAACGGAGGACGCGCCGACCTCTTGACCTTCGGCGGCTCCGGAGGAGAAGCTCCGGCCGCTGCTGCTTTGCCGGCATCTTCCGCCGGCGGCACGGATGTGCCGGCCATCATCACCTCAGCCGGCTCTACTGAGCGAGCGCTACGCCCAGCGTGAGCCAGCCGATGTGACGGAGGATCCGACGCCACCAGCACCTCCTTCCTGCAAACTCTCTCAGTCCCCACGTACACCTCGTGGGAACCGAAAGACATAATCCGGCCATCCCTGGGGAACGGCCGGCCGCCGAGACAACCGGCGTTGTCACTGACGAAGCTGAGCGAGCCTAGCCTCTGGACGAGGCCAGAGACCACGCGCACTCCCGAAGCTGCTATCACAGACCCCGTCCGAATAAACACTCCGCCCAGCATATCGATCTGCCCCACGGTGGGCGCCCAAATGTCGTCGTGGTGAAACAACATATGCCATAGGATGGCTTAAATGGGGCCGAACTAGATGCTGGAGGATTCGGGAGAGGGGAACGGGCTAAAGAGCACGACAGAAAGGAACACAGATCTACCCAGGTTCGGGCTCTCGTAAGGAGATAACACCCCTACTCCTGCTCTACTGATTGTATATTTGGGTCGATGTAGTACCAACAATGGTGCTTCCAAGCTCTCTGCTAGAGAAGGAAGATGAACTGCTAAGTGTAGGAACACAGAGTGACCAACCCTTTACTAGGGCTCCCTATGCCACCTTATATAGTGGTAGCCAGGGTTACAACGGTCATAGAGACCACAAGACACGGGCTACACTCCAAATAGGACTTGCTGACGAAGGCACGACCCTTGACTTCCTCCTGATTGCTCTCGATGGGACTTTATATCCCTGTACCTTGTACCTCTTGAACTGTGGCCTTACCTCTGTGAGGTGAGCTCTGTACTGTGCACAGTGAGGGTTGGTAGACCACCATGTGCACCCTGCCATCCCACTCTGCTACCATGCTTGGATGTTTTCTTCCTTGATTGTGGGATGTGACACCTTGGTTGACTTAAGTATCCCGGATATGACCGTTGGCCATACCCAGGACATATATGCCGGACAACGACCTACGAGGGTCGGGTAATCCGGCCTCCCCTGCTCCTGCAACAACACACCAAATGTTAGGCCGGCATATCTAAGTATATGCCGGCACACTTTTATAAGTATTCCGGCTGTACCGGCATATTCCAGTATCAGCCGGGATAACACATATGCCGGCCTAGCCGATGCTCTTATATTCCGGCCAGGCACTTCCTTGATAACCCGGCATAAGTCAACCATAGACCTGTGTTTTTCTAGTCTCTTGACCCTACCGGGGTCATCCCCCCGACATAGCGCGCCAGGAAGATCCTGGACTCGATATTATCGGCGCCCCATCTAAGCGGAAAGCAGCGTGGCTGAATTGAGGCCCCGCCCGACGATGCACGAAGAATGATAGAGGGCGGTCCCGGCTACCCCGTGGATGGAATCAAGGAGTCAACCATCATGTGAACTCCATCAGAAATTCAAGAACATATCCATGAAGGTGGCCGTCGGACAAGCTTTACCTTCTGGCCCTGATGCACGCTGGCATGGCCGTGAGATTCCAGCTGGCTTTGCTAAAGTCGGGGTGGATGAATCATGGCGGGTTTCATGATATGGAGCTCGACATGGCTGGACCCGAAGATGAGAGGACACTCGGAGAAGTACTGGGTGGAGTCATCCTATGGGACAAGAACTAACATCACAGCTTCAGCTCGGCCCCAAGGACAACACCGCCTCCGAGTCGTCGCAGGTCACCTACACCTCCATCACCTCCAAGCCCTCCACATGACGACGGCCACCACAACACGAGTCCATCTCGATCACCGCCGCCGGACTTGGGTCGGCCGTCTCCGCCGCCGCCCGCTAGGATACTAAGCGGAAGCGTGCCAGCAAGAACGCTCCGTCCATGAGTTCTAGCGACGGAGCTCCCCAAGCGCAAACTGTCGCCCCTCCCAAAGGTACCTCATGCTAATCTTCCTATCAGACCTTATGATCTTACCGACGAGGAAAACGCCAGGATAGCAAAGGAACATTATGAGGCGCAGATGAAAAGAAGGAACCCGAGCCCCGCCCGGAATACACCGAGAAGCAACGCATATGCAAAATACTCATGACCCTTCCATCACAGTATACTTACACCATAAGCTGACGACTATACCACGCACATTGCAGAAGGAAGGGCAAAAGACAGTCACGTGCAAGTGCAAGTGCAAGTGGGAGCAAATCAAGTTCAACTACAAGCAAAATAAGATCAGACGTTCCTCAGCTTGGACAACAGGCCAAACAGTCGATCCCACCCCTCAGGGTGTTACCCGAGAATGTCCCTCTCTGGTGCAGGGGCAAGATTTGGGATTAGCACAAGAAGTGGGCGGATGAATGGGGTATCCCGGTTGAAGTCATTCTGGCTTCCCACAGACGACGTGGTACCCAAGGCTTGTGGTAGCCCCTAAGCCACAGTTTGTCCATGGGAGCGCCTTTGGTCAGCAAAGATAAGTTTGATGATCTCCCAACAAATATGCGTTACTTGCTACATGGTACTTAAGTGAATCAAAGAAAGGGAGAACGATGATCGTGGCGCTTGTCCCACGGGAGTATACGGCCGTCCCGAAGACATCCATATCGACTTTGATGAACTCTTCCAGATGTACAATGCCGACGCCCTCGACAAATCGCTTATGAGTTGCTATTGTCTGTAAGTTTT